>CM033039.1:18578485-19043485 GCA_019207045.1 Branchiostoma floridae x Branchiostoma belcheri
ATGGATTCAAACCCAGAACTTCTGGGTTATGAATCAAGCTCCCTGCCAATTGTGCCACATGACCCCACTTTTAACCATATCAAAGTAATAGGAAAATATTTTTCAGACACATTGAAATCTTGCAGGGTAGGAAACAAAACTTACAGTGCCTGTTTGTTGCAACAGCACACTATACATGTACTTTTTTTTCATAATGACTTACAGTATGAGCTACATCATTAAGTTACACCAGATCAAACAGACAATGAAAAAAGTACAGTGACTGTAACTTGTATGGTCAGCTATAAACTACAAGATAGGGACCCAGAGTTAATCTTAGAAGTCTACTGACTATAAACAATATACGGTCAATATAGGGTAACAAAAACCTTTATACAATCAGGTGGGGCTAAACGTGAGTGCAATCTTTTATGTACATTGTATTTGCTATTTACCCATCTTAGCTTTAAGAGATCAGAGCTATCGGATCAAAATATATTGTCAAATCTACTTCTGGTATCGATTGTCTTTAAATCTGTAGTATTCTTATATACAGAAATGTGAATAATTTATTGCATAAGATATCATACCCACAGCATTCCTTGACGAATGAAGTGAAGTGAAGTGAAAGTCAATTTCAATTTGCTTCGGACAAAATGGACAGAACCTTTGGCCACTGAGGCTACATTGTGGCAACTTCTATATTCAAGTTTGACTAATGATTCTAAACGTAGAAAGCATTGAACAATGGTAACGTTTGCTACAATACACTCATTTTTTCTTCAATACAGTGGTACAATATTTTATTCAGCAAGTTGAAAACCTGAACTGTAAAGCGTCACAAAACAGCCCCTAGCAGCTTTTTTGGAACTGCAGGAGCCTGTTTTGTTTCAGAGTTGGAAAGCAAACAAAATCAAGAAGAGATAAAGGCATCATCATGATTTTTGGTATACAGATAGCTTAAATGACGCTTAATATACTTTGACGCCAGTATGCAAATCAGAATCTAACTTTCATAATTAATGAGGACATTGTCTAAAACCCGCTTTGTTCCATTATAGGACTATTACAACGTGACATTTTTCAAATGTTTACCATCACTAAAGAGTAACAAATTTCCTTTTTTTTAAATCAGGCAGTCACGCAATTGTATACGTTATCCATACAATTTACTTGCTGGGGCCTAACCCGGCATCCAATCTATCCTAGCTTGGCAATACTCTCTCCATAGCAGATGGATTTTCAACAACAACAACAACAAATTTTCTACATGGTATGATATTCACTCGGAAGGAGTGTGAACGTAAAATGTATTGCTCTGTTGCAATTTCAGTAAATACTATTTATATAGAATAGTATAAGCGTATAACGCCTAACGAGTGCGACAGTTTAGCACGGTGGCAGAGACCACCACGTGCTCCGTAGAAGGTCCTTGCCAAACCAAGATAGACTTGATACCAGATTACTTTTGTCCCTTGATCTCGATGCGATAAAACAGGTCGTCTGGTAAGTCTAAAAGTAGAAAATGCAAAAAGGACCATGATACCCTACCTTCGATTCGTGCAAGATTGTTTTCAGTCTCCTTCTTCTGTGAAAATGTTCAGCGACGCGTCGGATGGAACTCTGTGTCTAGAGACGCAGAAGCACGACATAAAAGGCAGGTGGCACGGAAGGTTGACAGAATAAGGTCAGCCAATCGAAGAGCGTAAAATCACGAAGCTTAAAACATCAGAGAATGAGAGCCGTGAATACTAAACAGAAGGCTAGGAAAAGGGTAACTATTCACATTGATGAGCGATATGGGAGAAATCACGATTTAGCAACGCAGACGCCAAGTAGTTTTACAAACATATGAAAGAAATTCTACATGTATCGGCGCTGCAGGCCCGAGCTTTCAGGTCGTCTGTCTTGACTATTCCCCCCCGTTAAAGATCTGGGGCATTTGGCCACTTCACGTGAGCCAGATCGACTTGTTTCTTTCTGCCCTTTCGAGATTTCGCCGCTGGATGTTTTTAGCCTGGAGCGTGGTAACTGAATCCAACCCCGTAGAAAACTACCCCGGGCGCACTTATCAGCTGGACGGGCGGGTCCGCTCTCATCACCGTAAAGATGGCAACAGGTTCCCGATGATATTGTAATACATTTGTACCAGGCTACCACGACGTAGGATAACATGATTAACAGAAAATCAATCCCCCACCGTGCGCTCCAGATCTCTACCAGGGGAAGAGAAGTTGAGACGGGCGGGGCTAGAGCGCTGCAGGACCGAGCTTTCAGGCCGCCTGTCTCAACTATTCCCCCCGTTAAAGATCTGGGGGATTTGGCCACTTCACGTGAGCCAGATCGACTTGTTTCTTTCTGCCCTTTCAAGATTTCGCCGCTAGATGTTCTTAGCCGGTCTGTAGAGATTCGAATCCCCCGCAGAGAGCGGAGTAACTGATATATCCAAGCCCGTTGAAAACTACCCCGTCGCGCGCTTATCAGCTGGACGGGCGGGCCCACCCTCATCACCGTAAAGATGAGAACAGACTCCCGATGATATAGTGACCAGGCTACCACGAAGTAGATAGCAGAAATTTAATCCCCCACCGTGCGCTCTAGATCTTCTCTAACAGGGGAAGAGAAGTTGAGACGAGCGGGGATAGAGCGCTACAGGCCCGACAGAGCAAAACCAGTCTTCGCCTTCGATATTCCGCTTTTACCGAAAAACCACACCTTACCACAGCGAACCACTAGCAACCACGCCCCGTACAGGAGTGTTGCGTTTGTCGTAGCCCATCTCAGTCCTGTTTTACCACAGAACCACACCTTACCACAGCGGACCACTAGCAACCACACCCGCCGTAGAGGAGTGTTGCGTTTGCCGTAGCCCGTCTCGATCCTGTTTTAGCCTGTTTTACCGCATAACCACACCTTACCACAGCGGACCACTAGCAGCCACGCCCCGTACAGAAGTGTTGCGTTTGCCGTAGCCCGTCTCAGTCCTGTTTTACCGCATAACCACACCTTACCACAGCGAACCACTAGCAACCACACCCGCCGTAGAGGAGTGTTGCGTTTGCCGTAGCCCGTCTCAGCCCGTTTTACCGCGTAACCACACCTTACCACAGCGGACCACTAGATACCACGCCCCGTCCAGGAGTGTTGCGTTTGCCGTAGCCCATCTCGATCCTGTTTTACCGCATAACCACACCTTACCACAGCGGACCACTAGCAACCACACCCGCCGTAGAGGAGTGTTGCGTTTGCCGTAGCCCGTCTCAGCCCGTTTTACCGCGTAACCACACCTTACCACAGCGGACCACTAGATACCACGCCCCGTCCAGAAGTGTTGCGTTTGCCGTAGCCCGTCTCAGTCCTGTTTTACCGCATAACCACACCTTACCACAGCGAACCACTAGCAACCACACCCGCCGTAGAGGAGTGTTGCGTTTGCCGTAGCCCGTCTCGATCTTGTTTTAGCCTGTTTTACCGCATAACCACACCTTACCACAGCGGACCACTAGCAGCCACGCCCCGTACAGAAGTGTTGCGTTTGCCGTAGCCCGTCTCAGTCCTGTTTTACCGCATAACCACACCTTACCACAGCGAACCACTAGCAACCACACCCGCCGTAGAGGAGTGTTGCGTTTGCCGTAGCCCGTCTCAGCCCGTTTTACCGCGTAACCACACCTTACCACAGCGGACCACTAGATACCACGCCCCGTCCAGGAGTGTTGCGTTTGCCGTAGCCCATCTCGATCCTGTTTTACCGCATAACCACACCTTACCACAGCGGACCACTAGCAACCACACCCGCCGTAGAGGAGTGTTGCGTTTGCCGTAGCCCGTCTCAATCCTGTTTTACCGCATAACCACACCTTACCACAGCGGACCACTAGATACCACGCCCCGTCCAGGAGTGTTGCGTTTGCCGTAGCCCATCTCGATCCTGTTTTACCGCATAACCACACCATACCACAGCGGACCACTAGCAACCACACCCGCCGTAGAGGAGTGTTGCGTTTGCCGTAGCCCGTCTCAATCCTGTTTTACCGCATAACCACACCTTACCACAGCGGACCACTAGCAACCACACCCGCCGTATAGGAGTGTTGCGTTTGCCGTAGCCCGTCTCAATCCTGTTTTACCGCATAAACACACCTTACCACAGCGGACCACTAGCAGCCACGCCCCGTACAGAAGTGTTGCGTTTGCCGTAGCCCGTCTCAGTCCTGTTTTACCGCATAACCACGCCTTACCACAGCGAACCACTAGCAACCACACCCGCCGTAGAGGAGTGTTGCGTTTGCCGTAGCCCGTCTCAATCCTGTTTTACCGCATAACCACACCTTACCACAGCGGACCACTAGCAACCACACCCGCCGTAGAGGAGTGTTGCGTTTGCCGTAGCCCGTCTCGATCCTGTTTTAGCCTGTTTTACCGCATAACCACACCTTACCACAGCGGACCACTAGCAACCACGCCCCGTACAGAAGTGTTGCGTTTGCCGTAGCCCGTCTCAGTCCTGTTTTACCGCATAACCACACCTTACCACAGCGAACCACTAGCAACCACACCCGCCGTAGAGGAGTGTTGCGTTTGCCGTAGCCCGTCTCAATCCTGTTTTACCGCATAACCACACCTTACCACAGCGGACCACTAGCTACCACGCCCGTCCAGGAGTGTTGCGTTTGCCGTAGCCCGTCTCGATCCTGTTTTACCACATAACCACACCTCACCACATCGGACCACTAGCTACCACGCCCCGTACAGGAGTGTTGCGTTTGCCGTAGCCCGTCTCAGTACTGTTTTACAGCAGAACCACACCTTACCACAGCGGACCACTAGCTACCACGCCCCGCACAGGAGTGTTGCGTTTGCCGTGGCCCACCTCAGTCCTGTTTTACAGCAGAACCACACCTTACCACCGCGGACCACTAGCCCCCACGCCCCGCACAGGAGTGTTGCGTTTGCCGTAGCCCGTCTCGGTCTTGTTTTACCGAACAACCACACCTTACCACAGCGGACCACTAGCTACCACGCCCCGTAGAGAAGTGTTGCGTTTGCCGTAGCCCGTCTCAATCCTGTCTTACCGTATAACCACACCTTACCACAGCGGACCACTAGCTACCACGCCCGTCCAGGAGTGTTGCATTTGCAGTAGCCCGTCTCGATCCTGTTTTACCACATAACCACACCTTACCACATCGGACCACTAGCTACCGCGCCCCGTACAGGAGTGTTGCGTTTGCCGTAGCCCGTCTCAGTACTGTTTTACAGCAGAACCACACCTTACCACCGCGGACCACTAGCCCCCACGCCCCGTACAGAAGTGTTGCGTTTGCCGTAGCCCGTCTCAGTACTGTTTTACCGAACAACCACACTTTACCACCGCGGACCACTAGCCCCCACGCCCCGCACAGGAGTGTTGCGTTTGCCGTAGCCCGTCTCGGTCTTGTTTTACCGAACAACCACACTTTACCACAGCGGACCACTAGCTACCACGTCCCGTACAGGAGTGTTGCGTTTGCCGTAGCCCGTCTCAGTACTGTTTTACAGCAGAACCACACCTTACCACCGCGGACCACTAGCCCCCACGCCCCGCACAGGAGTGTTGCGTTTGCCGTAGCCCGTCTCGGTCTTGTTTTACCGAACAACCACACCTTACCACAGCGGACCACTAGCTACCACGCCCCGTAGAGGAGTGTTGCATTTGCCGTAGCCCGTCTCGGTCTTGTTTTACCGAACAACCACGCCTTACCACAGCGGACCACTAGTTATCACGCCCCGTAGAGGAGTGATGCGTTTGCCCTAGCTCGTCTCAATCCTGTTTTACGGCAGAATCACACCTTACTACGTCATGCAGGCGTGGGTCACTTGATACGCCGCGCGCCTGTCCGCGTCTCCCGGCGATTTCATGACTGCCTTACAAGTTTTAACGCGCTATTTGCCATCAATTTCGTGATGTTATGGCTATGACGAGGATAGCGCGTTCGGGCATAGGGCCCGAAGTTTTCCCGCAGCCCTGGCTGCATTTGCCCGCACCCCTGGCTGCATTTGCCCGAACCCCTGGCTGCATTTGCCGGCGATTTCGTGATGGCTTACATGAACGCTTCGCCTAGAAACTACCTACGTAGCTACCTACATTTATTTATCACTTAAATGTACACCGAATCAAAAGTTGTACTTTTCATCATGAGAATGATTGCATAGATAATTCAATGTAAAGCGATAGTACATTTATCAATTGTATAATTGCACAAAGTCCAAGCATAGCATATTATTTCTGTTCATGATTATGACGATGCGGTAATGTTACGTTTAGTAATATGCTAAACAACGTAATGGGAAAGGATGTTCGTTGGCAATGGTTTGCGGAATTTTGCAATTAACCAAAGCATGTTGTATATATTATCATTGTTCAGTCCTGTTTCGTGTGGTGTCATTCTGGACATCTATTACATAACTGCATCCTCATAAAATGGCTTGCAAATGTATCACGCGTGACATGTACATATTGTGTTTGACTTAGAAAAAGGTTAACCGAAAAAAAATCAAGTACAGAGAACATTTTCGTATCTACATGTCAAGTATCCAGGTCATGCAGCATGCAAAGATAGCAGCAGACATAGTTTGTTTAGAAAACACCACACCCACCGATACATATGGTACATGATGTCATACAAATGCCAAAGCCACACATGAAAGAAACATTATACACACATACATAAACATGACACAAGAGCAAGGTCAAAGACTACAAAACTACAAAGAACACAAAATACACCGAACCTGGTTTCGTGACGACGCCAAGCACCACAATCTCTCCACTACGTACATACATAGAGATTACTTGACCGCGTTACGCGTAGTACCAGAATAGGCTCGCCTAAGAACCTTCTAAATTATTACTATCAGTGTAATACCCACCCGCCGAATAGGTAATCACCCGATTTTGTGGACATTCATACCATCTTGTATGTTTAAGCCCCCTTTACAAATCAAGAAATTGGCTTGGCCAAAGTGTTGGCGACCTACAAATGGCATTTTCAGCCGAAGAACTATCGACGTTCTGGTTCGAACGATTTTTACTAGTTCGGCCGACGTTCGCGGGTCTCTGGAAGCTGCGTTCAAATTCAGAGTCCTTGGCGACTGTTTTCGAACTTTTTATGAGATTTTGTATCGGTCTAGCGCAAAATAGTATTGTTTTTAAGATGGCCGTCTACCCCACTTAAGGTGGACTCTCACTGCACTTGGGGCACCGGTGCGGCACTGCGGAGTTCGTAGATGACTCAACGATTTACAGAGATAAAGAACGAAATTTCTTCCGTTTTGTGTATTTTGGTTATCTTCTTAGTCATACTTTTACGTAATACGCAATATCTAAATCATTAAAAGTCGCGAAAATAACAAACCAGTGCCGCAGTGAACAAACTCCAAAGTGCCGCACCGGTGCCCCATGTGCAGTGAGAGTGCACCTTTACTCGTATGCCCTATATATTTCCCAAAACTCAGAAGTTAAAGTTGATCCAAATTAACGAGTGAGTCGATTCTCACTTCGTCCATATGTCTAAGAGATGCTACCATCTCATAGGGGGTATATAAACGTAATCATTAGTGTTGGGTAGACGTCGCCCAATCCCCGTCCAATTTGTGAGGGGGCAGATTTTCAGCGACAAATACAGCCAACGATCGGTCGATGTTAAAATTTGGCGAGCTTTGGCCGATCTACAAATTCCGCCGGCGTTCGCATGAATTGTACAGCCGGCTTTAGAAGGTCGTGAAAGGAGCAATTACGGACGTCTTTTTCACGTTTTGTCAAAGACCATCCTGACACGCTGATAATGCAATTATTTTTGTTGTATTATCCCGCTTGACATCGATAATTCCACCGCACGCGAAGTGTCACACCCTTTGAAAGAGAACAGATCACAAAGACGAACGCCTGTATGTGCTAGTTTGGGCCTAAGAAAAATGCTATTTCCGTTTACCCGACCGAACCTAGAAACAATTGCCGACCCACGGCTTTTTTAGTCGGTCGATGGCATTCTGTTAAACTTAAGAGTTCAGGGCTTTGAAAAGTCGATGCTAGAAAGTGTAGTGAAGATTGAAATTCTTTCTTTAGTTTCTCAATATTACTCGAACCCATGTTTATCTGGGTAATTATGGTGTTGAGTATTAGTGCCTTATTATGTCATAGGTTTTGCATTGATAAACTGAATTTTCATCAGTTCGGCTGCCTAAAACATACGATGAAAGAGGAGAATTACCACCTATCCACCCCATTTGTCTGGATCTTAACCGAAAACACGATTTTTTTTTTGCTAGGCCCTACATAAGTGACGGGTGTTAAAGGCAAGGAGACAGCGCCTGTGCGAATCAATTCAGATCAAGTAATGAAGCAGAACTTATATCATGATTTATGGATCTATCTGAACGCTTGAGGTCACACCGTGCTTGACATGTAGTAAAGGTAGATGATTTATAGGTTTACTGTAAATCAATTCAAGATCACAATTTTGGTGTCTGACTGAAGTAGTCGTCGTTGAGAATATGTAACGATTTATCTGATTAAATATTTTTTTATATTAGTACTATTTTTAGACTACATAAACCACTGTATACAATATTTGAAACTTTGATGTTCATCCAATAAAATTCATGCAACCTGTGTTATCAAAAAACAAGCCGTTGGTACAATTAGCGATACATTGAATAAGCTGATGTAATTTCTTTGAATATTGTGCATCTTTCTTCTGAGACAGACCTGAGTTCCTATGAATACTCTGTGAAGTATTTACTGTGTATCTACTCTCTAATGAGAAAACCCCAATGTTTGGATAAAACAGTGGAAAGAAAAGAGTACCAACTAACTCTGACTTTTACCAAATAGATAAAGATGTGTTCACACGTGCATTTATATTCAAGTCCGTATGAGGTCCGTATGGACCTCTTAGTCTCTAACAGGGTCTACATGTCGCTGGGAACATAATAGAAATGACCAGATAACAAGCCAGTAGAATCAGCTGGTGGCAAACGCGGCCAGCTAACTCCACTGGCATGTTATGTGTCTATATTTCTACAATTTCTCCTATAGAGCCAGGTAGAGGCTAAAATCTTCATAAGGACCTCATACGGACTTGAATATACGCATAAACCCGGCTTAAAACGTACCATTTCCACAAACCTACCTGTGAATAGACTTGTTCTCTGCTATACTGGGTCCCGTCCGTGCTGAAATGTTCGATTTCTTGGAAGACAAAACGCAGACATCCTGATCGATAGTTTTGGGCGTGCAGTTCAGTCTCAGGCCCACAAAAGGATGTATCATTATACTAAACGGTTATGACTGAATCGTCACGCGTTTACTTAATCTTTAATATGGCATGTCTGAACTATGATATTTCTATCATAGTGCCGTCGCGTGGTTTGGCTAAGGGCGCAGTAACATGGGTCGTACGATCGCTTGCTCTGGGCATTTTGGGGGACAATCATGTACGTTTTCTGTTCAACTGTCTTGGTACATAGAATGTTGTTTTGTATCCATGTCGTACGACGATCGCACGACCTATGTGACCACGTCGCGTAGTTTGTCATAGAACCCGCCACACATGTCGAAAAGAGAAGGGGTTCTTAATGATGATACCTTACAGTCCGGTCTCGGGGTTGACATTTTGAAAAAGGTGATAGCCAATCATTCAACAAACGTGGTAAAACTGAATAAAATTAGAAAGAAAGATGAAAGACGCGTAAACTCGTTGGCCGGACCATCACACTGGCAGTCGCAGGGAGGGTATTCATACGCGTAGCGTGTGGCAGAATCATCAATTAAACACATGTCCATTCGATATTCACGTACAGCATATTTCTATGCTACGTTAATCCATAGTAACTGTCATACAACGATGAGTCGTGCCTCTTTCGCAGTGACGATAATTCATTCATGAATGTACAAAGCAGGCCGATGTTCTTTTCGTGACCGCCCATTGTCGATGTATGCCAAACCGAATAAGAATATTAATCTGTCTTATCAACGTAACCGTTCGACCGTGAATTTCCGGAGCAAATAAATGCCGTGCGTATGTTGTTGTTGGAACTATATATTCATGAAAGAGAAACAGGTATTTGGTTGGAATTTCCGCATTTCTATGTTTTTTTTATGGCAAAACCTGGTGTCTGTTCGCAATTGAACTAGAGGAATTCTAAATATTTGGAAACATGCCAACGACTTTCGTCTGTCTATTGTAAGTGTCTGCCTTTTATCAACATCATATGAATTGATAACACGAAGGTTAAGACTCTAATACTGTATGACCGCAGTAGATAAATTGTTCTAGGTTCCCTGATATACTAGTATTTTTTTAATATATTTCCAAAATATACCTAAATCTATAATGTAGTGCAAAACATAATACTGGCACGAAAACATTTAGGAGAAAAATAAAACAATTATTCTAGCTTGTTAAAATAAGAAAAGTGCAATTGATATCAAAGTCATACATCAATATAAAAGATAATGTCAATACACAAATACACAATTTACAAACATGCCATACAGTCATTTACAGTTAACAGTTTTCATGCGGTTTCCATACAATGTACTTGAATTAAATGAAACACACACATGCACAATAACAACATCAGCAAACCAAATGTAACATTCAATTGGCCCCTTCGCTACTTTTCTGCTTACTAATACCAATTAAGTTTTGCAAAATGTTGCTATTGAATGACAAAATATTTCTTTTACCTAAATGCAATTTTTTTGCACTCCACTCTGTTATACCGACGCTTCGCATAGGCCGGGATTTCTTGAGAGTTTTTCTATACGTAGTACTCCTGATCTTCAAAATCAACCTTTGGCCTCTTGATCTTTGAACTAGTGGGCCTATGACTCCTGGCTGAGGTCCCGGATGCGATTGCGTTGTCTTCCCATGATCCTTTTCCGCTGTCATCCGTGTCATGGCCTATCTCCAGGTTGAGGTGTTGTGGTCTTTTTGGTTGGAGTAAGGGAGACCTCGTCCTTGCACGAGCTGGGTTCACGGTGGCCATCTCAATTGTTTTTATGTCACTTTTCTCTTTGTAACTGCTGGGTGGCTTTGGTTTGATCACGGTGGAACATTTACCGTTTGCGAAGTTTTTGCCGTCATGGTTTGTCGAGTTTTCACTTCTTTGAGCTCTTCCCTTTGACTGGGTCCTACGATGGTCCCGGGCTGCAGTGCTAGCGCGCCTTTTGTGATCATCTTTCTTCGATTTTGTAGTTTTGCTGTGAAGATGAATGCCGCTCTGTTCATCTTTGATTTCTCCGTTACCCATTTTGTATTGCATACGTAGGTTCTGACCCTCAAAGCGTTGTCTCCTCTTCCAGTAGCAAAACACACAAGTGGACACGATGATTAGAACAAAAAGAGTTGCCCCTATAGATACTGCACCCTTTAGGTATACCGAGGCGTCTGGTTGCCCCGAAACCGCTTGCCTTGTCGTTATTGTTTCGACTATAGCCGGTACTTTCTTTTCCTTGGCAAATGTTGGTGGTGGTGTTGGTGGTGGTGCAGTACGTGCTGAAGTAGTGATGGACGTCACTACTGCTGTACTTTGCGTGAAGTCTGTAACTTGAACTGGAACCACTTGTAGCGTTGTTATCCCAGAGACGGAAAATGTTCTCCTTCTATCCACGGCCTCGCAGTTGTAGTTCCCCGCGTTGCCGAACTGTACGTTTGGAAAGTTCAATTTCTTGCCTAGTATACTCTCTCCGAGTTTGCCATCCTTTGTTATTTTCCACCATCGAAACTCTACATTAGTACGCTCAGGGGACGCTTCTATGACATCACATGTTATGGTGACACTGCTGTTGACTGTTGCCACCGTATCCACAGGTTGGATTCTAACCTTAACGTTGTAGCAAGTCAGTAAACTTGGTGAGAGGAGCTTCGCCGCCAGGCCACGCAGTTTACTCGGCATGGTGCATGTGATCTTCCCGGCTATGTCAGGACATTGCTGTAGTGGTTTCATGGAGCAGTCGCACAGCCATGGGTTGCCGCTCAGTTCCATTCTCGGTATGATACCGTCTGTTCCTCGGCAAAATCCAGCTGGTAACGTGCGGAGCCGGTTACGTGAGAGATCAAGGATCGCCAAGCCACCGAGCTGTCTAAAATCCCGGACCCTTACGTTGCTCAGTCTCGTATTTGACAGGTACAACTCTTCTAGTTTATCAAGATATTTGAAACAGTTCCTAGGAAGAAGAGTTATGGGATTCCCACTAAGATCTAAGATCCGGAGGTTTGCTAATTTCCGAAACTCTACACATGGAAAAGACTCGAGACGATTTTGTGACAGATCCAAAACCTTGACTCTCACCAGGTCGTAAAAAGTACCATTTTCAATCTTTTCCAGTCGGTTTCTAGACAAATTTAGATACTCTAAGTTCCAAAACCCAGAAAAATCCCTGGCATATAGGGTACGTATCATGTTTCCCTGGAGAGTGAGGATGCAAGTATCGTTTGGTATTCCGATGGGCATCGTGGAAATGTTCTGATTTTCGCAATAAACTCCTCTTTGAGGTTCAGATAGCGAGCACGTATAGTTTATCGTTAAACTTTGATTCACTTCGACACACAATTCTGCACTGTATACTTGAATGGCTAGGACCATAATAACGGTCGCATTCAGAATTAAACGTCTGTAAATCGACGAATGCATTTTCAAGTAGATATCCAACTTAAATCTAATCTGCTACGTAGACCAAATGTCAGAATGTAATCCTTAGAGAAACATGAGACAGGTGCCACCACGTGAGTTAGAAATTCACCGAAGCCACCCAGTACAGACGGCGGAGTAAGACGGACGAGCCACCAACATAGACAATAGACGCACAGAGGTTAAAGTAGGTTCGAATGTTCTTGGGGTTAAAGTTCAAGGTTGAAAGGTCTTGTCATGCTGTCACCGAAAATGGAGATTTCACCAATAAAAGACGAAAGTACATGTTATAGAGGAGCCGTCACCTAGGCAACCCGCGAAGTTTAGCTTCCACCGCAGGTGGCCTCTGATGTCAGAGGTTTCCGTGCACAAAACTTGATGTCGTCACAGGTTCCTGCGATAATGTAGGTCACTTGGTACAACTGCAACATCTTCAACATAAGTAACAAAAGAGGAAGTTAGTTCAGCATTTAGAAATACTATATTCACTGACCAAGCTGACTATTCTGTTGTTGTCGTTTAGAATTAGACTATTTTATTGTCAACCATATTCATTTCAGTTTATCAACCTTGATTCAAACTATATCCATAGCAGTACAAAAGACACTTCTACTGCCACGTCGAACGATGTTTTGAAAAATCTTTTTCAGTTATTTCAAATGAGTTCAAAATTAGTCATATCTAGTTTAATTCATAGTATAAGTACTTGAACAGAAATTGTTTAATATGTGTTCCTTATTAAAATCTAAATGACAGTTTTGTGAATCATAATGAAATGATTGAAAAACGTAATCCACACGCCATTTTGAAATGGCATGCTACACGTGTCTTGCCTTTTGACTGGCTATTTTGGGAAAGGTTCTAATCTCTATACCTTTGCTATATATGTGTATATAATTGTGATGATCCTTTTTAATTAACACCTACGACGGAAAACATTAAGTAAAATGTCATAGTCGACAAGTGTATATTTTCCCTGTTTCCTATCGCGCTAAATAACTTTGTTGGCTCATACAGTTACTAGGATATGGACCTAAGTAGGCTAATATGATAATCTCCTGTGTTAGAACTTACGTCAGGACTTAAAGCCCAAGTTATGCTTTTCCCATAGGTTTAATGATGCATATCATTACATGGCAATAGAAACCAACAAATAGATATGTGATTTTTGCATGAATTATTGGAATAATTGAAAATAGCCATAGATGTAGAAAATACACATTGAGATACTGCAAAATGAATAAGAACGAAGATTTTGCCAGCCTTCCATAGTTTATTCCACTTCAAATGAAAATATATTACAGTACTATTGTAAAACACAATGAACTATACTGTAAGTGTGTAAGAATCAGAAAGATTCATAGAAGGGTGAAATATTCCAGCTCTAGGTTACAGCCTGTTATAGTTGAGCACTTCGCCGTCCTCTTATACATTTGTTAAGTGTTTTTGTGGTGGCTATGGTCTTGCTATGGTCTTGGCTTTGAGGTGGCCGATAGCTTTTGATGCCAGAAAGAAGTGATGTAAGTTAGGGCTCCGTGGCAGCTTGTCCTGGTTAGATGTGAGAAGTACATGTGAGGTATGTATGTGCCTGTTCGTGCGACCTGCACAATTTGCTAGAATTGAGAACCATTGTGTCTTGTTATGTCAATGATACCACGCTTAACTACTATGTAGATAAATAATCTATACTGTGATATTTCTAAATACCTACATATCATGTAACAATTATGATAGAAATAATTACTGTTCTATAAGGCTTTA
This sequence comes from Branchiostoma floridae x Branchiostoma belcheri, assembly GCA_019207045.1. Classification (NCBI taxonomy): domain Eukaryota; kingdom Metazoa; phylum Chordata; class Leptocardii; order Amphioxiformes; family Branchiostomatidae; genus Branchiostoma; species Branchiostoma floridae x Branchiostoma belcheri. The sequence goes on from CM033039.1 coordinate 18,592,904, forward strand.
TAAGCATATGCATAAAATGTTTATAAAAGGATGTTGTGCATATACATATATACCATACATATAGATAATGTAATCTACACTGATAAACCCATTAGTTTAAACGCAAATTGTAGAATGATTCAAAATCACCAGGTTTTATCCAACAATACTTTAGCTTCTGGATAAAGAATCGTTAATACTTAACGCTACACTAGGCATAAAACAAACAATATTATTGAAAAATAATTCATATTGTTAAAGAAACCGTAGAATATTTGTATTTTTCATCATGGTTAGTCCTGGCCATCTGAAAGACAGCAGAGCTCAAAATATTTTATACAAACGTTTTATTTCTTATGGGACAATATCTACAAATACTCCATTTCATAAGAAATGTTTACATTGCTGAGTCTATGCCAGCTACACCAGATATTATACACAATGTATGTATGTATGTATGTATGTATACTTATATAAATATGTTTGGCCATATTCTGCCCCACAGAATCTAATGTACATTGCCTGAATGGGATATAAAAAGCACATCACCGATTTCAGTACACCATATCGCTATGTCTACGTCCGTCGAAGTCGACGGGTCTCTTTCTCCTGCCCTTGGAGAAAGGCACGTCTGAATGAACCCCGTTATAGTCCTCATCTGACGTCAGCATGGTGATGTCCTTAGACGACCCCTTCCCGCTGTCTATGTCCACTTCCCGATCGCCGTTATACGCTCGCCTCGTGTTTTCAGAACTCCTCGACCTACTCATGGTGCCACGTTTTACTCCGACTAAAGGGGACCTCATATTGGCGCGCCTCGGGTTAACTGGGGTACCGTCTGGGGTGTCGTAATCATCCCCTTCTTCATCGTAGTCGTCGACTTCTATGACAACCCGCTGGGAAGACATGAGGTCGTCTCTGCGGCGCGAGGACCTTGCTGAATCGGCAGACGTGTATCCGCTCCTGCCCGGGCCCCTTCCGTCGCGGCGACCGAGGGTGTTGCTCCGGCTGGATGCCCTGCTAGACGCCCTACTTGACGGCCGGTTGGACGACCTGCTTGCCAGGCTGGTTCGACTGCCTCTTTTGGAAGGATTGTCTACGGTCAGGTTTGACCCGTGCCTTCTCACCGTGGCGTTAGCTCTGGACCCCGCCGGCCTCCTGCCGTTTCTACGTTGTGCTTTTTCCATCTCAACGTAAAGGTCAATGTCATCTTCTTCTTGGAGGTTAGACTCGTCGACCTGGTCTGGGATGGCACGAGGTCCTTTGCGAACGGCTATGGAATTGCTGGACTTCGAGCGATTCGAACGATTGGATCGATTCGAACGATTCGAGTGGGTGGATCGAACGGAACGCACGCTGTCGGTGTCGTCATGATTGGACTCCATGTCGCCCAATGGGACGGGTCCTTCGTAGCTCTGTAGGCTTTTCTTCCACCTGCGCTTGTTCCACACGTAGCACACCGCGCCGATAATCAGCAGCGTGACTATCGCGCCTCCCGCGGCCGCCGCGACCATCTTCCAGTCGAACTGGTTAGAGCCTCCGCTTCCCCTCTTTTCGTTTGAGCTGACCTGTTCGGGCGTGGTGGTCACTGTAGTAACGCTGCTCAAGGGCCCGGCTGCGTTAGACAGGGATTTGGCTTTGGGTGTCGTTTGGACCCGTGGCAATGAAGTATCGGGATCTATAGGTCTTGCCGCAGTTTTGATGGCCAACAAGGCCTTCCTTGTTGTAGTTATAGTTGTCTGGGCAGTCGTCGTCGCTGGTGTTGTCGTTGGCGGAGCCGGAAGGACCACCAGAGATGCGACGGCCCATGAGGTTAAAGCCTCGCAGATGTATATGCCGGCGTTCTCAGGTTTAACGCTTTGAAACGCGATGAGATGGCCGTTCCGGAACAGTTCTCCGCCGATAGACTTGGACATCTTCCACCACGTGATGTCCTGTCGCGACACCCCGTCCGCTTGGCACGTGATGTACACAGCCTGTCCCACCGTCGCTACGGTGTCCATCGGATCAACCGTTATGGCAGTAGACGAGCAGGCCATCCGCTCCGTCGAGACCGTCCCCATGGTGAGACCGCGTAGAGTGCTGGGCATGGCGCAGGTGACTTCGCTACTGATGTTGCTGCACGGGCGGATTGACTTCATGCTGCAGTCACACACCCACGGGTTGGAGTCCAAACTTATGGTGGGAATCAGGTTCATCCCCTGGTTGCAAAACGCGGGCGGCAACGTGCGAAGTCTGTTCCCTGAGATGTCCAGGTATCTGAGGCGAGGAAGGTTCTGGAAAGGCACGTGGCTGATGGAACGTAGGCGCATGTCCGACAGGTAGAGTAACTCTAGGTTCACCAAGTTGTCGAAGCAGTTGTCAGGTATAGAGCTGATGGGGTTGCCCTGGACTGTGAGCTTTCGCAGATTCGGAAGCGAGGAGAACTCTGAACACGGTAGACTTGTCAATGCGTTGTATCGAAGGGACAGTAGATCCAGGCGGCTCAGATCGTAGAACGCTCCGTTTTGTATAACACTTAGTCCATTGTCGTCAATGGAAAGCCTGGTTAGGTCCGGAAAACGCGAGAATCTGCTGGTCGGTAGAACACTGATTCGGTTGTGGTCTAACTCCAGCATCTTGGTTTTGGGAGGTATTCCGTCGGGTACCTCTTCGAGGTTTTCACCGTTGCAGTCGACCGTTACACCGCCTACTAGATCACTGCTGCACGCACACCTCATGTTTTGACTGTCCTCGTTACATGCGCGAGCTCCGTGAACATGTTCAGTTTTTGCTAGCATCAGTATCAACGTCAAGAGAAGCAGTTCCAACGTGGACGCCATCTTCGAGCTATAGAATTCACTTTGTCGTTTTATCTAATAGAATTCGTAGGGGCTACAATATGAGATGTAACCTTTTTCAGGTCCAGAAGAATAGCTCGAATGGGATACGGAGAATTTTAGAGAAAATAAGTTCTGAGAATGTTAAGGTTGACACGGTAAAACAGGACAGCAAGAGTTACATGCGGCACCCGGAGTTTGAAGGTTGCACACGAAGGATCACCTAAGTGTCCTGCGGTTCAGTCTATTTCACACGTATCCCGGATGTTGTGTCACGTCCTGTCCGCTCACGGCTCAGTTGTGCTGATAGTCCTACTCCCAGCCAGGCTCCAGGTAGCTGTGAACAAAATAGAAAATGTGTTAGACATATAACAGTCATTGAGATCAAGTTTGTAATCTCTAACATATTATACAATTATAGTGGTAAACGTTTGCAAGTACAACGCGTGTGAATATGACGAAGTCAAGGATGCATGTGTGGCAGTGCACATTGAGTATTATGATAGTCAAGTAGGATAAGATATCAACATCTTTGACACTTTCATCTTAACACAAGTAGAAAGGTCTGTACTCAGACTGGAAGCAACTATTACAAATTGCTCGCCGTACACAGCCAGCAAAGCTGGTCCATGAATATCAATAATACACGTTAAAGAAAGAAGAAAAACAAAGGACACAAATTTGGTTTAATTAAGTAAGTGGGAAGTGTAATTGACCGTAGACAAACATGGCGAAACATTGAGAAAATGTCAAGAAAACAAAGGTAGAAAACTTGATTGATCAGTTCAAATAGATTTAATGTTGGTCATCACTAGACACAAGTGTTGAAAAAAGATGACATAGACATGTTATAAAGCATGATATATGTGGAACAATAAAACTTTATTTATTTAATCATTTGAATTCAATCATATTATAAAATTCTCCTTGTGTTTCCAGTCTTTTTAATACATTCTCAATATGAGAAAATAAATACAAAGTAGATAATACAAGACACACAGCAGATTAAAAATTTACAATTTTATTTCCATACCGTGCAATTGGACGAACTCTTAACAATACTGCCATTGTCATGTAGCTATTCATATGCTCTTTAAATACAGCCTGTAAATTTGCCTGCCTATTGTAAAAGTGAATCAAATCTACGCATATACTTGTAAATGTACACATTTTTGGTAATTGTACTTGGCATTTATAAATGATAAATACACAATAAATATTTCTATATTGTGCTTTGGTTGTAAAACATTTATCTCCAAGCAGTTTCCAAAGGGCCAACCAATATCCAACAGGCCTGTCGGGTGCTTTTATTTGAAAGATTTGAGCGTTTCTTTTGGATTCTCCCATACCACCAACAGATCTGCTTGGAGATTTAAAAAAAAAAACATAAGCCATGAAACAACAAAATATTTTTGAAATGTACTTAAAAATAGACATTCGAATTAAGAATTATGACTTATCTACGAATTCATTCAATAAATAAACCATGGATATCCTTGACAGCATGTTTTATATTATTATTTATATAGTTACTATAGTTTTTTTATAAGCGTAGAGGAGATTAACAAGCACCAAATCTAAGAAAAAGGCGACTTAAGTGAATACAGGGTTATCGATGCCCTAGTTGGACAGCTAATTAGTCGTCAGATTTCTTTAGATGATCCTTTTCCACTGTCAACATCTTCGGGACCACGCTTTGGACGTCTTGTATTTCTCTTTCCGTCCGATAGGGAGCGCTGTGAGGTTTGTTTCTTTGGTGGACGGGTTTTCGAAAAGTCTTGAAGCTCAAATGAATCGTTCATAGCCTGTTCCGGCGGCTTAGCGTTCCCCAAGTCAAATGTTTCTGCGCCCCTTCCGGTTGCGATGGCCCTCCCCCCGGCTCTACTCTTCACGTCTCTTCTAGACGTCGAATGTCTCTGCGGGTTCCATCTGCTCCACAGGTCTCTTTCGGACGCGATCGTCTTCTTCTTACCCACCTGTCCGTCAACGCCATCTTCTCCTTCATTGTCTTCATTTTCTGTGACGAGGACATCAGGAACCAGAGACGCCGGCTTTTGTCTCCGTCTGGAACGTCTCGAACCCCGGCTAGACCGAGTAGCCGTGGAGAGTCGTGAGCTCTGCGTACTCGCTGAGACGTTGTCCGCGTTGTCTCTTGGACGTTTTCGTACCCTCTCTCTACTACCATGCTCCTCTCTCCGGCGGGGCTTTTTCTGTCTTGAGTTTCTAGACGTTCTACTCGATGCACCGCTCCGCAAACTTTCTGCACTCCTTCTTTCCTTCGATTGACTTCGATCTATCAACTGTTCTTGCTCATCTTCAAGCTGCGTTCGAGGGTATCTTTCGTCTTGAATACTCCTTGTAACGCCCAAGCGTCCTCGCGACCCAGGGTTGTCAACTTCGTCGCTAAGCTCATCGTCGCCGTTATTATTGTGTTTACCGTAAGACTCATAACTGGCTACAGATTGCCTGGACCCGTACTGTTCTTCTTCGTACAGTTGTTCTTCCTCCATGAAGAAGCCGTCAGAGTTATCACGCGGAGTTGGAGAGTCCACCACGACGATAGGGATGGGGCCCTCGTACTGTTGCAGATGGTTTCCCCATCGCAGCTTCCTCCATGCCATCAGAGCCAGACATGCAACGATCAACGCTATGAAGACCGCTGCGAAGATTATGACTATCAGCTGCCAACCTAGGTCTTGTCCCTCCGCAACACGACTTTGAACAGTCATGTTAACTTCTGGTATTGAAGTGATCAGAATTGCTGGCTTGCCTGTTAATGTCTTAGCTATAGGGAATTTTGTTGTCGCCACTGTCCCTGTCACCTCGGATGGTTGGACCGTTGTTGGATGTAAGGTTGTGAAGGACGTTTCAACGGCGAGCACTTTTAGTCTTACGTTTCCCCAGGCCTTAGCGTTGCCAACGGAAACTTCGCAGATGTATACCCCTGCATCTGCCTTAGAGACCTCTCTCAGTACAAAGCTATGTCCCTCTTGATAGACACTTTTCCCATCAGCGTCTTGTATCTTCCCCCAGGTAATGTTGGCCTGAGGTGTACCTTCGACGTTACACCACAAGTTCACCGACTCGCCTATAGAAACGGTCGATTTTCCCGTGATAGTAACATCAATGTTAGCACGATGTACAAGCTGGTTGGGAGAGAGAGTGCTCAAGATGGCACCGGAGATGTTGAACGGCACGGTACACTTGATTCTGCTACTGACCTGCTCACATGGCAGAAGGGGGAGGAGCGAGTCGTCACATCGCCACGGGTTTCCGTCAAGACTCAATTTCGTTGTTTCGCCAAACGAGCAAAAGGATTCTGGTAGAGTTTGGAGCTTGTTGTTTGATAGGTCTAAAAACGTAAGCGCTGGTAAAGTACAGTTTGTGGGAATCAAGTCTATTGTGTTGTTGTCAAGCTTTAGAGTACGTAGAGCTGTTAGCTCTTCCAACGCGCGACATGGAAACGTTCGTAACAAATTGTCAGAAAGCTGTAGGGTTTCCAGTTTCGTAAGCCCGTTGAAGGCGTCTTGGTGTATTTCTGCCACTTTGTTTCCAGATAGATAGATGTTTGATAACTTGGAGTAATTGACAAAGTTGTTCGACAAGAGAGTCTTGATGTGGTTGTGTCTGAGGTCCAGGGTTTCCATGTCCATTGGTAGGCCTGTTGGTACAGTTGTCAGGTTTTCATCTTCACAATTCATCAGGTGGTGCAAAACTCGCGATCGCGTGCAAGGACTTTCCGCATTCGTCAAAGTAACGAAGGAAAGGGCTAATATTAAAACGTGTTCCAAAGCCGCCATTTTGTTGCCAAATCTCTATCTCTCTCTTTCTGTCTATTCGTTGACCTTGAATGCTAGTGTGAACTTTACATTTAAGAACACGCGTGAAAGTGTCTGGTGAACTGTCCTATGACCACTTCAGGTCTTGAATCTCATTCTTGCTTTCCTGGCGTGACTGTGACGTAGTGCTTTATTTCATGACGTCGTCGCTGTCGTCATGGTGACACCAAGAGGTCAATGGCCGAGCAGCCATGACCCCTACCTCATGAGGATCCTGGAAGATAGAAAAATACCACTAGGTTAGCAATTATAATGATAATGATAATAAAGTGCAGAAACCACAGCATTTTTAAAGTGCTATTGAGTGTTAACATGGAACCTCATTCATTGGAATATTTGCCCGAATCGTGAACGACATATTTGGCATTTCAAAATGGCGGTTGGCCGTGCAGATGTTGTTGTTACATGCCCGGTTGTCCTTGAAAAGTTGCTCCACTACTTTTGACCTCCACAAGCCTAATCACGGATTTAGCTAGTTGTTAATGTTGTGTTAGTTTAGCCACAAGCGGTCCGTGTGAAATGATAGAAGGTAAGTGCGATGCATCAGGTTAGAAAAGTGCTTTGCTGTACGTACGTTATAACTAGACGTGGGAGTGCCTTGTTGATTTGACAAAACATACTGTAAATACATTTTTTTGTAAAACTGCGTAGACTAGTATAATGATATCCACTGATGCATTTTATTTATTTTCTAGAAATCCAGCGGAAGATCAACCAAAGAGGAACACCAAGCAAAAGGTATGCATGCAATAAAGAGACTTTATTGTTGTCACAACCTACCTGCATTTTTATCTCATTCCGCTAGGTGCACCACTGGCTGCTCCCCAAAAATGCCTTTACACAAAAGCTGACAAAGAGTCCGTTTGCATGAACACAATAGCAGCGTACTACATAAGCATGGGGACATGATTAGTGTTGTTAGATGGATTAGAAAGCAAGGAAAAGATGTTAGTTGGGTATGCAATGGCGTTAGAAAGGAAGAGGTCAAGAATGGGCAAGGACATCTTTGCATAGGTCTTGTCATAAGCTTGTGACGGAGCAAGACGCATGTGCATTGAAAAGCTGCTTCGTCAACGTCGTACTGACTTACGTTTGTTTGTAGCAAAATTAGTTTATGAGGCATATAACGTACGTTATTGATAGGAACATATGAAAAATACATATGCATGTCAGTATATACGAAAATTGTAGTAAATACAACATTTACAGCACCTATTCGTCTCAATGGTTCATTCCAAGATATGTGAGTGCATTTTCTTTTACCTTTCAGTATACAAGATATAAGCGAAGTTCATATTTTTAGAATTCGTGACGTTACATGTTACTGATGACACCCGTTGCGAATGACCAATATCTTGTCCTTATCCTGGTTCAGTGAAGTATTATGTTCGGTCGGACATTGGTTGCTTACATTGTCCGGTCGGGAAGTGATTACATTAATTCCGTCTGGTCTTGCATTGATTGCGTTAGGTCACATTTAACCTATATCCTTTATATTTAGAAATAGAGTATTTTGCAACCTTCAAGTCGAAAGACTTGGAGCGTCACCACCCCCAAACATGCCAGTATAATCTTCTTCAAGATGGTGGGCATCAACGGGAAGAAGAAGAAGAAGAAGAAGAAGAAAGACGGTAGCTTCACACTACAAAATTTTGAAAACATTTCTATTTGAAACCCACCTCCTTCAACCTGAAATCCCTAGATACACAGTTTTTTAAACAAAGAATGTAGGCTAACCCACGGATAAAGGTGAACAAGCGTTAGGATGCTATGAAGGTTGTTTGTTATGAGATTGTGTCGCTGAAATGTTCCCTCGGGCATAGAATCTACTTCGACACCCAAGCATTGACATTTAGCCTTGAAACATAAATAGCCACCGATGTGGTACTTATCTATAAACAAAGGGTTGCTTTTGGAGGTTGAAAAAGCAACTAGATTTTGCCAAGATACACGGCCTAATTTTAGAAGACCATGCCAACAGATTTTTGCTGATTTTTTATCATTCATTTAACGCTAAATCCTTGAATCCGGACTGTCGACCGCGCCTATACAGACCAACTCCTCGACACCAAGGGCATCACGCCCCGGAGGATATTTTTTTTCACAGCCCGCCTCAGCTAGCCCTTGGCCTTACAAAAGTCGATAAAAACAATCTAATGAGTAGCACAATTTACCAACCATTCTACTTGTTGGGGAACGCCTAAAATTGTAAAAGTTGGACTTCTGTGACGAAGCAACTTAAACAGGATTATTGGTACAGATTGCATGCATTCAAAACGTGCACAGTCACATGATAGTCACGTGGTACACCCGTAACTGCCATTATGTCATGATTGACAACCCTACCTAGACGAGACATCCACAAACTTGAAATTGACCGCTACAATTATAACATGAAACGAAATCTCAGTAGTGTAACAAGACAGATTAATCATCACTTCTAATGCTTACTTGTCGAGTATAAACTGGATAATGACGCCCTTGGGTATCCAGATTTACAGCTTCACGTATTTGTAGTGATCTAAATTGCTGAGCGATTCCGTGACAAAGTACGGTAATCAGGCACCACCTAGGCCTTGACCTTTGACCTATAAGCAATGACTCCTGACATTTCGAGTGATACCTTATTCCCGTTTGTCAGCGAGTGTTGCTGGATGAGTCAAACAAGTCATGAAAGTTTACCAGTTGTAAGTTTGCTTTTTTTTACTGATGAGAAGGAAGATCCCAGAAGTTTGTAGTCTCATCGTTGTTTTTTCTTCTTTACCAAAAATTTTTTGATACATTTTAGATCGTATTTCACAGCTAGTAAAGTATCATTGGAAATAAAACAAAGTATACGTTTATTAAGGTTAGACATCTAGGTAAGCAATAGTCAAATACAATTCAATCTCTACAACTGGATAAAACGGATATTTACTTCCGGACGTTTCGGGTGACATCCATCACTCTTCTTCAGCAAAAGCAGAATGAACTAGTCAGAACAATTCAATACCAGTACAGCTAACTAGAAACACAAAGTATACTTTCTGTCTGTAAATCTGTTCCAAAAGTGCTTCACGTCTTGGCCTAGGTGCCATGCTACCATCCTATTTCTACCGTGGCACTCGCTGCCCTAAAGCGAGTGTAAGAAAACCCGGTAGAAATAGGATGGTACTACTAGTAGTTTCACGTCCGTACGGTCAAAATCCGACAGTGTGTTGTCATGTGCCACCCCCTCCCACGCACACTTACACTAACAGTGACAAGTTAATTCCTGAAATACATGGGATATCCGTGAACGGAAGGCACAAATGGACTGGAATATAATCGGTTTACTCTAGTTATCCTTTGAGATGAGGACTTGGTTTTGTTTACATTGGTACATTCAAAGGAAGAATAGCTCTGTACAAAGGTATCATTATCTATCCTACATGTACATCAAGCCTACATATAGTACTAATATTCACATCAGAAACATTCTGAACTTAGATAAGTACGATCTTACAAGAAACCAAATATAAAGAGCTACATCTATCCACTGGTCCTAACAACTTTGCATGCTTATACTTATGTTTCTTTTCTACGTCAAACAAAAGGCACTGCCGTGAGCGACAAAGAGTGGCCCTGGAATTCCTTTGGATTATTGGAGATTACAGCAACAATGGGAGACGTTAACAATGCCTCAGCAACATAGACACAGTACGTAACAAGAAGGGAGTGAATGTATCTACGCGTGTACACAACTGCCAATCAAAGCGGATCATTTTTAGTCTCTACACCTGTGTTTTTACCTTACTTACACAATAGATATTTGAGCTAGCCATTGTTAGGAATAACTAAGCCCATAGTATATAGTATTACTCGCATGAGAGAGTGTATATACATGCAATGACGTCATCGGTGTGCTATCTCCACAGATATTTTTATGAAAATATTTCATAGAGGTCCCAATTAGGGATTTCTATGGGAGATGGCGACAGATATGGCTTGTTTTAAAATCTCTGTCTCAAAGTAGTTATTAGTAGATAGTCTCAGCATATTCTTGTCATGACAACCACGTACTGTGGCACCGATGCATTAGCCGAATGTGTGAACTGCGAAAAGATATTGGAAACGACCTAAGAAGTTACTACGGTAGACGATAGGTTATAGGCTTCGAGAGTATGTCATAGAGGCAATCGTCTACTGTTATTACGTGAATATTGTTTTAGGGTCGGTTGGCAGTGTCTCTGTCTATGTGCTATATATGTGCCCCTATGCTTCTGTCTCTCTCTGTCTGTCTGTCTCTCTGCATATGCATGTGAACCTGTACATCTTTGTGTGAGCTGTGCATGTGTGCTCTAACCCACCGTGTGTATCTGTGTGTTTATGAGTGTGTGTATTTTATTCTGTGTGTTTGTGTGTATGTGTGTATGTGCGTGAATCTGTGTTTGTATGTGTGTGCATGTGTTTGTGTGTAGGTATGCGTGTGTGTGTGTGTGTGTGTGTGCGTATATGTGTGTGTGCGAGTGTGTGTTTGTGTGTGCGCGTGTGTGTGTGTGTGTGCGTTTCTGCATATATACTCCAAATGTTCCTTTGTCACACATCCCCTGTGCAGCTATTTATCCACAGCCCACAGGCGTTGTCGTTTCTTCTTATTACGTGAAATAACTTGTCTGTGATATTTGTGGTATTCATCTTCAGACCATAATAAAAAGTTTTTGTATGACGATAAGCTAGGAAGGGCGCAAACGATCACCAGACAAACATCGTTACGTCAAGCGCTGTTATGTATAGATAGTCCCCATCTGTTGTCCCATTCACTACCGGTCTTCATAAATATCTAATGTATTTCTACAGACGATAGAATCAACGCTGTGGTGGTCCATTTTGCCGGGGTCAAACCGGGGTGGTTACTAGGGGAGGGAGTGGTAAAAAGAATTTCGTATTCAATACATGGTAAAGCCATGCAGAGCAATAACTTAAACACATTTAGATACATTTCAAACCTCAAGTCTTTACCCCCACTGCAAAGCTGGATTTGTCAGTGTTGTTTTGGTTTAAAAAAGCCTGAGTTCAACTCCGGCATTTTAGCGAGCTACAGCCAGAAGTTTGTCATCATACCCGGATTTTACCCCCTCTAACCCCTTCAGTCCAATCTCTCTGCAAAAATATGGAGGTCAATTACAGGTTGAAGCATGCCAAACGTCAATATTTTGGCAAGATTTAAAAAGTTTACATGCTTCAGTCCCTCTAGCAGAAACCTCGACCTTTATGATCAAAATTTGCCCAGAAAAAAATATTTAAAAGGCAAACTGCACTTGATGCACAAGGCCCTGAGTTCGATACTCGCTGTGCGCCGTTGTGCCCCTGGGAAAGGCACTTTACACGACCTTCCTCACTTCACCCAGGTGTAAAAATGGGTACCTACCCTTTGGTCGGGGGAGGAGTAAAAAAAACTACATTTACCTTCTGTCTGTACCAAGTATGTGGAACTGTTAATATAAGTTACAAAACTTGAGTGCAGTGCCACATTGTCCTCGTCTGTCCAAAAGCAAATAGAAATAAAAATCCGGAAATGAGGTCCCTCCCCACAAGTAGGCAGACCCCGCTCCTCCTGGCTTATCGAACCCGCAGACTACAGGAGACTTAATCCCCGTACAACATGTGATGACTTATTAGTGGGGCTTTGTAGAACAGGTCTTCACAACGTGGATAATATCAGCATTATGGCATGAATTTTTAATGAGAAGAGTAAAATGCGGACCATTGATAATATTCTTTACAGTCACGCATGCAGAGAGCTAGACCAACAACACGGCAAAAAAATTTCAGTATCTTTTTTTTCTGTATCCTGTAAAAACTTGAACAGAAAGACGTCACCTAGAATGAAGCATCAAGCTCTACAAAGGCGTCCACGTGAAACGACGAATAACAGTCCAAAGAAATAATTCCAAGTACACAAATAGTAAAAAAAAGAATAGCCAACCTTATATATAGGTTTATGATATTTTACAGTTATTTTTGTATGAGTATAGAAACATGTTACCAGGCTAGAATCCCTGCAATTATAGGTGGAGAATACCTTCATAAACTACATAAAGGTAAAGGCCGCCTGGGATATAAGAGTCACCAAGGTGATCTAAATTTACGACCACTGGGTGCTTTAGCTCGTATTTTCTGGCACGCAAGGTTATTGTCCAACAGGTGTGTGGAGCTAGGGCGTGTACCGGTATGGTAGAGGGTGTGTCTTGCATATAACAGCTTCTTAGAAATAGCTAGGATCTTGAAAGTATATTTGGATCTTGAAAGTACATATTAGTAATTACAATGGGATATCATGAGCTGTACCAAAAGGAATGTCTGAGTAGCTTGATTTATCATGACATCATATCATAAAAAGTAAATCATCTCTACAAGATACGAGGGGCGTTCAATAAGCATTTCTCCCATTGTTTGATGCAGCTCTGGACACCGTTTTTGTAGGCCCCAGGTTGGTCCTCAAACAGATGCCTCATCAATGACAGAAGAGGAACGACCAGGTCTGGGAGCTGTTTCCACAGACTTCCGGCCATGTTTGAATTCAGGATGCCAGCGTTTTACAAGGTCGTATGATGGGGCATCATCACCATAAGTTTCTTTCATTTCATCAAAAGTCTCCTTTGGTGTGCGTCCTTTCAAATACAAAAAACCGGATTACTGCGCGACACTCAACTGGCTCCATTTCACACCTGGTCCATTTCGTCACACCTAACTCAGTTCAAACACCAGTAAATCAGAAACCACAAGTTCAGAGCTCTTTTTTGCAACATAAACTCTAGAGATATGAATCATTACACATGCAAAATTTCATTTAGATCAGACAACTGGAAGTGGGTCAGAGTTATTACTTATTGAACGCCCCTCGTACAGGAAGACCATAGTATGTCCAGGTCAAAAGATACAAAGCCCGGTAGTTCTGCTGCAGTACCAAGGAAAGCCGTCTGAACGAACCGGCCTTGACCTTCGTCTAGACTACTACTAATCAGCATAATCCATCCAGAGGTTCTAAAGTTATTCTGGCTAGCAACTCAAGCTAAATAGTTAAAATGGGTTATCATGAACGAAAAAAATGAGTAGATTAATTAACATCATGGCATTTTAGGGAACAGCAAAAATGAGCGCACCTATGCAAGATAGAACAAATCCATAGCCAGGGCAAATGATACAAAGCCCTGAAATTCTGATACAGTACCAAGGAAAGTCGCGAGGGGGGGGGCAGATTCGACCTTTCGAACACCTAACCAAATACTACATGTCAACACGATCCATCCAGAGGCTCTTAAGTTATGATTGATAGAATATCTGGATACAAAAATACAAGAGGCATACACCTAGAACAAAACCTCTTCTTGCACGTAGATTGTAACACTAGAAAAGTCTCTGTTGTAGAATTCAATATATATTTTTTCTGAATAACGCCTACTGTCACAGTGCCTCCAATACTACTTTGTCACCATGCCAGAGTGTTGAACTTTAGGTCGTCTGGGGAGGGTGTTTTATAGATTGTGTCCTCTTCGGGCAACTCGTCTCTGCTTCTGCACGCATTTCTCTTCCTTAGTTTTATCTTATCTACCATAATATATAGTCTTGAACAGCTCCTTAGGCTGTAAACACCCATGTACCGATAGGAATCACGAGAATGAATCTCTTCCCGTGCAGATGTTCCCCCTGATACAGTGAGGAAGTGTGGATAATTTACGGCACAGTCTGCCCCAACATGCTAATGTAGACTCGCTCTACTGACCAGCTGGATTAGCAGCAATGATTCAGACTGTTCTTGGCAGCTTTTGGGATTAGTTCCACAATTAGTGACCCAGTGGGTGCTGGTAAAGGTGGTATCCGACTGCACTTGGGACACCGGTGCGGTACTGTGGGGTTGGAAAAATTACTAAACGAATTTCAGAGATAAAGAACGAATTCTTACGTTTTGTGCATTTTAATTTGTTGTCTTCGAAGTCATACTTTCACGTAGCACAAAATATCTAAATTATTTTTAAAAATCGGGAAAGATAACACAACAGTGTCGCAGTGAACAAACCCCACAGTGCCACACCGGTGCCCCAAGTGCAGTCAGATACCACTTTTAGCAACAATGAGTCAGACTGTTCTTGGCAGCTTTTGGGATTAGTTCAACAATTAAGGACCCAGTGGGTACTGGGGAGAGATGCTCCTGTCGCTCTATTGGTAGCAGTCTCACGGTTGGGGGTAAATCTGCACGGTAAATCCATACAGAGGTGTTTCAGTAATGCTTGGCAGTTAGCACAAATATGAGGAAAAACATACTCTCTCTCTCTCTTTGTCTCTCTCTCTCTTACACACAGACACAAATAAACACACACACACACACTCAAACACACACGCAGGTACGCATACACAAGCGCGCACACACACACATACACACACAACACCTCAAATTTTCATGGACGTTAATATCATTTAAAAGCAATAGACGGTAAACCGAAGTTAAGTTTGATAACAACTTCTCTGCATGCATGTATAGTCACAAGCCATTTGCCAGTATGTGGACAGATATTAGGCCACAGCAAGTAATTTTTATGGATGACATCAGCGCGCGCATTAATTTTTGCCTGATTTCGGGAAAAAACAAACAAGAATTTTTTCTTCTACAGGGATGGTCAACATGACGATTAAGTACCAAAATGAGCAAATATGTTGTGTTGTAGCCTAATAATTGTACTCGTAGAAGTGACACTTGCGAGGTACCCATGACCGTCGTTGTAGAAATGAAACTTAGTTGTAAAAGTGACATCAATATGGAAGCCATGAGTGAGGTTGGTGATGCCAGTGTACCACACTAGTGTCACTTTTACCACACCAGTACCTGTCTTTAATACAGGAATGAATGCCTTGTTGGCTCTGATACCATGGTTTGTCCCTTTAATTCTTGTTTCAGCATTCATCACAACTTTATGGTGCCTATTTTTGAAAATGTACCCATCTTGTTATTTTCACCCATCTTGTTTTTTTCGCCCTATCGCACTATTTTTGCAGTCTGCAGAGGATGTCATCCATAAAATTTACTTGCTGTGGCCTTCGTAAAGCGTTTGAAGCCGAGGGTCCCTGAGGGCGTGTTTCATGTCACCTAGCAGGCCAAAGTATCACCGGAAGTTCATTGCCTCCGTGGAACGGATGTATTGTAGTGACTTCTGTGTTTTTGTAATGGAGATGCCTGTCTGCGCGTTAACTAGAGAAAGTCTGGATGGACCGCATTGATATTTGGTATCTGGGATTTCCGTAATACCTTGAAATTCTTGTTGGCAAAAGCCCCTGATGATGCGTGGCATGTCAAATAGCAGGCCGAACTATCACACGGAGTTTATTTACTTAAGTTTGATTTCAAGATAGGAAACTTTAGAAAGATCATGAGAGCGAAGCTGGCCTGAGGCAACGGAACAGCAGCTGGTAACATTATATGAAACTATTGCCCTTCCTGACACCAAATATTTCAATCAGCCTCGAAACCGTTCCCCATGACTGGTCAACGACTATAGACACCGACTTCTTTTCTTCATTCTAGCGTCTCATTGGACAGTGCATGGTGTATAATGAGATAATTACCGGTAGGAACGTTAATAATTTGCTGGTTTGTCTTACTGGTTACTTCTAGAGCAAAGCTATAATTAAGAGAGAGGGGGTAGATTCTAATATTCATCTTTCGTGTGGGAAACCTACAATATATCTGGAGGACTATAATTCGAGCCGTTTTGCCCCCGCTGCGCCGCCATTTGGATCAAATTATGTGGGCCCAGAGGGTAGAGGGTCAAATCCCGCTTAGGAAAGGTTTGGGGAGTTGCATTGGTCATTTTGGATGGTGACGTAAAGTCAGAGGCTGGGTGCATGTGTCTGGATTGAAAAATCAGGTGTTATACTTAGGGGCCAAATTAACCTTGTCACGTAAAAGAACTCAGCACACTCATCGGTAAGAGTAGGCGTGACCCGGCGTGCTTTGCTGAAAATGCGAACCGCACTGGCCTATCAGCAACGTAAATATATAAGTATCATACTTCACCTTAGTCTGATTAGATCGTGCTTATAACGGCCCGTCCAACATCCAGCCATGTTACAGCCCCGGACAGTTGAGTTTGCGTTACACATATACAAGCGTTACCTTATTGAAAAGATGACTGACCCATGACTGTTTTACTCTACCAGACGTGTGTAAGTTTTCAACCAGACTAAAGCAACAGTGCTCGCCAAGTTACTCGACCTCAATAAAAGTATCATACTTCGAAATTCACCTTAGTCTGATTAGATCGCGCTTATAACGACCAGTCCAACATCCAGCCAAGTTACAGCCCCGGACAGTTGAGTTTGCGTTACATATACCAGCGTCACCTAATTGAAAAGATAGCTACTTTAAATCACTGTACATACGTGTGCAGGTTTTCAACCAGACTACAGCAACAGTGCTCGCCAAGTTACTCGACCTCAATAAAAGTGTCATACTTCACCTTAGCCTGATTGAATCGCGCTTATAGCGGCCCGTTCAATGTCCAGGTGGCCCTCTTGAATGGACCAGTTACAGTCCCGTTGGGTTTGCGTTAGACAGACTAGCGTCACCTAATTGAAAATATGACTGCTTTAACAGACGTGTGCAGGTTTTCAACCAGGCTACAGCAAAAGTGCTCGCCCGATTACTCGACCTTATCTCACCCTGTGCTTGTTGTTGTTCTGCATGGGCATCCATCGCGTGTTCGCGTCTTTATACACCTGCCAACAACGTGACGTTAATTTGTTTTCACAAGCCAAGTGGCCATTGTGGAACACTGTTGACCAACACCGTGCCTTGTGTCTGGTTTTAGAGTCTGGTCTTTCACGCTGTCTTCGGGGGATCATCACTTCTAGCAATACTGTAGACCCATTGTGACCAAAATAGATCAATCATAAGAATAGGACCATTAAAGGACAGTTTTCGTATATGATTTGTCACACATAATCCCGACTCCATTACTTTCAATACGTCTGGGCCTTACTGATTGAGAAGCGTCGCTGCTTTGAGCGACAAACGTTTGATAATGAGTGGATGTATCTCATAAACTGCTGTGCCAAATTGTGAAAGTTTCAAATTGATGTTTCACCCGGGAGTGCTTTGGTTACCTCGTTTGTAACGTGTAAGCGGTCGATACGAAGCGGTGCCAAGGACGTGTCTTAACTGCGATCTCAATTGTGTAAAAAAAGTACGGAGTTTCGTACGTATGTGAAATAATGAGTTTCTGCTTCTGAAGACTATCTTCAATACTCTCTGAGCTGTCTTTAGTACAATATATATATATAAAGTTGCCTGAGTCGCTTGAGGAAACTCTGCCATCTTTCTTGTTTCTTTCTGGTATATTACCCAGCTTCCTATTAGCACCCCCTACGTGACTAGCGTTCAAATGCCAACTGCGGAACTGCGGACGTACACGACTACAAATATAAACAAACAAACAAACAAAAACACACGAGGTGATTACAGTACCTCCGTTTTCGCGGAGGTAAAAGTTGAAAGATTCCGATGTGTCTACAGCATTTGCCAGTAGATATATTATTACATTTGCGCAACACCCTAGATGCAGCCTATCTGATATCGTGCTGGCGGCTACAAGAAGACAAGAAGTGCCATTACGGTAGCTTCTATCTTTTAATTGTAGAATAAGTCGTAAGATTATTATCTGTCAAAAGCTAGACAGGTTGTCCAACAACGTGTTACATATTGTGTTGGCGGTTGCCACAGAGAGATACCATGGCTGCACCGTAACTGTCGTCGTGAACGTGCAAAACACGTTGTAAAGATCTTTATCTCTGCCGAAAAGCATTAGTGAGAACACGCCTATTTGCACCGACTTCCTTATGGTACAGTAACCTTTTACAATAAGCTTTAACGACTGTTGATATTGTAGTTTTGTGATAGCAATATTGAGCTGTTAAGATTCTTGTAAACGAGGAAGGTCACATAGGTCGTGCAATCGTCATACGTTCGCTAACTTTGGGCATTTTCGAAGACAAAAAATGTACGTCTCCTGCAAAGTTCAACTGTCTTGGTACACAAAATGCTGTTTTGGATCCATGTCGGTGGTTGGTTCTGGCACGGCCTGCTTGAAAATCCTATGGCATCAGAATCGTACGACGATCGTACGACCTATATGATCGCGCTCAAACGCAAACTCCGCTGTCCGGGGCTGTATCTCAGACCCCTCCCCAGCGTCAACGTTGGACAGGCCGCTATAAACGCTATTTAATCAGGCTAATGTTTTCTAACAGTTTACATCACCTGTGACCTTGCAGGTGCAGAATGTCCTTGGGTTTAAGCTTAGATAAATACCCCAAGTCTTTGTCCTGTTTGTGGGAAGATTTCACAAACAAGCAGCCAACAATGTTTGCCCCTGGGCTGGGATTACAATAGGAATGGGGTTTGGGGAGTATGCACAGCATCAACATCTCTATTGCAGAAAAATTCAAATCAAATCCTAGAATTTTTAAAAACTGTTGTTATAATACTGCTTGTTTCTCAAGGCTTTGGGGACGAATTTCCTATCCCACCTATACACATTTTTCGCGTTGCGGCCATGATAGATCGAACACGAGGTCAATGAGGCATTTTAACAGACAAAACTTATTTCTAAAATCAGCTCCCATTCACTTTTCCCCCAAACCACACAACTTTGCACAATATAACATCAAATAATAAATATTATAACTAGTGTTATGCACCAAAAGATGTAGCAATTCAGAGTAGTGTAGACTGATCCCATAGTCCCTAAGAGATGCAAAATAGAAATATAATAATGCAAATATTTGACGGACATGCAGCCATTCTCTTATTGGTCGCTTTATTAACTGGCATTCTATCATTGGTTGAACTGCTAATTATGAAGGACAGTCTTTTGCTTGCCTCGTTGAACTCGTTTTATCATGGCCGCCGCTTGAGAAAGGTGTATATTCTTTGAGACTTGTCCGACCAGGGGCCGAGGAGTGACCAGGGGCCGCCCAGCTGCAGAGATATCGACCGCCCTACCCTTATTCACAAGAATCTTGATACAATTAAGGTTCGAATCAAAAGCCAAGGTCTCTTCCATCTGATACAAGCAGAAAATAGGTACTAAACTGGATTTAGACAATTTCTTCTCAAGGGAAAATAGAATGGACAAAATGGTATGTATGATAACATCAAAATTTGTTGCTAAGAAGAAGTTAGCCAGTAACCAATGAGGTTAGCAAGTAACAAATGATTAGTTTTATTAGCTGCACTGCGGTTGGTCCATACAGTTGAGAAAGTGTCGGAAGGAAGCATAAACGTAAGCTAGGGATCATCTGGAAAATTGAATCTCCGAGGACTAAAAATCTATTATCGTGGGTCAAAATGGTATTGTTAACTAATAATAATGCTAACAGGTAGGTAGGGTCATACGGGTCGCATGAGTCCTAAAAGGAGGTGTTAGCAAGGTCGTAGGGTTTAAGCAGCTTACAGACATTATGGCCCTAATGTGCCGTTGGAAATCATATTTGTGCTTAAGCTTGTCCACTGGCCTACTTTATAAGCCTATTTGCTCTACGTATGAATGGGCCCATTGAGGTTCATCGTTGTATTAGTCCACTGTCCTACTTTAGAAGCATATCATCATGACTAAGGTTTGCACCTGTGTATTTGATTGTTAGGCTATTTTTCTTTCCTAATACGGAGATGAAAAGGCCCAAAGTTTTTTACTTAGAGTCTTTGCTTTGCAGCTATCAGTTTGTCCTTGACAGCTGCATGGTTCAGAAAGACAGAGTAGTTAACCACAATGTACAACTGTACTATACATGTTACAGTGGTTTTGGCCAATGATTAACATTAACTTAACTCCACTCTACCAAAGAAACGGCGCATGTTGCCTTAACCTTAGTATTTTTCAAGTATCGAACCCGTGAGAAAGTCTATTTCAAGTGTTTGTTTGCCCCAAACCTGCTGTCAAGACACATCGAGGCGAAGATCTTTTACAACTTTTCATTTGAGAAGAACTACAAGTATGCAACGAATGTGTCACTGGGGTTTCGTACAGCAATTTGTCTTGAGTGCCCTTTGACCCAGACCTAATGTGGGTCACCAGTCTGGGGCTACCTCAATAAAGTGGATTCTTCTGAAAACGTCTGTGTAAAGCCTGCGTCATAATTCAAGCAAACTCATTTGTAGATAGGTCGGAGCTCGCCGAAGTTTTAAAGTCGCCCGAGCGTTGACTGTATTTTCCGCCGAAAATCTAAACCGTCACAAATTATCCTGTCTAGTATACTGGGCTTGGTCTTAAATTCCGGAAAGTGTCTTTTTTGTATTTGGTGCGCAGTCGACATCACAAAGGGGATTAAATACCAACGAACGAACTGCTAAAATCGCCCGAAGCTCTAGCAATTGCCAGGACGTCGGGCGTGCTTTAGCCAAAACTGCCCATTTTGGCCGAGTTCAGTTCTTGCGTCAATACCATCAACATCAGGGCGTAACGAAGAAAACAATCAGCACAAAGCAGCTATTCCATTGGCATTCCAAGATCACCTTCTTTTTGTCGTATTAATAAAAGTTCTCTCTTGTTTTACTGAATGTAACGTTAGCATATCTTTTTTAGTCTGACTGTGGAAAAAGTTATCAAAGTTAGATAGGATTTTGTTTCTAGAAAGGAAACGCCAAGACGCCTTGACATTCTTGAGTCTAACCCCGTGAAGATGCCGTTGTCTTGAACCTTGTAAGGGTTGTTTTGACAGATCTACTGTGACAAAGATCAAGACATCCCCATTCAGTCTCTTCACCCTACTATCTCAAGGTAATCTCAGAAATGCGGGGATGTGGTTCTTGTCATTCCTGAGATGGCGTCAGGCGAAATGCCACCAAAGAAGAACCATTACATCACGGCAAGGAAGATTGCGGTTTCTCACAGGTGAAATTACTTCAAGCGTCTTCGTAAGATGTACTTTACGAAGAAGCCTGTGTATGAAGGAAGTCTATGCATAAATTTGCTTGTCTGGAAATGCCTGGCCATTTATTTGGAGATGTAGCAGACATATTAGTGTGTCTCCAGAGACTAAAACGA
This sequence comes from Branchiostoma floridae x Branchiostoma belcheri, assembly GCA_019207045.1. Taxonomy (NCBI): domain Eukaryota; kingdom Metazoa; phylum Chordata; class Leptocardii; order Amphioxiformes; family Branchiostomatidae; genus Branchiostoma; species Branchiostoma floridae x Branchiostoma belcheri. The sequence continues at coordinate 18,614,597 of CM033039.1, forward strand.
GCCGGAGAGACGACCTTTTGTCAACTCTAACTCATTAACATTTACAGAATGGAGAAAGGTGGCCAATAGAAATGAATCTTGTAGATAAGACACATCCAAGATATCGTAGCACCACCGGTACCATTTAGTGTGTCTCAGGACATGAGAGAAACTTTTTAATGAAACCTATAATGCACATGAAGCCTTCTTCGTTATAATTTCAACCAACACGGAGCAACTAACAAACCAAGAGCGTTTTCATTATATCATATTTCAGAAGTTTGCACACCCTTAATTGTATCAGATTAGGTCCTCCACAAATTTGGCAACATTAAGTCAGGTGGCAAACTGTGCAATATAACTCCACAGTGTAGGAGAAGTTTAATATGGCTAGGTAACGTAGAATTAAGTCGTCAAAATTACCGTAAACAACGCGACCAAATCACGCATAACGTAACTTTCAAGCCTAATTCGACACCTCACACCCTCCCCACCCCACCCCTAATGCGGTATGTCAGTGCAATTATTGCACAGTCTCGGTGTCTACATCTTCTTTTGTTCCAACCCATCCCAACCCAAGCTAGATACTTTCATCATGACGTATTTTACTGCGCGGCAAAACGGCCGTACTGGCCAGTGACCATCCCAGACATTTAAAAGGCTTAACTCTTTTGTCTTTGTTCTATGTGGAGATAACGTAAAATTCTGGGTGTGTACCAATGTCCATTTGTGGCGTTGTTCCGACCAAGATGGGTTAGTATCTTCTTTTGTTCCAAACTATCCCAACCCATACTTTCATCATGACGTCTTACTGTACGGAGAAATGACCGTATACGTACTGGGCAGTGACCACCCAGACATCAAAAGGTCAAACTCTTTTGTCTTAGGTCTATTGTGGAGATAACGTAAAATTCTGGGTGCCCATTTGTTGCGTCAATTGTTCCGTACAAGACAATTAGCGAGAAACAGGATAAGCTTTTCTGCTCAAATGCACTGAGTGATTTGTACACCTGTATTAGAAATAGAGATTTACAACTAGTAGGCCTTGTCATAAAGAAATAACGAAGATGTATAAACTCGTATAATGTCGATCGTTTTTTGCAAAGTTGCTACAAAAGTTAACCATACTACTACAAAATGGTTAAGCATCAACAACAATGACTTCGTGTAGTTTCCAATACTTTCAGAAGAAATTCTTCCTAGACATGATTAGTGCCATACAGCTACAAGTTCTTTGGAGTTTTCAAATGTTGTCTTTGTAGATGCTTCTTGTTTTAAAACTCTCTAATTAACATTTAGCTAGCCTTGACATAAACAGAATCAAAACCGTGAATACAATGGTCATTTTGTACACTAAACATTGAAACATTAGAAGCTGCCCCAGAAAGGCAACTGAGTGAATAAGTCCTTCAAAGGTCCGCGTGTCCCTTAATATTCAAATGTAAAGAAAACAAAACTTGTGATTGGCCGCTGGCTGCTCTCAAAATATACATGTTGTACCTGTTATGACGCAGGCAATGTTTAAATATGGTACGCGGTTGTTGTCACAATGCCAGCGGAAGAGCCATAATGATTCTAAACCTTTTCTGGCGCGGAGGTCAGTTCTGCCGCACCCCTGCCTAATGACCACCGGCCTCTGGCGGCATAACTCTCGTCAATTATTCCACTCAGGTGAATAGGCATAAACACAATGGGGTGACAGCTTTGTACAGGTTGAGCCCACAGAGGCATTTGCCCGCAACGAGATGACCAATCTTTTGAACAAACTTATTCAACAAACTTTGTGCTCACAGTCGTTGTAGATAGTCGTGCGGTTTTAATATCGTTGGATTTTCAAGCAGGCTGTGATAGAACTAACCGCTGACAAGGTATTAAGACTGCGTTTTTTTGACTGCTTTTTTTTTTTGACCGCTAAATACGTACGGATATCCTCAAAATGTACAACGATCGCACGACGAGTCTGGCCGCGCTTGTAGGTCCGGTCACATGCAATTAAGGTTACGACTTAAGTCGATTTTTATACTCCTTGGGTGCCTCATGTAAACTTGAGCTGTGTTGTGACGGAAAATGGAAAAGTTTGTCGTTTAGCCTGGTCGGTTTTCTCAACTCGTCACAGAAGATTATACAACCAAACCAAATTGTGTGTGACTGCTGTAACTCTAATTAGACCCCATTGAGGACATTGTCAATCCGGATTGATCTGGATTCTGGACTAAGCTTGCTTTCCATGATGTGAATGTCTTGAAACAAAACATTTTGTATGTATACTAGTGTACGTTTTATACTGTTGTGACTTTTTATGTTACAGTGATCATAGCTGCATATTGACGAGGTATTTGTATCTACTTTGACGCAAGATGAGGTATTCCAGAGGTTACGTTTATGAAGGATAGACATCCAGGTAAACAATATTCAAATACAATTCAATCCCTACGACTGAATACTTCATCAGATCATTCTAGTGACGCTGACAAAAAGTGATGGACGTCGCTCAAAACGTCCGGAAGTCAATTTACGTTTTTATCCAACGGTAGAGTTTTAATTGTATTTGAATATTCCTGAGGTTATTCACCGAGAATCCGACGGAAGTTCTAAGCTGTGTTGTTGGATACAATGTTTACATTGCTTAAGAAACGATTATGACAGGAAATAAGACTGTGTTTTAACCCTTGTTATACAACCAAGATTGTCATCTTGTAGGCATGCATGGCACGGCATGTTACGATGTACGGACAGACAACAAACTCGAAGATTGCTGTACTAAAGTTTTATAGACTGCGAACATTACTAACTTCTCACCGACATAACACGCTCATTTTGACACGTACTTCGAACCATATGAAGACAGGGCAAAAAAGGGGAGGGACTACATAGGTTCCCAAACTGTGCATGTCCAAAAGTTACTTTCTGTTGGTTTTACGGCTTCGAGATCAGCGTGTTTTGGGGAGAGGGGTCCATAATACAATAGCAACCATTTCTTGAGCCCCTGGAGCAAGAAAATCTGTGGCGAATCTTAAATTGTTGCCCACGACACAAAGAAGCTGTTTCTTAACTCAGAGGCTTTGGCGCCCCCTTTAAGCGTCAAACGAATACTTAGCATTTTTCAACAACTTAGACGCTCGTATGGAGGCCTTAGTGTAACCGTCAGACTTTGTCTTGTGGTGGTTTGTTAAGAACAAAGCTACATTCCACTACAGCATGTCCCCACCGTGCACACTATAATTCACTGGTACCCTGCCCGAGCATGGCTAACCAGTACCCGTCCGACAAGTATAACTCCCCGTGTCAAGCCATTTTTTGTTCGCCCAGTCTTTTCTTAATCTAGGTTCTACTCATAAATTCCAGCAGTACGTAAAGATAGCTAGTATTGACTTACCGAAGCGTGTGGTGTCTTGGTGCGAGGAAATTTGAAGTTGAGTTGAGGCGGGGACGTCTGAGTCTCGTCCGTTTGAGTGAGTCACCAAACTGGCGTGTGGTCTTCTGACGACAGCCTCGTACGTCCACCTGGAGGGGCGGGGCGGAGAATGACCATATATGGTTATGTCAGTGTGTGACGTAGTAGATTGCCTCCAAGCAGATGTTAGGCCTCGCCTGGTTTCTAACGTCTTTTTAGCCCGTTTTTGTCAGGCTCTCTTTTTGTCAGGCCTCTGGAGAACAAAACATAACCCTGACAAAGTTAGAAAGCCCAACTAAAAGCATTGATTAAAAGATGTCAAAAACTAGCCGGAGCCTAACCTATGATCAAAGAATAGTGGACAGTACTCATTATGGTCAATTTTGGGGTAGAATGAGGTTAGTGAAGTGAAGTGATGTATTAGTAATTTTTCTACGTATCCCTTGAGATTACTTAGAAAAAAAAGCTTCAAGTTCATGTTTTAATTAAAGAAAGGCCACTTTTGTGTACGTGGTTGTATTATACCAAGCCTGTTATATTTTCCACTTTTGACGTATTGCAATGTTAATTTACTTCTCACTTCAGCTACCCTCTCGTCTGTCAAACAAAACCACAAATATGTATTTCTTCCACAAGAGTGGCTGTGACCAACCGGGTGTAATAAAGATCTCTGGAAATGAATTATAAGTGACCTACTGCTTTCATAAACGTTATTGTTATCTGGCAACGCATAATATGATTTCATTACGCCATTAGCAATAAGAATTTTGTTGGTGCATTTCACTATTCTTCATTAGTGTTACATAATAAGAAGCCCAGAGAATAGTTCGTAATTCTTGCCCCACGGCGTTTTCAGCACTCTACTGTTCCGCTAATTACCGAATTTCGTGCCCTCTGGCGATGTACTGTAAAAAACATAATTATAGCAATTAGAATACCAGTACGTACACAGCTTATTATATTGCGATCAGTCACGAGCATTTTGACGGATATGGCTCGTTCAACTCTATTAACTGGTTTCGTTGTTTATTGATCGTCTTGTTAAAGAAAATTGGGTCAGAATGTTGCCTCACAGGGTATCTACTTTTATTAGATTTCTAATTATTACAGAATATTTTCCGTTTATCTATAAGCGTCTAACGTAGTACTACGTAGGTGATAGAAAGAGTATGTGTATACGTCACGTTAAACAGTTTGCTACATTTGAAAGGCCCAAAGCTTTTAGGGGGAAATTTCAATGTCGATGCCAATATTCTGATACATCTGTATCTAACAACAACAAAAAGACATTATTATCATCATCATAATTATGGGCGCGTTTCCCTGAACAGGTGTACTATCTCTGTCCTTATGGTGTTCCATTGCTGATATCGAAGTTGTATCAACAAAGTTCACTAAACTTTCATTGAAATCCTCGTCAACTGAATGTCTTCACTCCAAGCTGGGTAATTCCAAAAGAAGGTAAGAATACCAAAAATGTTGAACAGTTGATACTTTTTGCCAACAGAAGCATGAATCAATTAACAGCCATTGACAATCGGAAATACGAAACAGTCAACAGTCACTGATATTTTCCTAAGAATGTCAGTGAGTCAAAACTCTTGTAAATGAGTTTTACAGTTCGAACATGTTCCGATGGCCAGAGGACATGTGTAAATTTGTTACAGAGTTCAAAGAGTCATGTCCACTGAAATACCTTCCTCTTCTTCTATGCTTCTAGGTATCAACAAAACGTATGGCCCACTAAACAGGAGGTGGTCTTCTCCCAAGGATATCAGTAAGTCATGTTCCTCGCAAATATGTCAACAGTTTGGGCATATTCAGATCGAACAGGAGGCATGTACTAATTTGTAACATAGGTCAATGTTTCATTTCCACTGAAACAGTTTATTCATCAATGCTAGCAGTATCGACAAAAAGTACGGATCACTAAACAGGAGGACATCTCTTCCCAAGCTTGTAAGTTCTTGGAAATATTTCAACGGTTTGGGCATGTTCAGATTGTCCGGGAGGCATGTACTGACGTGTAACAGAGTTCAATGTGTCATGTCCACTAAAACAATTTCCTTATCTATGCTTCCAGGTATCGACAAAATGTACGGACCGCCAAACAGGTGGCGGTCTTTCCCCCAAGCTTGTAAGTTCTTGGAAATGTGTCAAAACTTTGAGCATGTTCAAGTTGTCCAGGAAGCATGTACTAATTTGTAACAATGATCCATATGTCATGTCCACTGAAACGGTTTCTTCATCTATGCTAGCAGGTATCGACAAAAAGTAAGGACCACATAACAGGTGGTGGTCTTTTCTCAAGCTTGTAAGTTCTTGGAAATGTGTCAAAAATGTAAGCATGTTCAAGGAGTCCTGGAGGCATTATGCTAATTTGTAACAATGATCCATATGTCATGTTCACTGAAACAGTATCTTCATCTATGCTAGCAGGTATCGACAAAAAGTACAGACCACAAAACAGGTGGTGGTGTTTTCTCAAGCTTGTAAGTTCTTGGAAATGTGTCAAAACTTTGAGCATGTTCAAGTGGTGCAGGAGACATGTACTACTACTAATTTGTAACAATGATCCATATGTCATGTCCACTGAAACGGTTTCTTCATCTATGCTAGCAGGTATCGACAAAAAGTACGGACCACATAACAGGTGGCGGTCTTTCCCCCAAGCTTGTAAGTTCTTGGAAATGTGTCAAAACTTTGAGCATGTTCAAGTTGTCGGGGAAGCATGTACTTATTTGTAACATATGATGTACTTATTTGTAACATATGATCCATATGTCATGTCCACTGAAACGGTTTCTTCATCTATGCTAGCAGGTATCGACAAAAAGTACGGACCACATAACAGGTGGTGGTCTTTTCTCAAGCTTGTAAGTTCTTGGAAATGTGTCAAAAATGTGAGCATGTTCAAGTGGTCCAGGAGGCATATGCTAATTTGTAACAATGATCCATATGTCATGTTCACTGAAACGGTTTCTTCATCTATGCTAGCAGGTATCGACATAAAGTACGGACCACATAACAGGTGGTGGTCTTTCTCAAGCTTGTAAGTTCTTGGAAATGTGTCAAAATGTGAGCATGTTCAAGTGGTCCAGGAGGCATATGCTAATTTGTAACAATGATCCATATGTCATGTCCACTGAAACGGTTTCTTCATCTATGCTAGCAGGTATCGACATAAATTATGGACCACCAAACAGTTGGTGATCTTTTCCCAAGCTTGTAAGTTCTTGGAAATATGTCAACAGTTTGGGCATGTTCAGATTGCCCTCGGGGCATGTACTAACTTGTTACAGAGTTCAATACGTCATGTCCACTAAAACAATTTCCTTATCTATGCTTCCAGGTATCGACAAAAAGTACGGACCACCAAACAGGTGGTGGTCTTTCCCCCCAGCTTGTAAGTTCTTGGAAATGTCTCAAAACTTTGAGCATGTTCAAGTTGTCCAGGAAGCATGTACTAATTTGTAACAATGATCCATATGTCATGTCCACTGAAACGGTTTCTTCATCTATGCTAGCAGGTATCGACAAAAAGTACGGACCACATAACAGGTGGTGGTCTTTTCTCAAGCTTGTAAGTTCTTGGAAATGTGTCAAAAATGTGAGCATGTTCAAGTGGTCCAGGAGGCATCTGCTAATTTGTAACAATGATCCATATGTCTTGTTCACTGAAACAGTATCTTCATCTATGCTAGCAGGTATCGACAAAAAGTACGGACAACCAAACAGGTGGCGGTCTTTCCCCCAAGCTTGTAAGTTCTTGGAAATGTGTCAAAACTTTGAGCATGTTCAAGTTGTCCAGGAAGCATGTACTAATTTGTAACAATGATCCATATGTCATGTTCACTGAAACGGTTTCGTCATCTATGCTAGCAAGTATCGACAAAAAGTACGGACCACATAACAGGTGGTGGTCTTTTCTCAAGCTTGTAAGTTCTTGGAAATGTGTCAAAACTTTGAGCATGTTCAAGTTGTCCAGGAAGCATGTACTAATTTGTAACAATGATCCATATGTCATGTCCACTGCAACGGTTTCTTCATCTATGCTAGCAGGTATCGACAAAAAGTACGGACCACATAACAGGTGGTGGTCTTTTCTCAAGCTTGTAAGTTCTTGGAAATGTGTCAAAAATGTGAGCATGTTCAAGTGGTCCAGGAGGCATGTACTAATTTGTAACAATGATCCATATGTCATGTTCACTGAAACGGTTTCTTCATCTATGCTAGCAGGTATCGACAAAAAGCCCGGACAACCAAACATGTGGTGGTCTTTTCTCAAGCTTGTAAGTTCTTGGAAATGTGTCAAAAATGCGAGCATGTTCAAGTGGTCCAGGAGGCATGTACTAATTTGTAACAATGATCCATATGTCATGTTCACTGAAACGGTTTCTTCATCTATGCTAGCAGGTATCGACAAAAAGCCCGGACAACCAAACATGTGGTGGTCTTTTCTCAAGCTTGTAAGTTCTTGGAAATGTGTCAAAAATGTGAGCATGTTCAAGTGGTCCAGGAGGCATGTACTAATTTGTAACAATGATCCATATGTCATGTTCACTGAAACGGTTTCTTCATCTATGCCAGTAGGTATCGACAAAAAGCCCGGACAACCAAACATGTGGTGGTCTTTTCCCAAGGATATTCCCAAAGAAATGTCTCTAGAAAATATGTCAACAGTTTGAGCATGTTGAGATTGTTCAAAAGGCATATGCTAATTTATATAACAGTTCCATGTGTCATATCCAGTAAAATTGTTTCTTATTGTTTGCTATTAGCAACAGGACCTTTCCCCTTTCAAGAAGTCTTTGCCATAGAAAATCTAGGGTTTGGGCAGCTTTCCAGAGGCCCAAATTGATTATCACATGGGGTGATGAAAAACAGAAGGAATGGTTCTCAACTTTGTTCTAGTGAACCTTTCTCCGGTATGTTTCTTTTGAATATGAATATAATTATTTTAATCTAGACAGTGGTGAATTGATAACGGGGAAGGGAGAAAGTGTATCATATTGATATCAAAAGCTATAGACTGAGTATAGATATTTCTTACGAAATTCAAAATTCATCTCATATAGAATGGATTCATTCCTCAAGCGAACCGATATCTTTTGCGCCACAGTCGTCCCTCGAGCTCACTAAGGTCGCGGTCACATATGTTGTGCGATCGTCGTACGATTTGATGCCATATGATTTTCAAGCAGGCCGTGACAGAACCAACCACCGACTTGGATCCAAAACAGCATTTTGTGTACCTAAACAGTTGAACTTTGCAGGGGACGTAAATTTTTGTCCTCTAAATGCAAGAAGTTAGCGGTCGTAAGACGATCTCATGACCTATCTGACCACGCACTTAGACATCTGGAGCCGTATAGTTTCCGTTTAGAACTTTATTCAGCGAATGTCGGACACTTCGGCACATGGACACTTCGGCCCCCTGGCAATCAGACACTTCGGCCCCAAGCCGAGGACACTTCGGCCCCGGGTCCAGTCCACGATAGTTATCTAACACGTAGCCCGAGTCGACTAAATAACGTATAATTTTAGGACGTATGATTTTACTTGTACAGTATGTTATATAGTGTTCTCCTGTCTACTCGAGAAAATAGCCATTAGCGCTTTTTTTTGCGTTTCCGGGGCATGAAGATCCCGATGGTTAATTTGTACATTGCATAGCATGCCCATAAGAACTAGCGGGGCCGAAGTGTCTTCTGAGCCTGGGCCGAAGTGTCCTCGGCCTGGGGCCGAAGTGTCCTGGACTTGGGGCCGAAATGTCCGGGCCGAAGTGTCCATGTGCCGAACTGTCCTGATACCTTATTCAGCCTAGCTGCCACTCAATTGGGTGCCTTTAGCCATACTTGTAAACATTCATACGGCGACAAGAACACAATTTACGACGGTTCGAGTTTTGAGTCCCACTTCGTCCTTCCACTATTGATTCTATTTAATCTGATAAGAACTCCGGCGACGAAAAGTCGGGCAGAGGTCGGAAAATGAAGCGATCGAATTTAACAAGGTTTAAGTCTGGTCAACGGTCAGATTTGACCCGTTAAATATCCGCTGATAATGAAGAATGATGAAGAGTAAGAGGTGACCCCAAAAACCCACGGATGACAGGGTTAGATAAATGGTGAAGATTTTTACTTCTTGGTGTCCCGATGACATTTGTGCATATTTTGACGCCATAGTTGTTATGTATTTGATCTGTATTGTTTGATCCTATGTATGCCCTCACTGAAAATGTATTTCAAGGTTTAACGATAGCACAGCAATAGCAATGCCACATACTTTTGTGAATTGACGTTAGAAGTAAAGTCTTAAGTTGTAAAGTAACCCTTTTCCTGCTTGACTTTGCAAATGGTACTCTGCTTTCATGGGGACCGCGACCGGTGCAATTGCCAAGAGAGTGACTGTTCGCCCTGCGTTTGGTAGGTCGTGAGTTGGATCTCGGCCAGGTTATACCAACGCCTTTTATCTAAATGATACATACTGCTTTCTCTGCTTAGCACACAGCATTTGGCAGAGAGTATGGCAGTTGAAAACAAAGACCGGTGGACTCGCCCTCAGCCTTAGTGATTGCACAAAGTTGTGCAGTCGAAGGGCCTATTTGAAAGGAGATTAGCGCCGCCCTATACACCCGGTCAGAAATCATTACGATTGTCATCCCAACACCTGATTGAAGATTACGACAGTTTAAATCTACTTCTCGTGCCCTGATTCGTCAGACCACCGCCGTTCACGGTCTTCTAGAAAATACTATAAAAGAGGTTTTCTTGATTACCTTTCACCGTGTACTTAAAACCTTCTTATCCTTCAGTTCCCTATTTACTGTAAAAACAGGCATGAAAGTTTCAACCCCCAAGCTACGTGCCATTCGTCGTTTCTTTGTTCCGATATTCTCCTTGGAAGGTTTAACAAAAACACCCCTGCAGTTCCACAGCAAGCTGCTAGGGGGTCCCAAACAAGCTACCAAGACCGTGGCATGTCCAGGTCAAATTATTTAAAAGATAACTAAATTTCTGCTGCCGTACCAACGTCACATACCAGGGGACTAAATATCAACCTTGACCTCCGTATTATCTCCGTATATAAATCTACCCAGATACCAAATATAATCGTAATCCATCGAGCGGGTCTTGATGTATGCTGACTACAAAAATTCGGAATAGATACATGGACACACAGACGCACAGACACGCCCAAAACTATGCTCCATTTTTCATGAAGATAAAAACACAAGTTTCTCCTTACCGCAAAATTAAATCCCCCAGATCATTTTTACCTTTACAACAAATCTAACGACGGTTAGTTCCCGTGTGACCTCTGACCGTTAAAAAGGATTCAATCTAGCCCTAGAATTACCCAGGGAAATTCTGTACATCCCTGTTCTCATCACAAAGGCACACTAACCTGGGTCTCCTCAGGCCGAGGGAAATAAATGTGGTGTTTTTGGTCTTCCGATCGACCTGGCAAAATCTATTTTCTATTTTGTACCGTTTTGTTGATGTCTCGCAAGACATCAATAAAACGGTACAAAAAAGAAAGACCAATAAAAACGCCTAAAAACGTTTAAGATACAGCCAGAGCCTAACCTCTGCTTGGAGAGTGGCAAAACCAGCTATGGGTATCTATCTTATTTTCTAGTATGAAAAATCATTGTCTGAAAAAAACTACATTAAATGTGAAAGCAAAAGATAACAACTTTGTCGTATTATTTTACCACGATTATATTCATTAATAAATTCTTATGGTGAATTAATGTGACAGCACATGTACACCATTATGAAAAATGAACCATCGAAATGTGCAACAATCACCACTTTCATTACATCGCTAAATGTATTTGATGGATCAATACGGTCGTAACCTGAAAATAGAAAAGGACAATGTAAAAAAATCCATACCACTAACTGAAGGTAGGGATCCAAATCTCCTTGCTAGTCACTGATAGAAATCTCCTTGCTAGTCACCGATAGAAATCTCCTTGCTAGTCACTGATAGAAACATCCTTGCTAGTCACCGATAGAAACCTCCTTGCTAGTCACCGATAGAAACCTCCTTGCTAGTCACCGATAGAAATCTCCTTGCTAGTCACTGATAGAAACCTCATTGATTGTCACTGATAGAAACCTCCTTGCTAGTCACTGATAGAAACCTCCTTGCTAGTCACTGATAGAAACCTCCTCGCTAGTCACCGATAGAAACCTCCTTGCTAGTCACTGATAGAAACCTCCTCGCTACCTACCCACCTATCCCATTTTCCAGGACTGAAACCGGAAACACCGCATTTTTCTTAGGCCTCAGGGGTGATGGGATATTGAAGAACAAAGTGTAGACCATAAAAAAACTCTCATTACAGATATTTGCTCCGCCATTGTTGCCACACAATGCCTTAGAGACCAATTATTAAATAATAGATGCGTTGATGATCTCCCTTTTTAACGGTAAACCGACTTTCCCCACTCCGTAAATCCCTCATCAGCAAATATTGAATCTTTTACGTCAGTTCATTCTCACACTCTCACGTTCATATTGACGTGGAAACGTAGCGGATGTAATGGTTGCTAAGCAACCCCTCGTTTTGGGTTCAAGACCACTGGATGTTGGAGTGGCGGAGGTGCTAATGACCACGCCCAGGTCTATCATTAGAGAACTTTGTTATATTCTTGTGATAACGGCTTCTATGCTTGACTGGAGTATTCCTAACCTTTTCGCCCCTAGACGCCGTGAGATGGATCAAAACGACGCGTTGTGTTAGCCTTATTTCAGGCCTTTCTGTGGGCGTTCGTAAGTTTTTGAGGGGGGGGGGGGATTTGCTATTTTCGCACCGGTAAGGTTCTTCTGCTGGGAAAGGTATATATGCCGAGGCTGCTGTGGACGTACTACAAGCTCCCCGCATCCACTGTCTCCGGGCCAAATAACCCAGAATCTTACGATAGCTTTTAAACTAAAGTAGACATCTGCGATCGCGATATTTGAATGTAAGTTCATCTGTGACGGTACACAAAATAAAGCGCTTAGTACCAACAAGCTTTCGATCAGTCGTCTGATCCTTATCAAGTTGAAATGACCCAAATTTGTAGCATCACTTGCGATATTTTGTTTACACTGTTTGAATCTCTTATATTACCTGCAATTAGCCCACGGGTGCAAAACTTGTGTTGAAAATGGCAAATCTATAACATGCCGAACAACTTAGGATTGTCCACCGAAAGGCCGGTAGAAAAGGCTAGCGAAGTGTGCGGGAATGTTTTTGTTGTCTTTTATGTAGTGCCTGTCGTTCCCCCAAAATGGTCGGCCAGACCCCTTTGTGGAAATGTGACGTTAGCCTAACGAACGTCCACAGAAAGGCCGTTGGAGCAGACTACCGATGTGTGCGGGATGATGGAAGGGCGGCAGTACGGTTGGGCGCCGCCTGATCGCAACCATCAGCACACATTTGTCACAACGGCCCGGACCAATTCTGAGGGAATGGTTTTACACAAAGTGTTTCCCGGGGACTCGTGTCCAAGCCCCATGTCTCTAATAAATTATTCACCATGCGACCTAGCGACACGCAAGCACAAACGGGGTGTGTCACCATAACGCAACAATGCCTACTTAAAAGAACTACGTGACAGAAAACAAGTTTTACTACGTACTTCCTCACGAATTTCATCAAAAAGGTCTTCGGTTTTCATTTTCGTGGTATGAAGTTGGCTTATAACGTGGGGAAAACAAATGACGCCTCTTACCTCTTTAATAGAGACTCAATATTCCATATCCGCGACTTATACCCTAATAACAGAGTGTAGTCCGGACAATTTGTATTGTCATCTTTTTCTGGCATGCGACACAAACGATGTACTATGCAATATAAACGGTGCGGATGTCAAAAAGGTAACTTTATGAATCATTTTTGACATTTCCTGTCCCAGGGACTAGGTTTTTCTCAGAAAAAACGTGTTGGAAGAATGTTCAGATATGCAAGCAATCGTTCCGAGGTAACCTGATACTTTAATAGAAAGGCACTACGAAGTCATAAATCCTTTGCCTTAACCTAGGCTAACTGTCAAACTTAAAAGCTATGGGAAGAATTTGTGCCAACGCTCTCACAAAAATCCGACACATTCACCCTTAATGCGTTTTCTGTTCCTTATCGCTAAAGTGATCATCGTTTTGACGACATTTTCCGGCCTCCGAGACCCAAACGATTACCAACAGTAACGACGCAAACAACAAAAAACGTTCCCGTCTCGCGACGTCGACATATAAATGTTGGCATTTACGCGATAGAGCCACGTAAAATGACATATTTTTCACGCTATCATGTTTGCGCGTCCACCGTGGCTTATGTTCTCCCTAAAAGGCCCATCACTATCTGAGTAATCCATCTTCAGATGCCCGTATGGCAGACGATATTATCCAGGCAGGCCTTCTCCCCTACTCCGCCTGCACTCCACAACTGTCAACCCCACCTAGCTCTACCATCCACCTTTACAAGCGCTGGTCTAATTCAATATTCCATCCCCATATAAGTTCCATGCGGCATTTTCGACAGTAGCTATAACATGTATTTATCTTCAGCATAAACTGTAACTCTTGAATGTGGACTCTATACGGCACATGATGACAAGACAGTTTACTTTTTTATGTTTTCATATTCCCTGAGCGCAAACATGTTATATCAGGTTTTGCTCCATACAAGCTTGTCGTAACTTGAACTACATACTGACATATAAGAGTCCCTTGAAATGCTTCAGGTGAAAAAAGGATAGTTGGGCGCTTACCGACTTCCAAAAGAGCAGCGCTAGATCCACACACGGACAGCGTACAGGTAATGACAGGTGTTCTCACAGGTGTACTCAGGTGTGAACAGGTGTTTTGGCGCGCAGGTCGCTTCTCGTGAAGTGTCGCAGTACAGGTACGCGTGTCAATGCGTCATTTCCGGGACCCGAGAGCGGTATTTCCGGAGCATAAATCCTTCATACCCGTCATGAGGACACTCCCCGTAAAACGCCGGCGCGCCCTGGGATGCGGAGTACTCGAGGCTTGAAAGCATGGAGAACTGGGAGTCTAAATGGGGTTTCTTGTGGATCTGGAATAGCATGCTTTACAGTAGGATGGTGTACCGTCCGAAGATGAGAAATCTACGTTCACAGCCATTTTATTATTTTATTATACCTGAATTGTTATCATTATACAAAACGCTATTTGATAGTTACATTGTACATGAATGCAGGTACACATTTTAACACAGCTTTAACCTTGGAGAGAGAGGCTATGATAGGGTTTCTCCAATGCTATTGTACGATATTTCGCGGTACATGTACTAGTATCTCTGCGTCTATAATTAGTCACGTGACCTGTGACGTCACGAGTTGCGTGACCGCTTGTCAATTATTGATCAATGTGGGAGAATCCGTGTGAAAAAAATGACTTTTTCATTATATCCATCATAATTCAGTTCATGTCTCTAATGGCGGGTGTCAGAGTATTTAGGTCGCGCAAATTCAATTTCCTTCTCGGCCTCTTTATGCCAAGTACAGCAGAAATGAGTTAAGAGAGCGACCGTACAGGGAACAAAATTGCATTTTGTGTTACCGTTGACTTCTAGCCTGAGTATCATCTGGGTAGTAGTTCGCTCCTATGTTCTTTCTTTTTATTGATGAACAAAGTACAGGGCAGAGAGGTGATGCACTCTAGCAACATGTTAATATTAACGCCACCTCTCAAAAAAAGATAACAAAGACTGACAAGGACAAATGAGATAACAATATCAATAACAAACAATTCACAGCAAATTACAAATAGTTTGGGTAGTCCGACATACATATAGAGGTTATTGATGGAAGGGTTACTAGCTGGTGGTTACAAATCGTTTAGTATGTAATATAAGTTTGGGTCAAATATAAAATACTGCTGTTTGTATGATATGACAAGCCAAAAGCTGAACCCCTTAATAGTAGATGGATGCGGGCTGATTCAGGAAATCAAGAGTGTTACCTACGTTTACTTCTTCTACCCATCTGGGGAACTGTACATGTACATTCAGTTAATGATATGAACGAATTAAGGAATTAATTCTAGGGCTCTTGTTTAATGACAACAGACCCTCTCGCAAGTGGACGGAGGGTGTTTCGGGTGTTGAACGCCTTTTCGAGCGAGCGCTTGAAGCCATTCCTTTATTCGCTGATATGTAGGGACCAATCATCGCCCTCGTCCAAAATTTGGACCATTCCAGACATTAGAGATGTCAAGCTTCCAAGAGGGAATTGCAGAGAAGCGACTGTATCTAGTGAATAATAAAAGTCGGAACGAGCAGCGATAGTATATAGTAGATAATAAACGCCGGAGTGAACTACTATCCGAATGGTACGTAGGGCATAAACCGACCGTACAGCGAACAAAATTGCATTTATGTTACCCCTGACTTCATAACAGGAATATAATAAATGCAAGATGCAAATGTATCATTGTAAAGACAATAAATTAAAAGGCACGAAACGTAAAACAGTTTCCTATTTATTTACGGCAATCGTTTAGCGATCTTTGAAAGCATTGGTTGGCAGGCAAGATTCTATGTCGATTTTATGCCACTCATAAATTAAAAGATCAGGACATCAGATATTGAAAACCTGTACAGAAGAAACAGGCATTTCTTTTTGTTACATAACAATTGAGATTTTGTACCCTGGTATCATGCAATTCACGGCATTTTCTCACTGCTAAATGATTCAATTTTTATAGATAAAGTTGAAATATTTGAATAGAGTAACCAAGATACAAAATATTCAGCTCCAAACTGAATACTAGGGTCTGCTGCTTTTACTGAATAAGTTTAATATAAAAATAGAGTAACCAAGATACAAAATATTCAGCTCCAAACTGAACTAGGGTCTGCTGCTTATACGAACACGTTATCAATTCAGGTGTGGGTCATATGTTAAGTGAAAGGTGACCAGCTAAGTAAGTTTTGAAAAATCAATAAAAGCACATATACAAGTACGTTTGTCAGTGTCAGAGGCGGAAGTAGGTCTTGGGTGGGGTCGCTCTCACGTATACGTCTGCTACCAGAACGTAATGGTTTATAAATCATTATTCTTTGCATGTTGAATGCGTCTTTCGTTCGTATAGTACTGTAATCTTCCTTGTGATTGCTTTCCTGATGGGTATGACCTAACACTTTTCTATGTAAACGTTAACAGGTATCTGTCACCCGAACCATATTCCATTCAATGGAACTCAAAATATGTCAATGACTCAGAAATCGGGATGAACCTTATTTTGTGGTGGGTTGGCTGAAGTAAGTGAAAAAAAATAGTTGCTTTCTAAATGGAAAGGGCAATGAGATTTTTGGCATAATTCCAAAAAAAATCGCAGTCTACATAGTGCCAAATGATTTCGAGACTTCAAAGCTCAAGTTAAGGTAAGGCTATTTCAGAATACAATATTCAGACTCGATGCGTTTTCTACCCCTCTAGTGTTAACCTAACACAATGATTATATTCTACTAAGTGAAAACGGCTTCTTTGTGATGGAGAAAATATAGGAACAAACAGATGTGTTTTGAAATCAAAGGTTTGTCTAAATTCATTAGAAATATGAATTTGTCTAAATCAGTCTATAATGTTCAGCTCTCATTATTGTATAATCTGCAGAATGGTGTTCATCTTCTATTCTATCTAGCTTACAGTATCGACATATTCATTGTTCCGGAGAGATGCAGTTTTATCTAATGGTTTTGATGTAACCACGTAAATAATATAAAGCTACCGCGTTTTTTTTCTTCTTCAGAATTTACACTACTTACTGAATATTTGTTTTGTTTTGTTTTGTTTGAACCTTTATTTATTTGTGAGAAGCATTCATGTCAAGTTTAACTTATGTTCAACTGAAGAAGGTCTTGCGTTTTGATCTTGTTGTTTCATTTAAAGTAAACATTAACTAGCTATGTAAATGTATGTATGAGCTTTCACTCAATATCAGGTAAGCCTGGGTTTGCCATGTATTGCATTATGTGCAATTTTTAATAAATCTAGATATAAATGCTTGTCATCCAGGGTGTTCCGATGCTACAGACCTGTAGTGTCAGTACCGGGTATTTAGGGGTCAATGAACTAACGGACCTTGATTTAGCTGCGCCTCCTTCTTCGGCCTCTCTGTCGCGATTGGCGTGCTAGCTGGATAGACTGCAAAAGACTGATTGAAAACCCATGGTTACTCATTTGTACTCTCCAAGCAGAGGTTAGGCTCCGGCTGTTTTTTAACGTTTTTTTAGTCGTTTTTATCGGGCTTTCTATTTTGTCATTTTTTGTTGTTGTGTCCGGCCTTTTTGACACAGCAAGATATAATAAAAAAAAATAGAAAGCCCGATAATAACGACTAAAAAAACGTTAAAAACAACCGGAGCCTAACCTCTGCTTGGAGAGTAACTCATTTGTCCCTATTTGGCCAAATTCTTTTTTTTTATCCAGCTGACACGTCTGCCTGGACAGTAATTCCTCCGCACACCGGGAGCCCAACATTCACTACCAAATGAGTCTAGTTCTAATTGATATTCTAGTTCTAATTATCAACCGGGAAGGTTCTGATTCCTTTCATGGCCTCAGAACCTTCCGGGTTGAGAATCGCGAATCCTCCCCTCCCCCCCCCCCCTAACAACTTACGCCAATGCCCAGAGGGGCCGGTGAAGGAGGCTACTTTAAGTGTCAACTCCAGGTGTGCAGGTCCGGGTCAATGCCCGAACGAACGGACCTTGAATTAGCACTACTGAGCTGTATGATCCCTCCGTGGGAAAGTCTGGTAATTGAAATATGCTCACAACCTCGCTCAGAGTCAGTCCTTTTGTTGGAGAGATCAAACGCAATACGCGTACTGGTTACCCATTCAATAGTGCAGTCTGAGAGTGGCCGTCGGGCTATAGCAAGTACATTTCATGGATGACATCTTCGCGCATATTGATAGTCGTCTATATATAGATAACGTTACAGATACAGTTCGTATATTCCAAGAACTAGAGTGGAATTTGTTATCACCAAGCACAGTAGTGTCATCTTCGCAGGATAACTTTAAAGAACACGTGCAGATAGATGTGCAAAAGTCAGGTGTGGCGGGTCGTTCAGTGTAATAGAACCAGCTGCTGCCGCGTCACAGATACAGATACAATCTAGATTGCAAAGAAGGAAGTTCTTTCCCATTGTGATGGTCAACATGACAAGGAAATACCGAAACATAAGTTGTATTTTTTTGTTATAATGTAAATGAACTCTAGATATTCTAAAAATCATTCCATCTTTTCTTTCGCACTCTCGTATTAGATTTTGCATGTGTATATGGTGGCTAGCCTGTGTTTACACAAGCTCTCTCGCCGGCTGGGCTTAATGACCCCCTCCCCCCGAGAGGTGGCGGCAATTGTAGGGCCGGCCGCTAGGGGCTTGATTTTAGTCAGGCTATATGGTGGCATCCTTATAATGTATTTGCTGTGGCCTTTAGAAGGATTTCTAAGCCCCAGGAAAATATATAAGGCTACGTTTATGTAACATCTGGCGTGTATGATACAGAGAGAAACAATATCATAGCGCTCTCTGAATTATTAAAGGTGCACAATTAGATGTTATCCTACGATTAATAAATCAAAATGCATATTTGCATACCTTTTCTTACGTAAAACGAGGAACATTGACGTATAACTATATGATGTTTAGTTCATTAGACTAGGTCTTTAATCATTTGCCGCTTCTAAGGCCCGAGGGTGACTAGATACAATCGTAATTTTTAACATTATACAGTTTGTTTTAAGAGGATATTTGATGGCTGGATGTGATAAATGATGCGAGAAATATCTTCCCTATCTAATCACGTTTATTAATGCAAATGACAGTAAAGTTTCAAACAATGGCAAAGTTTAAACATACAGCTACCCCCTACAACACGGAAAATATTGTTTTTCAACAATTCCTATAGTTTGCTGATGAATTCCTTACATTTGTTTGCTGTTCAAAGAATAGCTATTCATTGTCAACAATTCTTAAAGTAAAGACTTAGGGGCCATTCTCCGTACACTATAAGAATACAAATGATGATGATAAAAGAAATCACAAAGTCTAACTCAAAATACAGCTGCCCTCTGCAATGTCTTTTCAACTACGATATCTATACATAAATTCCTTACATATGTTTGCAGTGCACGAAATAGCTATTCATCTTCAACAAATTTAAAAGTAAACACTTACGGGCCATTCTCCGCACACTATAAGAATGCAAATGCAGATGATAAAGTTAAAAGAATCGCGAGGTCTAACCCCAAATACGGTTGTCCTCTCCAGGGCAAATATTTCTTTTCAACCACGATTTATTTTGTACATTTTTCCTTATATATGTTTGCAGTGCACAAAGATGCTATTCATTATCAACCTTCCTAAAAGTAAAGACTTGGGAGACATTCTCCTTACACTATAAGAATGCAAATGATGACGATAAAGTTAAAAGAATGGCAAAGTCTAACCCAAAATACGGCTGTCCTCTGCAAGCCAAATGTGTCTTTTCAACCACGAATCTATATTTTGTACATGATGAATTCCTTATGTATCTTTGCAGTGGACAAAATAGCTATTCATTATCAACCTCCCTAAAAGTGAAAAGACTTGGGGGCCATTCTGTGCACACTATGAGAATGAGTTATTCGTCTAGTGCGCCAACGCTATGACCATTCGTTTAATCGTATCGTACTTTTGGCACCGTTTCCGACCCGCCAAAGGGAAATCGTGTACTGTCTCTTCACGTCCTAATCGATCAAAGAGGTAATTGAGTCTGATGGTTTGATAGCAGGATTATAAAAAGCCCATCACAACGCCATTATATACCGGCTGTCAAGCGCTAACGCTATCTTCAGAGCATGCGCCGAAGGCCAAAGCAATTGTAGAAAGCCAATATCCAGCCGAGTGGTCTGAATGTCCCGAATATAGTGAACTTTCGCCGACCTTAATGTGTTATTATTGGCCCTGGAAAGCATGGTAATCCCATTTTGACGGGGAAAGCTGGGAAGAAGGTCATATGGTTGGAGAAGAGGGGTGTCCATCTGGCGTAGAGATGGGTTATATCCTGTCCTGATTTTTTAACGAGTTTTCCCTGTGCAAGACCAAAAGCTCGATTCTGGGCGATGAAATTACATTCAAGATTTGGGCAACAGAACATCTAGATTTTTTCTAAGGAGGTCTCCCAGTGCAAGGTCCGTCCTAGTTTTGCAACGAGTGTCCCTGTGCAAGGCCAAGAGCCCAATTCTGGGTAGTGAAATAACATTCAGGACTAGGTCAGCATAACTTCTATCAGAGTCAGAAATATGTAACTAGATTTTTTTCTAACGGGTTTTCCTTGTGCAATACCAGAGTCAGATTCTGGGTACTGAAATAACATTCAGGACTAGGTCAGCATAACTTCTATCAGAGTCAGAAATATCTAACTAGATTTTTTTCTAACGAGGTCTCCCAGTGCAAGGCCTGTCCTAGTTTTGCAACGAGTTTTCCCTGTGCAAGGCCAAGAGCCCAATTCTGGGTAGTGAAATAACATTCAGGACTAGGGCAGCATAACTTCTATCAGAGTCAGAAATATGTAACTAGATTTTTTTCTAACGATTTCTCCTTGTGCAAGACGAAGAGTCTGAATCTGGGCAATGATATAACATTCAGGACTAGGTCAGCATAACTTCTATCCTAACTAGATTTTTTGAAGAGTTGTTCCTGTCCAAGACCAAGAGGTGCCACTTCTGGGCAATGAAATTACATTCAGGGCTAGGTAACTTCTCCCTGAAACAGAAATATAATGAGATTCCTTTTTTGCTGGCGTTTTTTTTCTGACGAGGTTTCTGAATGCAAGAGCTCACTTCTGGGCAATGAAATTACATTCAGGACTAGTACTATATCTCTTCTCTCTGAAACAGAAATATAATGAGATTCCTTTTTTTCTGGCGGTTTTTTTTTCTGACGAGGTTTCTGAATGCAAGAGCCCACTTCTTGGCAATGAAATTACATTCAGGACTAGTACTATATCTCTTCTCTCTGAAACAGAAACATAATGAGATTCCTTTTTTTTCTGGCGGTTTTTTTTTTTCTGACGAGGTTTCCGAATGCTAGAGCCCACTTCTTGGCAATGAAATTACATTCAGGACTAGTACTATATCTCTTCTCTCTGAAACAGAAACATAATGAGATTCCTTTTTTTTTGGCGGTTTTTTTTTCTGACGAGGTTTCCGAATGCTAGAGCCCGCTTCTTGGCAATGAAATTACATTCAGGACTAGTACTATATCTCTTCTCTCTGAAACAGAAATATAATGAGATTCCTTTTTTTTTCTGGCGATTGTTTTCCCAAAGCAAGACAAAGAGACCACTTATGAACAATGAAATAAAATTAAGGACTAGAACACTTTTCTCCCTGAGTTAGAAACAATATGAATAAGACTAGCCTACCTCGCAGACTATTTGGGTGGAGAGCTTTTTCATTCTTGAAATTCTAATTTCAATAAATTTTGTCTTGTTAAATCAAAAAGATACATATTACAAAAGCAAACAAAGATTGGTGGTGCATCAATTTAGGTAATCCGTCATTGCTCAACAGATATCTAATTACTTTACTTTGGCATAGAAGAAAAAACGTGTAAACTGTCAATGATTTATTTGAGTTTCTACAAAGTCTGCCACTGTTATCTTAGTATAGATGATGATCTATTGGATAATTTGTCCTTGGAAGTTATTGCTATCGGTTTTCGATGGAGACCTTCATCAGATATGATTCTGGTGTTAATTTTTAACAATAATTGTAACCACAGGGCACCCTTAAATCGACAGCCGTAACTTCTTATAATTGGCAAGATTACACAGGTATAGATTAATCAATAAAGGGAATGGTGTTAATGGAATAAAGCAGATAATGGGCAAACTTTCCGTCATAACTTAGAGACGTATTGACAGAAAAGAACTCCTAAAATAGTCAAGTATGAACTCCCATGTTACA
This sequence comes from Branchiostoma floridae x Branchiostoma belcheri, assembly GCA_019207045.1. Lineage (NCBI taxonomy): Eukaryota > Metazoa > Chordata > Leptocardii > Amphioxiformes > Branchiostomatidae > Branchiostoma > Branchiostoma floridae x Branchiostoma belcheri. Next base: position 18,636,958 of record CM033039.1, read on the forward strand.
TGTTGCTTTACAAGATGGAATTTTCGAAAATAGTTCTATTTAAGGTTTCAAATGGGTAATTAGCTGAGTAGATAATTGGCAAGATTACACACGTATAGATTCATCAATAGAATGGAAGATGTTAATGGAATAAAACACACAATTGGCAAACTTTCGAGACGTAGAGACACAAAATACAAGTATGAAATCCCATGTTACATGGTGTTTTACAAGATTTTCGACATTATTACTCTGTACGGTTTCAAATTGATAATTAGCTGATTAGATAATTGGCAAGATTACACACGTATAGATTAATCAATAGAATGGAGGGCGTTAATGGAATATAGCAGACAATTGGCACATTTTCCGTTATAACTTCGGGACGTATTGGCAGAACAGGGCTCTATAGTTATAAAGTTATAGTTATAATAGGTAAGTATGATGTCACATATCAACATGGTGTTTTACAAAATGGAACATTTCTCTCTGTGGTTTCAAGTGGGTAATTAGCTGATTAGAAAGATTGAGATCACTTCCTATATAGTAACTACCCTTCCAGACATATCCCTTCTAGATATTTATGTCCTTGCATCGAAGACACCAGTCGTACTGCTTTAAGTGCTTACTGATAAAAATATTCTCTGAGGCAAGCAACACAGATGAATAACAGTGTGACAAACCTTTCGCTATTCTTGTGTTTATGCCATCAGCGTTGTGTCTCATACAGATCGAATTGTTTTCTCTCTCCTCTGAGATCCTCTGATACCCAATATACTAACGCACAGGAGAGACAGATGAATAACTGTACGACAAACCTGTGCTCGTCCTTGCGTATATGCCACCAGCGATGTACATGTGCCTCATACAGATCGAAGTGTTCGCTCTTCTAACACCCAATTGACTAATAAAAAGTCTACTAACGCACAGCGCTAGCGGAGGATCCGGACTGTTGCCAAGGCCTATACATGTAACCTCTTCGGTACCAGGCTCAACATCCCCCGCCGAAAATTTTCCTCTGCCCCCTGATGGAGACCGTGAATCTAAAAAGTAGAAATCATCGGGTGGGTTTGGATGGCTATGCGGGGATGGAAGCTTACAGTGCCGAAAAAAAACTAGCATACAGCCTTGGGAGAGACTGATGGCCAGGTTAGCTTCTGGCATCCATCAACGGAAACTTGTCTGGACGTTCGTGTCCAACAAAGACTGATTCATTCTGAACCGTACAATGCACCAGACAGACAACATAACGGTACAAAGAGCTGCGGAAGCAAACATATTCAGACTAGCCCGACCTTAAGGCTGACTTTACCGGTTACATAGCCGTGGAAATGTCTTAATTAGACGTTTGTGGCAGATGGAGAAGTTTGACCGAGATTTGAACCGACAGCGGAACCCTTGTAAACTTCTTGGACATGACCTTCGCCGTACTTTGTGAAGAAGGTCACTTCCTATTTTTAAACTCAAAAGGGGAACGCACAAAAGAGGCCCATTTCTGTCAGTCTGGATACCCGTCAGCAGGTTCAGGATTTAATTAAATGTACAGTGAAATACGAAGTGTAGCGCGAAGAAATGTGTCATGAAAAAGTTTGAATCTTATCTTGCAAATGAAATATTAAGCAACATGTAAATGTTTTTACCATGAAAGAGTTTGTATCATGTATGTTTAAAGAAGCGTAGTTCTTGTCTAGATTTGATCTTTTTGGTTGTAGATAAGAAAATTTAACTTACCACCATACTAAAGCAAGATATATGAAAATGCGTTTAACTACAGTGAAATATGGTATTATGTTACTATGATAGCATCTGCATTCTATGTGTATGTGCTTGAGGAAGCGTAGATCTTGCCTAGATTTGGCTCTTTTCAGTTACAGACAGAACATTGCCTGTCTAGCTATTAGGATTCTCGTTATAAACGAGCTTGAATTACGTGTTTGAAGTAGCGTTCAACTTCACAAGATTTGACCTGTTTTAGATAATAAAGGGGATAGGAGATAGGAAAATGGATCTTCCCACCTACATGGAACAAGACGTATTTTATCAATGCAAATGGAGTCCAGGACTTTCAATACCAGCCTTAAAGTTTGTAAAGGGATGCATTTACCGCTTCTATGACATCCCTTTATGCAAATTGTAAACACGTAACTCAGCAAGCAATAGATCAAATGGAGCGGATAATTTGTAGCGTTGGACCCTCCGTCACACCCTACTATGTTTTCGCCTATACTTCTACATGATTGCCTTTTTATCGTTCAACTGTTTGATGTGCTCCAGGCACTTGAACCTACCGGTTTGAAGGAGTTAATTGGCTTGAATAATTGGGTGCGTGCTGGAATTAATGATACCTAATACAAGTACAAAAAATATGACCTGATTTTACCTCAACTAGACTGTAAGAGTTAAAATCTTATGCTTTTATTTATTTGCCTATTTATTGAAATACATGTTACTAGTGAATTAATGTGATAGGGGGTGCTATCACATTGTTTCACTAATAGACGCACATTTCTCCTCTTACTAGTAAATTAAAGTGATAGAGGGGCGCTGTTACATTTTTTCACCATTAGACACAACTTTAATCCCCTTAGTAGTGAAAAAGGCCGTACTACAGATTTGACAATTCAGAATAATGCCTGTTTCACATAATTAAAGCAAATAGATCACGTAACCCCGGTAGTAACCACGTACAAACTGTACGACTATATGATGTAATGGATAACATTTTGTATGTGAGATAATTTTAAGAAACAAGTTTATTTGTTTATTTTTGGCAAATTGACGCAAACATAGTAACTGTTATTTCATTTCTCATTATTCACAGTTATGTCAAGGACAATGTTAGAACAGCTTACTGCTCTTAAATGATTGTTATATATCAAATATTGATGTTAAAAATTTCATTTCAACACTCAAATCTGGTGACATCCACTAAAGACGCTTAATAGGCGACCTACTTATAAAGATTTCTTAATTATTAATAGCAAATTCCATCATGAGCATGTTTAGGCCTTAGTGATTAATTTATAAGTCTATATAGGTTGTTATGGAGTTGCTAAATAACCAGTGGGCATTATCATGTCTACTAGATGCATTCATAAACAGCGTTCTGAACATGAGGGCACACCTAGTCAAGTGAATGCTATTGAGCACCTTGTATAGGCTCGAAATACACTATTCCCTCCTGTCTACAACTTATCATCCTTCAAAACTAATGTCCGCCGCTATCTCCTAGTACAGTTATTTGCAACTTATTAGTTCATTGCCTTAAAGTGGTCTAATTGCCTTGCTCTAAACAATCTTGCTAAAAAAAATCCTTTAAAGTCAGAGCAAAAAGGCACTGCCAAGGACACAACGTCGTGGAATCGAACGCTTAACCTCTCGATCTCGTGTACGCTAGCCTAACCGCGACTTAGCCCAGTGCACAACACCTCTGATCTTAATCGATATACTGTAAATGTATTTCAGAATCATGAAACACACATTGAAGGCAACCCCACTTTGACACCAATCTTACGAAAAGTTGGAAGTGACGCGCACAAGCATGACAAATTTAGTACGTTCGCTTCAGGAAGTTTTGCAACGTAGTTATTCGATAATCACCAAGTAGACCCTACGGTAGCGTAATATAGTATCAAAATCTATGAAGCCAGCCTTAGACTACAGTGTGTTTGGCTACCGCAGGTCAGCTTCGCTCCTCTACCAGCTTTTGATACTATTTCATGCTTATGGATCTGATTGGAGATTAGTTCGTGACTGTTATGACATATTCTATCATTTTGCGGTAGTTTACCAACCATCAGGGCGGTTACGCATGTCTAAATCATCATCACATCCACATAAATTGATGTAGCATTGAATCATATTTTAATAACTATAACAAACTTACTTGGTATGACGCTATGACATATGTGGTTACACATGTCTAAATTATCATCACATCAGCATCTATGACTTAGCATTCTATCATACAGTGATAAATATAACAAACTTACTTGGTATGACGCTATGACATAGGTGGTTACAAGTGTCTAAATTGGCATGTTCACATACATTGACAAAGCATTATATAATACAGTAATGAATATAACAAACTTACTTGGTATGACGCTATAACATAGGTGGTGCCAACCCGCACTGCTTATACAGGACTTGCACTGACTGAGAGCGAGCTGCGAAAGAAATCCGATTTATAGCGTTATATCGATCTTTTATGGCAGGAAGTCTGCCTACACTTGATTAGTCATTATTCCCAAGTTACATTCCTTCATATCTAGTCAGACTGCATAATCCCCTTTTTCCTGGCTTCTTGAAGCTAAATATGGGCATGGACTTACTCCTTGCTCCCTAGGTACTATGGACATGGTCAGCAATGGTCAGCTACAGCTCCCTGTAGAGTACAAATGTACTGACAAAGACAGTGTGTCTCTTGAATATTACTAATAGGCATCCCAAGAAACTGACCATAAACGTACAGTCATCGTACATAGAGTTTTCACATTAGCAAAACGTAGTCTACGTCATATATCATAGGTTAGAATGTTGTCTCTAAAACCGAAATCATAGTTCATACTTCTTTTTTAATGTTTCTTAGACCTAAATAGGCACATGGTCAGCGATATATAGACATGGTCTTACTCCCTGGACGCCTGGAATTATTAATATGGTCAGCGACAGTCAGCTATGGTCAGCTATAGCCCCCTGTGGAGTACTGACCAAGACAGTTTGTCTCTACAATAATGTTACTCATAGATGTCCCAAGAAACTGACCATAAATATACACTCATTGCACATTGATTTTTTGACATTGCAGCAAATGTAATATACTTATATTATAACTTAAAATACTGTCTCTTAAACCTAATAATGCAAAATCATTTTTCAGTGATCCTTAGATTTAGATACACACTGTCTGCCTGGAATTATGGACATGGTCAGTGACGGTCAGCTATGGCCATCTATGGCCCTCTGTGGAGTGCCGACCAAGACAGTGTGTCTCTTAAGTATGACTCATAGATTTCCCAAGAAACTGACCATAAACGTACACTCATTATAGAAATTCTCCATTTCAGCAAGACACTGTCTACATATTAATTATAGGGATACCCGTTTTCCTGGTTTCTGAGACCTTTATGGTTTATGGGCATGGTCTTACTACTTGGTCGCCTGGAATTCTGGATATCGTTAGCTATGGCCATCGTTGGGCCCCTGTGGAGTACTAACTAAGACAGTGTTTTTCTTAAGTATTACTCATGGATGTCCCCAGTAGCTTACCATAAATGTACACTTATTAGAGTTTTCCTATTTCATCAAAAACTCTAACCTGGTATCCAGCCGTATCATAGCCGTATTCGCAAATTACGCAAAGAGGACAGAAGAGACTCGGGAGCTATAATACGGCTACAAAAACACAGTTTGGATATATCTAGATTATTGAATATAAAGACTTAAATCAGATTATACACCTAGTTTTGTCTTCACGTTATGATTTGGTCACCTGAAGGTATTACAATTAGTATTCGGGCTTGGACTTGCACGAAATATGATATACGGGCTTCTGGCCAGGACTTGCATGAAATATATCATAAAGTATATTTCAGCACACTTTACATGCAGTACATGCAGCAGTATTCGTTCTTACATTCTAAATATATGGCAAGCTATCCAAAAGCGTTAGAGCTTTGGTGTCCGTCCTCCTGACATACAAAGAGCCTACATCAATTTTCCTGTAGTTTTTGATCGATGAGGTGACCGGATGGCTTCGGGGTTAGAAAAAAGGAATTGTAGAATGTCGTCTGTGGTTTAACGAAGACGAATCGACTCAATATATCAAACTCAAACTTTGAAGAATAGTTGAAAGTATAACCTCATTATTGATGATGTAATATTAGCAATAAATCAGATACACACTGCCCCCCTCCCACCATAGGGGCTAAAATACAACTTCTAGGACTTCTTTCTGATTAACGTTTTGTCTAAGTGCGCTATGACAAATTTTATCGTTGATTATAAGGCTTGGTACATTACCAATCATTACATAACCTTTTCCATATTTGTTTCTCTGTTTGTGCGATTTTGTTTGTATCATTAAATCTTCGGTCATTAGACATTTTATCATATTTTGTGTTGCATATTTGTCAATTAACTAATTCATGCCTATTACATTTTCCGTATATTTTTAGATAATATACAAGTACATTTGATGAAGATACAGGCGCAGGTAAATTGTTATAATGGAGGGAAGATGGGAAATATATATGAATAAATTAGTTTTGTTCCCGGTGAGAATTGCTACTATCCCAATCCATAAGTATTCGTTATTTCATTTTTATTAGTATTTCATTAAAAAATATTACTAAGAGACAAATTAACACAAAGCTACATGAAAAACAACAAACTACATTAAAACCAAGATAGCAATTCCTCATTCCTTCCATCCATGTTTTAAAGAAATATTGGGGACCACCTCCTTCTGTAACTACTTCCAGAGGGAGTTAACGTCTTCGCTTTGTAACTTTAACCTAGCACCACCTTAAGAATGCATAAATACCCCATCCTCTTCAAGACCCAACCTTAAATGTAAATTCCTTTCCCCAAGGTTCTGATCTGGTACGCTCCGTATTGTTCGCACAGAGAGAAGCCATCAGAGTCATTATAACACCATCAACAGCAAATAGCAGAGGCCATCATCGGCTCATTAATTATTCAACATGCGGGGAAGGTCTATTAAGACCCAATCGGGACCAATATACTTACACTGACGTTTTATGTGCTAAGCACAGAGTGTAGGGGAATTGTAGGAAGCAAATTGACTTCGTTTGGTTCGTTGACTCACGTCTTTATGGGCAATCGGGAGCTACAACCCTTGTCCTTATACTCATAGCAGTTCACAGGAATAAAATAATATGTAAAAAATGTCTTACTCGGAAAGAGAGTATAGAGTTTGAGCTATATGTCATTTGTGGCTAAGAAACCGATTATCTGCGCTCAAATGCACATCTGATACTCATCAATAATGGAGGTACCCATTCTTTGGGTTCATCTAAGTAGAAATACAAAGAGATGCAACAAGGTCTTTATATTCACGGCGAGGTCTTTTGTATACACGAACAACAAACTGGTCATCGGTAATACAAAATTGATCTTGAAGTGGTGAATGGGTCGACTGCTAAACTCTCACTTTGCTGAATTGCAAGGAGCTTACAATAGATTGGGCTAATCGCAGATGCTCTGTGCGCTACTGCCATTTGGCGCTAACTCGGGTGACCTCAATGCGATACTTATTGCCCTAGGTGCGGCCTTAGCACCGTAAGTTTTGAACTACTCACACCGGAAAGGACCCTTACTCTTTCCTCTGAACGTACCGCCAACCCTGGTGATGCTCCTGCTAATGACTGCACTGCACTGAAAACCCATAAGTTTACCATAGCAAATATCATCCGACAATAATTTCATCAAAGGAGGACAAAGGACATCTTCCTCAGAACTCCTCAGAACTCAGTTAGAAGCTCTGAGGAAGATGGCTGACAGACGTCAAAACGTCAGCAGGTAAGAGATATTCTGGTTGTGCAAAGGAAGTCCAATATCCTAGATGAATAGTAGTAATTGAATAGCCCAGTTAACAACGAAGCCTTCTAAGAAATGACAACAACGTCTACAGAACATGACACCTATTATCGTCTAGAAATCAACATAGATACGGTCTATGAAAGGCAATATAATAGCAATAAAACCGGACTTTACAACGAAGCCTCCTAAGAAATGACAACAACGGCAACAGAATATGACACCTATCTTAAAATCTACATAGATGCGGTCTATGAATGGCAATATAGTTGCAATTGAATAACACCTTAGAACGAAGCCTTCTAGGAAATTACAACAACGGTGACGGGAACCTTTTATCATCTAGAAATCTGCATAGATACAATCTATGAAAGGCAATAGCTTTATAATCAATCAACACGGGACATTTGTGTTAAGTCAAGTGGAAGAGGCGAAGATTAACTCCACAATAAACGTATTGATGTCGCGGGAGTAATAAGGAATAGTAACTACTCCTTGGGAAGGTATAAGGTTGACAGTTTTATTGACATTATATATCTCTATGTCTTCATATTGCTATAAAGCTATAAGTGTATAAACGTCATGCTGATAATAAAGAGTGTACAATATAATAATCGATATAAGGTATACAGCATTTGGCAAGATGGTAAGACTTTCTAACTTTTCTGTAATGTACGAATTGTTTTCTTTCTTTTTTTATTATGAGTGGATGTTGGGACGGAAAATAGTGGCATTTTGTTTCTTATCGACTAGTTTTCCTATCAAGGTATTCATAAAACGTCAAGATCTTTCTCCCCAACATCACCTTGGAATTTTTCATACTCACCATACACAGTTCACCTTGATCCTTCATATCATAATTCATTTCATTTCATTTATTACGAAACAGTTTAGCCCAATATGGCTAATCTTCCAAGGTTCACGATCATACTCATCTTAGTCTCGAGTTCCGGACTAAGATGAATATGATATTATCTTCGCTTTTATATCATCATATATATATATATATGCCTATCTAGGTCAATTTGTTTACAACTATATGCAAAATTTGGCAATTGCTTACGCCATATAATGCTATCAAGATAATGATAATGAATCAAGAAATAGTAGAGTATTAGCTTGTCAATGACTTGAATTTAAGTGCCTTAACATTAATATTCTCCAACGTAGTCTACTTTCTTAGAATCGCTTGATATAAAAAATAGCGCAACTGTAAGTACAAATTGTCATACATCGTACCTGTTACAATTATCGCACAATACAATTCATCCTCATGTAATTTCCGTCTTTATTTCATAACTGACATGGTTTTTAAACAAGTATTTGGAGCCTCCCTTTTAAGCTACTGCATATTGCCTTGCCTGTAAAACCCAGCGGTTTGACATGATTATGACTTCAGCCCGCCTACCATGTGGCCGCCTTCCTGACGTGTTTCAAGCCCTTTGCCAGCTGTTTCATTGCCTTTTCCTCCAGGATTCAGGGCTCGAAATACTAGGTGTTTGTGCACCCTAGGCCCGGTGCACCCAAAATTGGTTCTGTGCACCAATACTTTTGTAGGTTTACGAATATAAGACATGTTAAGACATCGAATTATACTAGTGACACCATATTCTTGACATCGAAAAGTTGTAAATACCATAAAATTCCTGCCTGCCTGATACAGTACTTGTTTAAAAACTTGAAGTTGGAATTTGGGTTCATCCAAATTTTAGACGCTCCAAAACTAAATTTTTTGGTGAACCCAATTTTTTTAGGTTGGGGAATCAGCGCACCTAACGTTAATCCCAAAAATAAATTTCGAGCCCTGGAGCTTCTTATGAAATATCATTATTCATAACCACAAATTATCACCGGTCCCACGTGAGGTATAATTAATTCATTAGCTCCGTGAAATTGCGCCCTACTTGTTCACACAGCCATGACATAAGCGTTTGTGTGCGTGCCCTAATTCTGCCACTTGTAAAACTTTAAAACCATTTTGTTGGACTCCCACGTTTTGATATAATGAACCTTTTGGCGTTATTGCATCGTCAGCAAATCCATCAACAGCAAGCTTGAATCCTGGGGTGGTATTTCAGTGACACTCATATATTTTGGGGTCTTGGTTATGGAATAACTGTTAATCTATTAAATGTTAGTGAATGTCAACATGTTGGTGACACTTGCATATGTCAGGTTAGAGATTAGCATCTGACAGATTATACCGGTGGAGATCACGACTTGATCCCTTGAACGACAGTCAGACGTTTTTAACTTCGACTCATGTCACTTGAATATTGATTTGATATTTAAGAGACCGACCAACACATTTCTAGCATAATGATCGGGTATCTTTGTCAACTGAGAAACATTTCTGGATCTCTTCGGGTAGAATAGGTGATTCTGCTAAGTCTCAATCTTTACTCTTAGTAATACATATCATTGTTAGTGGCATATTTCCGTCTCGAGAGACAATGGGGTAAGTAAACAGTCACCTGCCGACGTGAGTTCGGCAATCTGTTCGCCTGACCTGCACATGACTGGTGAAGGAGTGTTATTTCTTACATATATGTGCTGCATCAAGGTAGATAGCAAAGATAAGATCTAGCAAATGAAGACGAGGACCAAATAGAGTGAGGAGGAGTGAGAAGGGGGAGGGGATCAACTCATGTACCAGTAAAAATGATAAGAGCGGAGGCGGGGGAGAGAAGAGAGTGAAAGACGTTAATAAAGGGGCAACCACGCCACCTGGATGAAATTTTGCGAAGACAGATTCAGAGGGCAGAGGTTTGACACATCAAACAATCAAAAAAGCACTCGTCCAATCTTTTTCGAATGATTTTGTAACCTTTTGGAATGGCCTGACACAGTCACCAGTGCGCCTAAATGAAAGACAGATATTGTATGGACACATTGAATTCTTTTCTATTGATACAGCTATGCTTAATGCCTAGTACTATTTTTTCCACATACGTCACGTAATTAAAAAAAATCAAGTTCCATAACATACGCTCTAAACTAGAAAAGTTCGTCACATGGTATGTCACATGTATGTGAGGTTATCCATCACTTTATCGTACTTTTCTTTGTGTATACGTGTGTATTTCGTTGTTTAAATGCTTCGAGTAGGACCTGCTTTATATCTACTTCCCTAGCCAATTAACGGTGTGAAGCTCCCCCTGTGTTAAAGCACCTTGGCAAGGTAGGTCTTACTGCCTGTCAGTAAAGAAGGCTATGAAGATTGGTGATTTCTTGAGGGAGGCACGTCTCTTTAATGAGTCTCTTACTTTCTTTGAGGTGCAGTGTGTCGAGAAGGTGATCTCTATTCTAGATAATTTTAGTCTAGGAGGGGAATTTAAGGGCCGGCCCAGAGAAAGATCGGCTTAGCCCACATACCATAGGATGATAATAACCCGCCTGTCTTTCTCTGTTTAGGTAAACATCATGTTAACCTTAAATAAATGACAAATGAAGACCATTCATGTACGTTTCTGCTCTCATTGCTAAGTACATGCCAGGATGATAAAGTTATGAGTAGCTCTAAATACTCTTAAGTACAAGCACAAGTGCTAAGTGTACTAAGAACTTGTTATCTTACATGCAGCTTGATTGAGATTGAGAGACATGTAGTTATAATTTTATACAATCCCCACGACTTTTTCGGGTTTCTTCTCCAGGGCCTCCGCTATTGATTGCAAGATCTTAACGTTAATTAGGTGCTTTGCATAAACAGTTTTCTTAATTTCTTCACAGGTGTGAAAACGGCTTACACAAAACCACACCTTCCATACAGCCTACAGAATTTTGTCAAGACGAGCACAATAAGAAGGGGCTTACAGTCAACCAAGCTTGATTAAAGATGACAGCAGCACAATGTGTTAATGAGACCTTCTCGGGGCGAAATAGCATCGCTTTTGTCCAGCTCCCAACCCACTAACAACCTTAAGGAACACCTGTCGTCTCACCTGAGGCTACGGTAATCTCTGCTACAATCGCTCCACACTTTCTCACGTCACATTCTTCGACCCCCTTTTCACTAGTCAGCGATCGCGCTGTGCTCTCACTGCGATCTAAGTAGGATATGTGTAACCTTCGCTTTCACACTGGGTATATCATTCAAAACGTAAAAGTGTGACTGAGAAGACAACAAAACACACAAAGTGTAAAAATATCCGTTTATACTCTATACAATTCGTTGAGCGATCTGTCACAGAGAGAGCGCGACGAGAGCGCCGTGCTAGTGGAAAGATGGGTATTACGAATTGTGGAAAGGTGACCTAATACAAAAAGCATCCAAACACTTAGAAGTAATCCTTCCAATCACAGGTGTGTATTGATGCACCAAACTTTCACTCCAACCCATTAGCGCTAACGTATTTGGAGTGCCTGGGAAGAAAGGCAAAAAAAGAGACCTTTGTCATAGCCCACTCTGTTAACGATGGTAAAACACCTTTGCTCAATGGTATTCTGACTCGCAACAATCTAGTTCCCACGGATTTAGAAAACAATGTGATAATTATTCGCCTGCAGACTATTTATTCATAATGTACGTACTATAGTAACAATTATTTGAAATCTATGTAACACATTTATAATATTGATATAAGTTTTGGAGAAGATATGAGGTCCTGGAACTCTAGTTCACAAACAACCAAGATACTCTCTTAAGTAGGATTCTAATGATTTACACTATAGTTATCGGTTTCAGGAAATCATGATTTTTGTCTGTCTTTGTTTACAACCTAGAAATGATTTTATTCTATCATATACTTATCTATGAACAAATTTAGCACTATGAACATATTGGTCATAAAGTACGTACAAAAAGCTCAAGGAGTCCCACAATTTAGATGATTGTAATGCCTCGGGTGGTACTTGAATCGCTTTAGATACTTTCCTGTCAAACGTCTTGAGCGGGTTTTAAGTACCTTCTCTTGCAATAGCACCATTTCGATTTTCAATCATATCTTACAACCACGTCAAGCATTCCTAAGGTGGTATCTCATTGCACTTGGGGCACCGGTGTGGCACTGCTGGTTCGTGGACTGTGGCACTGTTGTTTTATTTTTGCCGATTATCTTTTTAATTTAGATAATGCGTAAAAGTATGACTTAGAAGACAACAAAATACACAAAACGTAAGAAAATATGTTCTTTATCTCTGAAATTCGTTGAGTAATCATTCGAACCCTGCATTGCCACACCGGTGCCCCAAGTGCAGTGAGATACCACCTTTACAGATCTACCGTCATTTTTAGGTGGTTAAAAGTCGACTCTTTTGTTAAGGTTCCATCTGCCCCCCCTCCCGCGGGCCTGCTATGCGGTTCTCATGCGGGACGACTGTACTAAAAAACAAAGAGAACAAAGGCGACACCGCCGTGTTACACCTAACGATGTTAGACATGTCTCCCGGGTATGGCAAACCTTTCTTCTCTCTCCAATGGAATTTAGAAACCCGAGAGCTTTAGCGTGCTGGAGGAAGGCATATGTCACCGCAGTGTGGTAACAGGTTAAGAAAGATGATAACCTTGGGTTCTCTCAAGGCTTCTTGAAAGTAATTCGGACTTGTTTATGATTGCAGATACTAGAGAGGTGTGTAGGGAATACTATGCGAAGGGAAGATCAAAATAAGTTCCATTTTAGCCCCACCTTTCCACTAGAAGCTATCTTTTAGATTTTGACCCTTTTGGTTGTCAGCTGTCAGTCAAAGCTACATCACACGCGTGCCAAAAAGCAGTTACTCAAGCAACTGGATATGATTTTGGAAGTTCCAGTTGCTTGACTAAACCGCTTTTTGGCATATCTTATTGCCTGGATGTCTAATCTTCATCGAAGTACATCACACTTGCAGCACTTGACTACTAAATATTGACATACTGTAAATGCAGAAATGTTCGCGAACTTAAATCCACCGCGAACAATTTTCTATTATTGTATTGGACTGCAGTCTATGGTGTTACCGCGAATTTAAATCCACCGCGAAAAGTCCTTTTACCCGCTACCGCGAAATTAAATCCCCGCGAACTTAAATGCATTTACAGTATAGGTATACACATATTTCTTGCAGATGTAATTTCATACAACGGGACCATTATCTTTCATACCACAAGACCTTATCATGGACCACCACCATATACACATATTTTTGTAGATAAAAAAAATCACACGTCGGGCCATAATGCTATGAATATGTACCAGCAAACCCGTGGGGGTGCACAGTGGGGTTCGAAAGATTACTCTGACAAATTTCAGAGAGGAGAAACGAATTTCCTTTTTGTGTATTTTGTTGTCTTCTAAGTCATACTCTTACGTATAACGATCATTAAAAATCGCAAATATTTAGATCAGTAAAAATCGCAAAAATAAGAAAACAGTGCCGCAGTGAACGAACCCCGTAGTACCGCACCGGTGCCCCAATTGCAGTGAGATACCACCTTACCCCCTGCGCACATTTCTTGTCAAAGGTCACTCAAAACAGCCTCGGGTTCTCTCATTACACGTTTTTGAGCTAGACTATGAGAGATATGACCATGGACATGGGTCTGCGACAAACTTTTCATTCACAAAACGGTTGCATTGTGTGCGTCATACCCATCATCATCATTTTTGTCCCCCCCCCCCCATGCAGCAAGTGAATTCATACCCACTACTATACCTACTATAGTAATGAATTATAGTGGCGAGGGCAGTGAGAGACTTAGTAGATTTAGTCTGAGACCAATATCACTATGTGCAATACCATTCGCGTTGCCTTAATGTATACATGTAGTTTTGATGTTGTTGTGTTGTGTCGTGAAGAGATTTTAACTGACACATGAAATGGTTTTAAAAAATGTATTAATTGATTTTAATCGCCAGTGAATTTGTAGTATTGACTTGTTGGAATTTTATTTGTAAAATCGGCACAATTCAGTCGAAATTTTTCGACTGGCAAGTTACATGCACGTTAAAGAACCCCCACATGTGCGATGGTGCTGTGTGCGTTGGTGCAAATCCTTCTGTTGGGAGTTGGTGATTCACTTCAAATCACCCGGATGGAGGCCTGGAGAACCTCTGTCTCGTATCAGCCACATGGTGATCTACATCATTCACCCGGACGGGTGTGTCACCCTGTAAGGGGCGGTATAACCCGTCGTGTCCGAATATGTGCGAACATGTCCTGGATGGTTTGCCCCAACACAGGGGTGTTATCCAGTAACTGAACAAGAACAAGAACAAGAACCTCCTGTGCACATTTCTCATTAAAGATGCACTAAAACAGCCTCGGGTTCTTTCATTACACGTTTTTGAGCTAGGCTGTGAGAGAACTGACCGTTCACATGGGTTTGTCACAACCTTTTTAATCACAAAATGGTTGAATTGTGTACGTCATAACCACTACAGTACTAACTATACCTAAAAAACTACCCCCCAAAAAAACATTCTGCTGCAGTACCAAAGTCACACACCAGGGGGTTCAAAATCGACCTTGACCTTCGTCTTCCCAATCCCTACCCACATCAAATGTCATTACAATTCATCCAGAGGTTCTAAAGTTATACTGACGACAATTATCCGGAAACACAAACACACACACACACGCACACACACATACTGTAAGTGCATATAAGTTCGCGGGGATTTAATTTCGCGGTAGCGGGAAAAAGGACTTTTCGTGGTGGATTAAGTTCGCGGTAACACCATAGACTGTTTCCTATTTATCATGCGTAGCTACAGGTTCTCCGATATGAGTGATGCGGAAATCGCCGTCTGGAGCCTAAGGCTTCAAGCCGGCTATGGCGCCCGCCCCAGAACGGGCGCTTGTACCCCACCAAAATGGCCATCTGTCAGGGTGGGCGGGTGGGTCGCTTAGGCTCCAAAGGCGTACGGAGAACCTGTAGACTGCAATGATCTATTCCTCCGCTGTGCTTTATAGAGTGGGTGTGATGACGTCACCCATATCTCTCAACCAATAGCATCGCATGACAAATAGTTTCCTATTTATCATGCGTAGCTACAGGTTCTCCGATATGAGTGATGCGGAAATCGCCGTCTTCCGCCATTGCTCTACTTGGGCATTACGCCCTGATCTTCTCTAAATACATACCCCTATCCTCCTCTTTAGTCTCGCCTCCCACTTCTCAATTCCATCTCTCATTGGCTGTTAAGCCCTATCCTTCTCTATATTCTTGTCAATCCTCACCTTAGATTTGCCACCAGCCCACTCTCATTTATATACTCACTTCCCCTCCCTCATACAAAATTCTCTTCCTTTCCAAAACCACATAACACCTTTTGCCCTTTCCACCAAACAAAATAAATCTTGAGTGCCTACCCTGTTTCTCAGGCTACATTTCATGGTCATGTAATTGGCGGACCAAATACCACCGGCTATTGCCCCAAATAAAACTAAGTTAAGCCACAAGGCACACCCCTTGTAAATTGTGACGCTACCACAAACTCTTGCCTTGCTATAAACTCTGCTTGGATCTGGAGTGTTTCCTGTGGTGCTGACGCACCTCCCCTCCAAATTTACTGAATGGGTGTCAGCAGGGAGATGTCACTAACTGTGGGTAGAGTCAGCTTCCAAACCCCTCCAACTCCCAATGTAATATTCCATACCATGTACAAAAAGCACCCCGTATAGCTAGAAACACAATTTGGAGGACAGGAGGCACGTCAGCACCCCGGTTACTTTGGCTCAGGATGACCTTTTCGCCAGAGTGCATGACTACCTCCCCTAAAATGAATTAGCTACTCGCTTACTACTAGCAATTGACAAGCTCGCAATGTCTATGCTAGTCAATCCACATTGCAAATTATGTGGCCAAATTGCACCCGTTGTACAAATGATTTTCGCCAATGCCACGACTCCGTTAATATACCAATTACGCGGCCAAAACCCTTCGCTTCCTAGGTTACACACGGGCACCGGATTTAAATCAAAATTTCCGGGTAACTAATTAGTTAAGTCCACATCCCGCTTCACAATGTGAAGCACACTAAGACTTAAACTCCAATTACCGGACAGTATTCAGTCGACTCCACATTCATTATAGCACACAAGGTACCGAATTCGTATGAAAATTTCCGGGCAAACCATTTGCCCTTTCCACCGAACAAAAACAAATCGTTAAATCGTTGAAAATGACGGTCTTTTCTGGCGATCCCTATATTTCTTACCCGTTTCGAATCCCGGGACAACATACTAAAACCTCCGTTCCCACCACGGAGGGGACCACCACGGAGGGGACAAGATGCTAAATCACTCGAACTACCATGTAAACACACCTGCGTTGTTCACCCCGCGATCTAATGTCGAACCAAGGACTGAGCCAGTCTTGAAGACAACTTCACTCCTCGACCTGAAGTCAGACCGGGCCCGCAGGAACTGTACTTGATTTAGAACCGGCGTGTAACTTACCCCGCGACCCGAGGTCGAACCGGGAATTGCACCTTGCACTGCATGTGACTCAACGCCGAGGCCGAACCGGGAACTATACCTGGACCGAGACCAGAATGCATCATCATCCCGCGACCCGAAGTCCGAGAATTTAACCTGGTCTCGCACTGGAATCTAATCTCTCCCCACGACCCGAGGTCTGACCTGGAATCTTACCTGGTCTGGCACCCGAAAGTAACTTCACCCTGCGACCATGTACAAGAGGTCGGACCGGGAACCTTACGCCATTTCACATCGGAAGGTAACTACGCCCCGCCACTCGAGGTCAGACCGGGAATCTTGCCAAGTCCCATACCGGAAGGTAACTTCGCCCCGCGACCTAAGGTCGGCCTGGAATCTTACTTAGGCTCGCAAAGGACTACAGCTTCACTCCGAGACCCGAGGTCGGCCGGGAATTTTACTTGGTCTCACACAGGAATGCAGCTTCGCCCCGCGACCCGAGGTCGGCCGGGAATCTTACTTAGGCTCGCAAAGGAATGCAGCTTCACTCCGAGACCCGAGGTCGGCCGGGAATCTTACTTGGTCTCACACAGGAATGCAGCTTCACCCCGCGACCCGAGGTCGAACCGGGAATCTTGCTTGGTCTCACACAGGAATGCAGCTTCACCCCGCGACCTGAGGTCGAACCGGGAATCTTCCTTGGTCTCACACAGGAATGCAGCTTCACCCCGCGACCCGAGGTCGAACCGGGAATCTTACTTGGTCTCACACCGGAATGCCGCTTCACCCCGCGACCCGAGGTCGGCCGGGAATCTTACTTGGTCTCACACAGGAATGCAGCTTCACCCTGCGACCCGAGGTCGAACCGGGAATCTTACTTGAGCTCACACAGGAATGCAGCTTCACCCAACGACCCGAGGTCGAACCGGGAATCTTACTTGGTCTCACACCGGGAAGCCGCTTCACCCCGCGACCCGAGGTCGAACCGGGAATCTTACTTGGTCTCACACAGGAATGCAGCTTCACCCCGCGACCCGAGGTCGGACCGGGAATCTTGCTTGGTCTCCCACAGGAATGCAGCTTCACCCCGCGACCCGAGGTCGAACCGGGAATCTTACTTGGTCTCACACAGGAATGCAGCTTCACCCCGCGACCCGAGGTCGAACCGGGAATCTTACTTGAGCTCACACAGGAATGCAGCTTCACCCCGCGACCCGAGGTCGAACCGGGAATCTTACTTGAGCTCACACAGGAATGCAGCTTCACCCCGCGACCCGAGGTCGAACCGGGAATCTTGCTTGGTCTCACACAGGAATGCAGCTTCACCCCGCGACCTGAGGTCGAACCGGGAATCTTACTTGGTCTCGCACAGGAATGCAGCTTCACCCCGCGACCCGAGGTCGAACCGGGAATCTTGCTTGGTCTCGCACAGGAACGCAGCTTCACCCCGCGACCCGAAGTCGGACCGGGAATGGAACCTGGTGTTAAACAACAGTGCACACACACCGGATACCTCCGCTCCGCCAACCTGGAGACAACAAACAAGTTACAAAACATATCTTAAAAATACGTCCAATCTCACTCCAGACACATACCCAGCTCCACGCCCCTAGCCTGAAAAGCTGAGCCTGGTCCTGAAGCATGGTGCGCACTTACAGCTAAACTGGTTGTGTCTGGAACCACCAGGACCGACGCAGCGCGCGCCGGAGTCTGACTCTCTGCCGGGGAGGAGCTGCCATCTGGGGTGTGGTAGAGCCTGAGGGCCGGACATCCCTCCCACTCCGACTCGTGTTCGGGCAGGCTGCCGTACCGAGGACCGCTACTGACGCTGTCCAAGGGGCCCGGGCGTCCACCGAAGCCGGAGGTGATCTGCGTCTGACTCCTTACGTGGCGGGGGTACTGAAGCCCGGGGCCTGGCTGCGCCTGACGGCTCGTCTGTTGTACTGTCGTTGTCTGATAAGCGTGTAGTCCACTCCAGTCTAAAAAATTGAAACACATCGATAAACAGCTGACCGATTATCAATCATCCAACACACGGTTAAGGTAGACAGGACCCGGGGTGTCATTCACAAACCACGCTCGACCACACAGCCTGGACCTCAAAGGTGGGCGAATTCCACGATAACATGAGAGAAACAGGCGCCAGCCACACAAACTCACCTTTCGCTTCCAACCACAACAACGAACGAGAATTACTGAAGACGACATATAGGGTACACGCCTAGAAAAAAAAACAAAAGATACCACTACAAACCGTCGCCATGGGTGGCCAACCGCGCCACCGTGACCACGTCGACTGTGACTCACGTGCGAGGGATGCTTCTTGTAGCGGCTCGGAGACTGTCACTGTCGAGAACATCTCAATTAAACAGCAACAACAGGAGTAGCAGAGTGTCTCTACACACCACGTGCAACACGGCGGATCCTGGTCTATGGCAAAGCTAAAAACTAAAATGCAGAGCTTCAAATGAGAGGCACCCGGACACAGAACAAACCGGAGTAATACACGCAAACTGATTCCTAGGCATCAAGGAGCTTTCATCAACCCCTTTTGGAGCCCACGTCGGGGCAAGTTGGCGCCAAATCCCACGCCGCGACCAGGTGCCACATACCTGCAAACAATGAAATCACAGGGGACAAAACAGGGATGGGAAAACAGATTAAATTCATCTCAAACAGGTGGTAATACTTCCTCTGCTAGGATGAAGAACCGCAAAACTAGCCCTGTAAAACCAGCCGCTGTAAAGGGCTATCAGGTTGAAACACTTGGTGAAAGGAGTCAATTCCTAACCGGGAGAAAACAAAACAAAACAGAAACTGTCAGTTCCCCAAGCACATCTTAGAGCTATGAACACCAACATGGCACAAATATTTCTCCCGACATGAAAGCAACTCGAAACAAACCACACAACAGTACTACGGGGAGGCATTGATGTGTCTGAAACCACGTGCGACACGGTCGAAACTGATCGACTCCACGTCGTCCGCTGCTAATCACACTGACCTAGCTGCGGAAAGTAATTAGGTTCTCGTCAGGTTGTCATACACATTTGTTCCATCATCCTGGAAGTCGCCCTGGAACACCCCAACGACAGCTAATTCTGGAAAGGAAATGTGACAGAATAGCCTCACACCGCACAAAGGAGACCCGCGTGACACGTAAGTGTTTCACTGGCTCACACCTGAAAGAATTCATGTGCACGTGCTCCGCCTCGCTGCCGGTGGTACATACCTGCGAACAATGGGACAATAGGCACAACTTGTCTACAACGCTGGGTTTTCTTCTTCAAGAAGGACAAAAATGGAACTGGCTCTGTCACGTCTGCTGTACACATACAAGGCTGTCAGACTGACACGTCAGGAAAGTTCTAAACTGTTAATCGGGAGAAAGAAACGTCAATTCCACCCACTAACAAATGCACCAACACAGTAATAATGCTCCTCCAATACAACCACAAACAAATGCACCAACACAGTAATAACGCTCCTCCAATACAACCACAAACAACGATAAAATTCCCGTATACCAATTTATACCAACCCAACCGCGGCCACCGCGGATGAAAGTGCTGGGGACGTAGCTGATAGGGCTGCCGAGGTGGACGCCAAGACCACGGTAGAGTAAGCCCTGCGGCGAGACCCAAAGGAGGTGGAGGGCGCCGATATCTGGGGGACCCCTTCGCTGTCCATCTCTGGCAGATTCAAGCCTTAAAACGGGATGGACGACTTCTTCGCCATTGTCACAGTTCACAAGATGGCCTTTTGGTGGGGAGGAAGCGACAGCCTGGTTCTGTCGCTTAGGCTCCAACGGCAGGCGGAGAACCTGTAGACTGCAATGATCTATTCCTCCGCTGTGCTTTATAGAGTGGGTGTGATGACGTCACCCATATCTCTCAACCAATAGCATCGCATGACAAATAGCAGTCTAATACCATAATAGAAAAATTTTCGCGGTGGTTTTAAGTTCGCGGTAAAGTGGTCACCGCGAAAACGGCGAACATTAATCCACCGCGAACATTTCTGCATTTACAGTATATATATTATACAGACAGACAGGCGGCACGCCAAAAACTGTACTTCCAGTTTTTCATGGAGATAATAAATGATTTCAACTGTTTGACCTGTCGTACGTATATAGCCCCTAAGTCTGATAAACATAAGGAAAATAATACTTTTTTCGTCGAAAAGAATGTGTTATGTATACTTCGTTGATTGTTTACTTAGTAATACATACAATTGGGTCGAGTGAAGACCCTGGGTAAGGTACAAAAGGGTGGATTTCTAATGCCTTGCGTCAAAAGTCAAAGTCAAAGTTCCTTCCCGCGCCTGATGGCGCATAGGGCGGCGCCCATCTCCGTTTCAGTAGCCCTTGGGCCACACAACGCAATCACTACAGCAGGGGGCTAGTCCACTGGTAGTGGTGTGTGTTCAACTTCCATACTCTTTCCCGAATGCTGAGTGCTAAGCAGAGAAAGAAGCATGTACCATTTTTAAAGTCTTTGGTATATGACTCGGCCGGGGTTTGAACTCACGACCTACCGAATGCAAGGCGAACACTCTACCCACTAGGCCATTGCACCGGTTTAATGCCTTACGTATGCAATGTAATTTGAGTGAGCTTTCTCCTCGCACAAAAGGCTGCAGTCATGCAAGTTATGTTGATCCGTGCTGGGCGATGTTTATCTCTGGGCAGGTTATTCTATCCTCTAAGCGCAAAATTGTTCCCCGGGGACCGAACACAAAATATAAACACTTTTTTCTAGGAAAAATGTACTAGAGATGGCAGTGTTTTGTCGCTGTTGTTGTCACTCTTACCTTTAGTAAAACATTTTTTGTTACCAAAAACAGCTATCAGGCACCATACCATAATCAAAGTGCCTACTCTCCAAGCAGAGGTTAGGCTCAGGTTGTTCTTTTAACGTTTTTATTAGTCGTTTTAATCGAGCTTTCTTTTTTTTTTAAACTATATCTTGCTGTGTCAAAACCTAACCGGACACAACAACAAAAAATGACAAAATAGAAAGCCCGATAAAAACGACTAAAGAAACGTTAAAAAAAGAAGCCGGAGCCTAGGCCGGACACAACACAAAAAAATGACAAAATAGAAAGCCCGATAAAACGACTACAAAAATGTTTAAAAAACAGCCGGAGTCTAACCTCTGCTTGGAGAGTACAAAGTGCCAGCATGTCTAGATTATAACACATTGTCTCCCTAGACCAAACACACTGAATAAAGTATAAACACTTATAGGCCATTATAGGAAAGGTGTATGGGGGATTTCCCAATGTCGCTGTTGTTGTCACTCTTATCTTTACTAAAACATTTCTCTACCAAAAAAAAAAACTATCTAACACCCAAAATCAAACCCCTAGCATGTGTAGAATATACAAAAACAAGAATATATACTTCAGTGCCACGGGAAGACGCCAACAACCTTGACCTTCGTCTTCCCCCAAACTTACCCGAAAGTGTCATTACATATCCATTCAAAAACTTTAAAACTATGCTGGCCGCAAATAGCCGGAAAAACATAATTTCTCGGCATCGCCCGGCATAAATTTGTAATGTATTGTAGGCGTATAAGGCGGATTAGATGTCAAAAGATCCTTGAGGCTAGGCATACCTCTGTAAAGGATCTATGATCTGAACATAGCTACCATCCTAGTACAGGTGTTTTCAAAAGAATCTGTTTTCTATTTGAAAAGTACACGTTATGCCTTATGGCCGTTTGAGCTTTCTGAAATATTCTTCAAACGGAATTTTTTCACAAGAATCGCGGATGTGGCTCTACGTAACCGTGATGCCATAACACAGACAATGAAAGGATGACACAACAGAAACGATAAAAGAAAGAATGTGAAATGTTTATGTGTCGTGAATAGGGCCCTTTCTCTTAATAACAGTGTCCTCGAAAGTTCAAGGCTGACAAGGTCGTAAAATACTCTTAGAATAGATTAGGCTTATAGAATAGATGCTACCAGTAACCACGTAAGCCACGTACACATTTTACCACCGTTGTGGACAACTCTATAAGTTAAGTTGCGTACATTACTTAGTATTTCGTAACTGATGTAGAAGCCTTTGGAAAGAAAAACAAACGAAAAGGGTGTTTTAGTTCAAAGCTATTAGTTTTGTCTAAGACGTATTTGAACCCACCTTGATATGACTTGATTTAGTATGCAGTTTGTGATGTTCATGTCATTATAGATTCAACACGGAATATGTGGGAGCAGTTATGCGACGAATAAAGCCTAATTAGGCACCGTTTTCAAAGGAAAACTATTAGTCCAGGAGGAGATACATGAAAAATGTCGTATATCGTAGCCCATCCCGCACACAATTAGTCACACTACAGAGAATGATAGCTTAAGGTATGTTGTTCTTTCGTTCAGGTGGGACATCATGGTTCTATGGGTCTTTGTGCAAATTGATGCAAATTAGGTCATTTTAACTATGTAATTAATGAATGACCTTTATTGTACATTTGTGCTCAAACAAGCTAAGTACAGGTCGTAGCGCTAGTGATAAGGTACAATTTTGACCCCAAAAAAGTTATCTTATCATCTCTACATATGCTAATACATTCAAGTATGTACACGTTCAACTTCTTCTCGCTTCTTAAAACAGTTATAAACATAAGGACAAATGGAATCAATAATATATGGTTTATCTAATTGCATGAGAAATATGAATTTTTCCGTGGCATTAATACATTAGGCGCGATTCGATCGGACGACGAGTCTGCGAGCTCTAATTTACGAGGAGGCATGACCCTGATGCCGACGAAGAAATGGCAGGGTTCCCCCTTCCCGTCAGGGTCATGCCTCCTTGTAATTTAGAGCTCGGGGACTCGTCGTCCGATCGAATCGCGCCTAATGTGAGGGTGGTATAAGCAGAACTGTAAAATGCTAACCTTACCCACCTTAAGCACCTTTGTGCTGTTGTTCAATATGTCGGGGATTCGCTGTGCTCTTCTCTGTACAATGAACGGCGGACGGAGGCGTATAACGTGTTGAATCAGCTCGATTGAGGACAGCAATTCTCTTGTAGACTGAAAATCGGTGTACAACAAGCACGTTCTAATGTAGCTTGCAAATCGAACAAGCTACGTGTTACTTCCCTCTCTCGACTGGCTGCAGTTTAAAAAGTCCGCACGCTGTCCACTAGACCATCCTCGCTATTCTGCACAAGATCGTTCCGCGGCCGGATTCACGCAAAAAAAACGCGTTCGGCGCCGTTCACGGAAAACAGGAAAGTTCTTGTTAGTCGGTATTAGTGGCAGTTATGGTGTCACAGCCACAACTTTGCCGTCGTTCAGTCGTATCATCCCCACAGTTACAATTGTAGCACTCTTTCTACTTTTTTCCAGGCAATTCACTTCGAGTTTCCGCACTCCTTGATCATACGGTGCCGGCTGTCTGGTCCAGGAGAAGAAGTGCTATCTACTTGACCGCGCATATGTTATGCAATAGATGGTAACGTGCAAACACATGGGGCTTAGTTCGTAGAAAACGGAAACATTGAAGTTATCTTTTCGGAGAATGCCGTGTTAGTGGCGGTCACGGTGTCCTGGTGGTCACAAGTTTGCCGTCTATCAGTCACCGCCTGTCCGCCAGTTCTATTTAAGCAAGGGTCAGGATGTCTAAACTTAGTTGTCTATGTCTCTTCCCACGGTTTGTGTTAGACAAGATAGCAGTCTTTTATGCCAGTTGCCTTTTTTTCCCGTCACGGAAACCGATTTCTACAAGGAATGACAGGAGCGTTAAGGTGGTATCTTACTGCACTTGGGGAACCGGTGCGGCACTGCGGGGTTCGTTTACTGCGGTCTTAGTGCAGTTTTGTTATTTTCGCCGATTTTTTATGATTAAGATATTGCGTAATACGTAAAGTATGACTTAGAAGACAACAATATACACAAAAGGTAAGAAAATATGTTCTTTATCTCTGAAATTCGTTGAGAAATCTTTCGAACCCTGCAATGCCGCACCGGTACCCCAAGTGCAGTGAGATACCACTATTACAGATCTACCGTGTAATGTGCCTTTCCAAAAGTACAACGTCTAACCAGTAGTCGAACCGTTGACTTCTCGGTGTTGTGTCCACTAGCCACAAGAGAGGCTGTTGTAACCACTAGGTTGGATGCTGCAGATCAGAGATGGTTACGCAGCATCCTATATAAAAGATCAGATGGCAACAGCACATCAGCAATGGCACTGTCAGAAACCGTACCAGACAACCAAAACTCTCAACACTTAAACATAAAGGTGGGGTCACACATGCGTATATATTCAAGTCCGTTTGAGATGCGTATAACGCTCTTAGTCTCTACCAGGCTCCACAGGTCGCGGGAAAAATAGTACAAATTGGACAAATATAGATACATAACATGCCAGATGAGTCAGCTGACCGAGAAGTATGGTTAGCGACCCAGCTAACTCGTCTGACATGTTACCTATTTACGTTAGTCCAATTTCTATCTTTTTTTACAACGACCTGTGGAGCCTGGTGGAGGCAAATACTCCCATGCGCGCCTCATACGGACTTAAATATATACGCAGGTGTGACCCCACCTTAAAGCAAGGCTACGATGGCTGGGGCACGTTGTGAGAATGCCTAGACAGAGACTCCCCAGAGTAGTGCTGAGCCGGTGTCCAGCTGGATGGAGAAATAGGGGGGGGGGGGGGGGGGGGGGGCAAGCCATGACGTGGAGAAGAACAGTAGAACGAGATTTGGCGGAGATGGGATGTACCTGGGACAGAGACTCCCCAGAGTAGTGCTGAGCCGGTGTCCAGCTGGATGGAGAAATAGGGGGGGGGGGGGGGGGGGGGGCAAGCCATGACGTGGAGAAGAACAGTAGAACGAGATTTGGCGGAGATGGGATGTACCTGGGACAGAGACTCCCCAGAGTAGTGCTGAGCCGGTGTCCAGCTGGATGGAGAAAGAGGGGAAGACAAGCCATGACGTGGAGAAGAACAGTAGAACGAGATTTGGCGGAGATGGGATGTACCTGGGACAGAGACTCCCCAGAGTAGTGCTGAGCCGGTGTCCAGCTGGATGGAGAAATAGGGGGGGGGGGGGGGGGGGGGGCAAGCCATGACGTGGAGAAGAACAGTAGAACGAGATTTGGCGGAGATGGGATGTACCTGGGACAGAGACTCCCCAGAGTAGTGCTGAGCCGGTGTCCAGCTGGATGGAGAAAGAGGGGAAGACAAGCCATGACGTGGAGAAGAACAGTAGAACGAGATTTGGCGGAGATGGGATGTACCTGGGACAGAGACTCCCCAGAGTAGTGCTGAGCTGGTGTCCAGCTGGAAGGAGAAAGAGGGGAGGACAAGCCATGACGTGGAGAAGAACAGTAGAACGAGATTTGGCGGAGATGGGATGTACCTGGGACAGAGACTCCCCAGAGTAGTGCTGAGCTGGTGTCCAGCTGGAAGGAGAAAGAGGGGAGGACAAGCCATGACGTGGAGAAGAACAGTAGAACGAGATTTGGCGGAGATGGGATGTACCTGGGAGGGGGTGCAGCATGCAGCAGCAGACAGGAGAATTTGGAGGACAATAAAGAAGTTTATTTGCAAGTTCTTGCCCGAGGGCTAATTGCAACATGAAACATGCAGGAAATATAATAAACATACATAGAATAAAGTAATTTGGTATAGACAACAATGATGACAAGTGTAAACAAGTGACTATTCTATCAATGATATGGACTGCTGAGAGCTACAATCTACGCATTTGGGGTTTGACTTCTTTTCTGGAAGCAGTGAAAGACGAAGTAACCCACTTTTTCTATGATGAGTGGGTTATGTGACGTTAACAGCGTTATAGTTTTGTTTTCGTCGGTAAGCGTTTGGAAATTTAACTGTGTTTTGCATACAATGACGGCCCGCCTCAGCAAAGACTGACATGCGGCGAGGATGAGTGAGTGAGTGAGAGAGAGTTCACTAGCCGAGCCAGTAGGCCATTTGGCGCCCTGCTAATGCAAGGAACGACAGCAAACATGTTTATACAAATACTGGACTGACACCCGTGCGGTTTTGCTAGATGTGTCGAAACTTGAAGGCACAACCGCACTCCTCTGCAGCATAGAGTCTGCAAATTTTGTGATCTACAACAGGTGGAAGATGAACAGCATTTTATTTTACACTGTAAATTGTACCATAAGGAACGGATTGTGCTTTATGAATATATCAGAAAAGAGTTTCCATATTATGAACATCTTAATGTAACGGATAGATTTCTATTTTTGATGCGCCTAGATAAACGCTGTATATTAAACATTATTTGTTCCTATATCTGCACCTGTACAAAGAAGCGAGAAGATGTCGACCATCCTGTTAGCTTGGTACCTTCAATTAGTTAAATTGTATCTTGTTGTCCCTGCATATGTCTGTCTTGTCTGTTATAAGTGACCTGTACCTAGCCCGTCGAGGCATGAATGTACAATAAAGGTCTTTCAATCAATCATTATAATCTCATCACCTCGAAGACACATGGACTAAAACAACTGAACCCTGAATTTTTGTTCGTGACCACGTTATCTTAACAACGATGTTTATGGTGTTATGGCTATACGAGTAGTCATAAAACACAGACATAATTACACGTGTGTATTTTGACCTTGACCTTGAAATAAACGTCATGAATATAAAAGATTCAATGCTTTAAGATTACCCACAATGTGAAGAATATGATTGAAACACAAACCTGTCATATTTTTTAACCATTTAACACCAGCCACACTCCAATTTGCATAAAGGGCAAAGGTTGACACCTTCTGGCGCCTTCGCCTTTGCCGCCTTTTTTTGTCAGACGACATGAACAAGATTGATGACTCTCTCAGTAGACGGTACATGTCCGGATTCACATAGTACCTACATTCCACTAGCGCGCTACTACCTAGATTGTACAGGTCACACAACGAATTACATCGAGTTATATATAACTTATACTTCATGTATTTCGCTACTCTCCAAGCAGAGGTTAGGTTCCAGCTGTTTTTTTACGTCAAAAATACGTATAAAAACAGCCGGAGCCTAACCTCTGCTCTGATTGGAAAGTAGTATTTCGCTGTATTTTCCGTCATACTTTAACATTTTGCATGATGTGTCTATCATGATTAGTGTGGTAGTTTGGCGTAACCCAGAAGTCGTGGGTTCGAATCCGATGATATGCTATCGATCTTTGGGAAAGGCACTTAACACGACTTTCCTCACGTATTTCTCGGTTTTTACTGTACCTTCCTCACTGAGAACTTATAACCACCGCGAAAATATTTGTTGTTTCCTCTGGTCGTCTAACCGTTGTTTCAACGGCAAACTTAAACCAGAGAACACACTCAAGTTTCTCTCGATGCGAAATCAAGTCCCTGCGTACACCTGGCCTTTTACAGCAGTCTTTGCGGGGTATATGCTAATTAGACGTCCTCTAATTAACAAATGCCAGTCTATTTTGTGTACGGACGACCGGACACAGACGACAGGTCAGTCAACAATTCAAGCATCCCCAAACAATCACAAACAACAAGAACTTACCACGAATTGAAGTTGTCTGTATAGTCCGTTCTCGGAAATCGACCACCAAAAACTGTAAAAGGTCCTGAAAATGCACATAGTTCACAGTTTCGGTCATCTTCAAGTTCACCGTGCCTCCAGTACGTAGAAGACTCTGCCTGCATACTTCTGATACTATCATACCCATAGATCACGTAATCGCCATTGCAAGGACAGCTGGACGGTGCTATTACAAAGTGGGGAGGTAAGATATCAATAGTTCACAGTATTTATGTATTCTTAAACCGAGTTCATGAAAATACCTAAGTATTTGACCATTTCTTACTTTATTTTGTTAGCAAGATTAAACAAACCGTTTGTTAATTGTATGTTATTATGTGAATAAATATTTGAATGGAATGTTCCTTTGCTCGATGGCCTTTTACTTTAGAAAGCTTGTCCTTTGACTTTATCTTGTCATATCAGACACAAAAATGATATGCATTATTGTCAATGAAGATCGTCTATTTCCGACACCTGTCAGATTTACGTCGCCCTGGGGTGGAATACCGGATGTAAAGTTGTCTTTTGTTCTTCCCGCACGCAAAGGGCCCCGGGACGGACCATTTCTGACTCCCGGGGTATTGATATTACATAACTGAGGGGCGAACCGTTTCTGTACCCGTTGCCTTGGCATGTATTTCATGCTCTCCAAGCAGAGGTTAGGCCCCGCCTGTTTTTGACGTTTTTATCGGGCTTTCTACGTCTCCCGGTCTAGCTTTCTATTCTGTACTGAAAACTTGATAATAGAAAGCCCGATGAAAACGCCTACTATTTGGTTCGTTTCGTGCTTTTGCTGTCTTTTATATCATTGTACTTTTCGTTCCCCAAAACTGTCACGTTAGCCTGGGTGACCTCTAATAGGGCCTTCACACGGAAATCGAATTAGCAGGAATCAAGCCGAACCAGCCGGATTGAAGTATTTGCAAACTTCGTGTCACATTCGGGGCCATTCGGTTGGGAATTCCAAATGGGCCATAAATCCCCTTCACACGAGAAGGAATGAGCCGGAATGCCGTCAGAATGAAAATTCTTGTCTATTCCTGTGAATTCGTAGTGCATTCTAGACACTCTTACGGCATTCGAAATATTCTTTCGGCCACATTCTGGCAGGATTCGAGGTGGCTTACATTCCGGCTCATTCGTGCTCTCGTGTGAAGGGGGCTTTAGTAGAGGTTGAGTCTCAGAGATAGTAGTGGTCGGGATTTTTACAGACTTATTAAAGCTCCCCTAACCTCTGCCTCAAAACGAGGGTAGCTAGTCTGTAAAATCCCAACCACTGCTCTCTCCGCGACCCAACCTCTGCTTGGAGAATAAGTAGAGGTCACTCAGTATCCTCTACTTGGAGAATAACCTATCCTTGATCTCCAGGTAGATTTACCAGTGGCATAAGATAGTATCAAAGCTGACAAAGGAGTATAGCTGGCCAAAAGGAGTCATCAGCCACTGTGACAAACACACTCCTAGTCCGGCTTCACTCCTTTTGGCATTTTTTGATACTTCCTTATGCTACTGTAGGATCTGCTTGGAGATTACCTCTCCTTGTCTGTCCTAACCAACTTAGCGCTGCACGTACACCAAGGACGTTATACACAAGGACAGAGTTAACAGGCGTGACAAAGGAAACTTATTAGCAAGTACAGACAATGGTGGGACCCTGTGGTCCGGGGACATGGTCAAACGGCTGGGTCATAACTTTATTAAGAAAGAAGGACCACCCAGTAGAGAGGTGATGCGAAGAAACGTGACTCTAAGATGCCTCGAGGCTCTTCTGTCACCATTGACGTGTGCAAAGTTACCGCACCAGATTGTGTGTAGGACGGCGCCCATCTCCGTTTCTGAACTCATGGACAACACAACATCGTGCAATCACTACAGCAGGTAATCTCCAATCAGATTCTACGGCAGAATAAGTATCCAAAGCTGCCAGGGAAGTGAAGCCGGCCTAGGAGTGTGTTACGTTTGGCTACCAGTAGCACACACACTCCTAGTGTACCGTAGGATCTGCTTGGAGATGTGCTTTCGGAAACCCTGTCCAGTCCGGACTGCGGAAAACCTACTCTCCAAGCAGAGGTTAGGCTCCGGATGTTTTTTAACGTTTTTTTAGTCGTTTTCATCGGGCTTTCTATTTTGTCATTTTGTAGTACGCCAGCTAGGTTTGACACAGCAAGATATAAAAAATAGAAAACAGCCGGAGCCTAACCTCTGCTTGGAGAGTAGGAAAACCCTGTCCATTCCGGTTTGGGGGCGGAAAAACCTGTCAACATGTCAAACCTGTTCTGCGTGTAGCTACGCCCCTTGGCAGAAAATAACATAATTGCAATCCGTATGGTATATTCCACATTGAGCACACAATTTGAAAAAAAAAAATGGCCACGCCTTTCATTGACAAAGTGTCACTGACTCTCCTGACAAATAAACAATGGGCACCATATTTCAGTGATACAAATTAGCAAGTGATTTGCATGATTGATAAGAAATTACAATACACGATAATAGCTTTCTGTTGCAGAATCCAACCTTCCATATAATTAGTGCCACTCCGTTTACAACTATCCATTACTAGTTTCACTTCAACTACAGTCATGGTTACCAGGCTAGTGTCACTTTTTCCTTGAAAAAAGTACCTCCTTCACCTGAGTTAGGAATGGCAGAAGAATAAAGAGAAGATCTCAAAAGTATATAACGTTATTATGTAGCTGGCCATAAATGACAAAACATGGGGAGGGGAAAAAAGATTCTCTGCTATATCTGGGAGGGGAGCGTTGAACTTGAACGTTGCGAATCAGAATGGCACGGATAACATATGAAGATATTGGATGCCATATAGTCTAGTCATTACTATGCTGATCTATCATCTGTCTGATGTGTGCTGTGACACCTAGAGAATTTTCACAAAACGATTAGATACCTGAGAGAAACTTAGATCATAGCGTTATCCTGGAAATAAACAAATACACAACAACAACGGTCTTCAACTCACTTCTGTTCCAGTTTGGACCAGTTGACGACACTTCTCTGCCACGGCGTCCGCCAACGCTTCCATGGACAGGTGTGCGAACAGCAAGACCTTCTTCAGCGCCAAGGAACAGTTACTGCAGATTCCTCGGCAGTTGGACATTATCGGAAGAAGAAAAACAAGAAGAAGAAGAAGGAACTCGACTCCGCCCACCTGGTTTGGGAACGAGAGTGAAACTTCCTGGGAACGAGGAACGAGACGAAAAAACTCCGGGAACGAGACAGGCCGGATAAAATACAGCGCATGCGCAGTATGTGAAGTTGTGTCCAGCGGTGGAATGATATATTTTTGACGACGCCTCATGGGCTAGCCTAACAGTATTGCGTCCGTTATGCAAGAATTCCCAGAATTCGATAGGAATTTCTGAAATTTTTCCAGGCGAAGTTGCATTATCCATTTGGAGGGGGGAAAGGGTTCGTCATGATATTTGCAATGTAGATAGCTTCGGACATGGCTTATACAATTAGATACTGATCATGCAAATCAGGGGCTAATTTGCATAATCAATGAGGACACTGTATTTTCTAACAGGATACGCAAACATATGACATGTATCGCTGAAGAGATATTAGCCAATTGTGTAGCATATATTGATTTGTTGAATAAAATGTGCCAAGTCTGTCTCTCCGGTTAAGTATGCTGACGACTTGACAACTTCAGAGTTCCTCATGGGGTCATTACCCGGTCAGACCCAACTTGCGCTGGACTGTATTGATGAATGGGGCAAGTCTTTCTCCCTTGCCGCAAACAGCAAAAAAACCATGGACATGGTAATCAGCACCAGAAAAGAGGCCAATGTACCCTGCC
The DNA here is from genome assembly GCA_019207045.1 of Branchiostoma floridae x Branchiostoma belcheri. Lineage (NCBI taxonomy): Eukaryota > Metazoa > Chordata > Leptocardii > Amphioxiformes > Branchiostomatidae > Branchiostoma > Branchiostoma floridae x Branchiostoma belcheri. Next base: position 18,669,239 of record CM033039.1, read on the forward strand.
CTCCCCATCCCACCATAGCTGGTAATGAGATTCAAAGGGTCACCACCTTCAAGCTACTTGGTGTCCACATCTCTTATGACCTCACCTGGGATGCTCACATATAACACATGCTGAGCAGAGTCCGACCAAGGATTTACTACCTTTGCATCGCTAAGAAGGCGGGTCTCTCGGTAGACGTCTTAACCCAGATCTACCTAACGTTCATCAGACCGATCCTCGAATACGCGAGCCCTGTGTGGGGAGGATTGCCAAATCATCTTTCGGACTCTCTTGAATCTGTTCAAAAGCGTTGTATGAGAATCATTGGACTTTCTGTTGACTCTATCCCAACACTAGCTAGTAGACGTGACAGAGCCACATTGAGAACACTTGAACAAACCCTTCAGGACGAGTCTTCTCCTCTCTGGGCATTCTTAACCAGCCCCACGAACACTCACTACGGTCTACGCAGCAGAAGACGTTATCGCGCATCAATGGTCAGCAAAACGAAAAGACATGCAATGTCTTTCATCCCACGTGCCTTAAGGCTGCTGGATTGTGGGGAACTGGAAGAATCACTTCAAGGACATCCAAAATGAAGCTCTTAACAAGGTGTTGGAAGATAAACTGTCTGGGACAGGTTTGGAATATGATATTGACATCTAGTTCTCCGGGCGCTGTCGTTGCCATGTTGGTGGGTCGAATGGGAAGGGTTCCAAGATGGCTGCCAGTCATTCAAAACACACAAATCATTCTAAAAGGGAATTCTCCATAGTCTGATATTTTTCATGTATGTAATATATGTAGAGGTAAAATATTCCAGTTGTGGTAGAGAAATTAGCAATATAATGGGATAAGGAATTTCCTGAGTAGTTTAAGTAGCACAGGTATGAGATCTTAAGTCGTTTTAAGGTCTTTTATTAAGAATGTTTGTAATTGATACGCAATTCAGACATGTACATTGACTGCCATGTATCTACAAATAAACTATTCATTCATTCAAGGAAATCTAAAAACTTAGTTTTCGTTAAATCTGCTCTTAACATGTTTATGTTGTGTAACTTGAGTAAGCCCTTTTATCTTTCCACCCCAGATTTTTGCACACAAAAAAACAAACAAATTCGACCTGCCGGTCCAATCTTTTCTGAAAAAAAGAATCCGAGAAGCAACTAATTAAATTGGTGTCGCCTAAGATATAAAGAAAGTATATATACATATATCTAATAATGTCGTTCCATGTACATATATTCAATGTCGTTCCATATAGATAAAAGGTAGACCACTATACGCAAATACAGGACGTTTTACAATAGATAAATGATATCTTAGAAGTTCTGAAAAGTGCAGTCTAAATAAATTCATAACAGGTTTGGTTTAATATAACTCACACAAAGTAACCACTAGAAATATACATCCGAACATGAAGCAATGTGTTGAAATCGTACTTAAATATATATCATAACGTTATATACTTTTAAACTTAAGCGTTTTAAATTTGAACATGACTTTAACGTAGGACAATGGCTACTTCCATTCAGATAGTAACATGGGTACACAAACAAATACTGGACAATTGCATTAAGTACACTTTGTGGCAAATACATGTACTAGTACCTACTTATAAGACCCTGTTCTTTATTGTTAGTTGTGATACTCTAAGTCATTACAGCGTTAGCTATTATATATAGTTATATCAAGTAACGTGGTAGAATACTAACAAAGTAACAACCATCTTACAATGTCATAGTGTGGAATAAGCTTTTCACACCGTGAATACTGCCATCTAGTGACCAACTGCAGAACTGCAAGAAATACATACCCCATTGTTTAATGTAGGTTGTGTATCAACTTGGTTTATAGCAACGGCTTGTACAAAATTTTTGTATAGTCTCGTAAGAAAATATTTATATCAAAAACATCCATATCGTTCTTCGGCGCACGAATATTGCTGTGGAACTGCCAAGACACAAGACAAAAGGTCCAGACTTTGCATGAATTCCAAAGTACCAAATAAACTGGTAGACCTACCAACTACTGAGTATCTAATACCACCTCCACCAAGATCAAGAAATAGGCATGCCTTTAAGTACAGTGGAAGCCAGTTAATTGCACATCGGATTAACGCACACTTCTTTTAACTGCACGGAATCCCTGAATCCCAAACCGGTGCGGTCCAGCTAGATAACTTCGCATTATTGCACCAGGCGGATAATTGCACCAAATTCACTGGCAAATAGGCCGTGCAATTAAGCGGCTTCTACTGTACCAAATTTACCCACCAAGGATTGATGTGTTCAAATGTTCGTAAAAAAAGAACATATCGAAAAATGTATGCTGATGTAATAGAATACCAAAGTCAATGCCAAGGTAAAAAAAAGAAGATGTGAAAGAACAAAAATGAAGAATCTATTTTTAGGTTTACCATCCTCTGCGTTCTTAGGCATTTGTTCAACCTCCCAGACCACAAAGCAGAGAAATTTTTCCGCCAAACTTTTTTCGTACTCACGCTCGCATCAGTTTTGAGGTTCCCAGAGGATGTCATCAATATAATCAAATCAACATTGCCTTATATGCCCATCAAATCACTACCTACATGCTTCCATAGTATCTTAAAGTTTCATTTACATTTGTATGTCAAATTTGTTGCTCAACTCGATTTTGTACGTAAATCGATTATAGCTCAAAATCTAACATTATGTCGTCTAGAGAAATCCTTTCAGAACACAGTGTTACAACCAAGAGTATAGATGCTAAACATACTTGATCATCACAAAACCAAATCTTGTTCGATGAAATAGAGAACGGATCCAATCTTTAGATCATTTATCTAGTAAAGAGTCCAGCGCGAACGACAGTCTTCCATAGACACTGAAGACCCGAGCCAACTTTTCGAGAGTTGTTCCGATGTGGCGCGAGTAAACAGAGTGCTTGAACCCTTACAATCACCCTGGCCTGTGGAGTTTAATCTCCAAGATGGCGGCGACAGCATATCTGCCACGTGACCCTCTACTCGTAGAATCGAAGGAGCTGAGACCGTGCGAAGGAGGCGCGCAGGGTATGTCGGGAAGATGGCGGACGCATCCGGCAAGATGGTGGACGCATTCGCTTCCATCTTTTGAATGACGTGACCTTTTTTATGGCGGCATGGCTGGTGACATGGCGGTGGTGGATTTGCGACAACTATTTCAGGAATAACGGTAACGTTACTTACTCCCGGCGTCATCTCCCCTACATCCCTAGATTCGCCCCTACTCCTCCGGCACAAGTCTCGCCAGCGGCAGCGGCACATGAAGTACATGAACCCGAGTAAAGGGACGGTTATCGCGATGGTTAACAACGCCGTGGCCCCCGCACGGCTCAGGTTGGAGGGGTTGGTGAGCTGGACGGGTCCTTCTGAACGTGACGCTCCGCCCAGCTGGGATGTGCCGGCCAACTCCCCTCCGGGCGATACGAAAATTTTCGTGGACATGTTGATAGCTTTCCTGTGTGATCCTCCTTCTGTCATGGTAGTTATCGGAAAACAGAACTGTGACAGTGGATATGGCTAGAGCTGGCAGGCTCTAACAAAACACAAAGAAAACAAAGAGGATAAAGTCAAGACAATAACATACATTATATATATTAGACATTCATACATGCATTTAGTGATCACCTATATGTGAGAAACACTTTGACATAATTTTGCTAAAATCACAACAGAAAAATCACTACCGCTAGAAGAACGTTACCTGCGTATAACTAAACCCAACCGCTGGAAGGAAAATCCTAGCCCCCATAGCAGGGTAGCTCTCTGAGGCTCTTTGGGCTCATAATACTTCTTGTACCGGGTCGCTGATTACTGGCCTTTTGTGACTGCCGGCCTCGCGGGCAGTCAGAAGGCCAGCAATCAGCGACCCTGTACAAAAAAAATGGCCAGCAACAGTGTATTATGAGCCAAAAAGGCCTCAGAGAGCCTGCTATGGAGGCTAGAAAATCCCGCCTATGCCCTGATTGGCCCGCTACCCCTCACCGGTATTAACATCGAATCATATAGGATTGTACAAAATCTATTTCCCTATTTCATACACTTGAGATCTGTAGAAAAAAAATCATATTCCTAATGAAATAAACGAACCATCGATCATAAAACCTGTTCTTTTATTTATCTCTACAATAACTGAAAAGCGCGAAGACGTGGGATTTATCTAACGTTAGCTTTATCTTGTAACTGATGAATGTATTTCCTTAGCATGTCTCGTTGTGACCTGCACTTAGCCCGGTGTGGCAAAATGTGCAATAAAGGTCTTCATCTATTGGCGTTTCTTTAAACTGTACGGTCACAAGCCTTAGGTTCGGCTGTCTTTACATGTAGTCCTGTGTCCCCAAGCCCTAGTCTTTCCAGTGCTTAGCATGTCTAACCTGTACCTGCGGTTTGCAAACACCTACTTGTAAACGACTCGAGGAAAAGAACAAGAAAACAAGCTTGAAACCTACCTTTTTACCAAGGAGCTCGCTGAACGAATACCAAGGAGCTCGCTGAACGAAATTAACAACCGTTCCTCGCCGATTCGTGTTGACATATAAAGGCACTGCGTGCGCTCTGGGTGGCTTGTTCACTCCGCTTGTCATGAGCAGCTGGCTCCGTCCTTAGACAGTTTCCTGTTATAAGCTGCGCTATGACGTAAACAACTCGTTAGCAAAAGGTTCAAGTTGGCAATTGCTTGTTTCAATGCACATCGCACGCTCTCTACAAAGTTCAAAGTACAGTAATAAGATGAAAAGGATATAATGCAAACGCACTTGTGGCTATACATTTCAATAAATGATGTGTAATTGTCTACCAGGCCTACGGAGAACTTTTTGGCAATTTGGAAGGCACCACACGTCAGGGACATACTACAATTAGCCTTGCTCTCACGACTATCCGTTGCTTATCATGATTCTTATTTCCTCATCAGACGACGTTGATTTGATTATATGCATCAATTTTCGGCCGTTTGCAAAAACAAAATACTGTACATCGTAGTATAAAGCTGTAAAATTGGCAAATATCTGCAGTAGATTGCAAAAATAATATCGGAAAACGTAGCCTTGTGTCAAAGAATGCCAAGGTAAATTCTAATGTCAAAACGAAGATGTGAAAGAACAAAAACTAGAAAGGCCGACATTTGCTTGGGTGCAAATACAGCATATTTCAGCCATACCCATTCCCACGCAACATTGGACTGTTCCAAGTCAACCCTGCGCAAAAATGTAACATTTTAACTGTGAGTCATCCCCAAAAGAGAGCTATTATTGTATGACTCCAGGTCAAAACAGAGCTTGCCCAATATGCCCCGGGCCCATATGGAAAAATATAATCTTCCAAAGGAGCTCCTATGCATAACTAATTGGTTTTTAGAATCGCGGCAGCTCCTATTTTTCCGAAAGTGAAAAAAACCCACCGCATCTTCCATTCAGAAAATTTTCATCATGACATTACATGACGCCATTCAACAAGTTCCGCTACGATAACTAGGTCTAAGTACCGTTATAATCGGCCTTGTGATGTGAGTACATGTATTATTTCAGTGAACCTTTTTTTATTCGAGTAGGGCATACGTTTTAATTATCATCGAGCAGGTGCAGGTACTGTGTTGTAGAAGTGTTTGTTTTTTCAAGCTGAAAACTTAAATCTTCTTCTTGTTTTGTATGAGCCATTACATAAACGAAGACGTCTCGAAATTTTAAAAGAATTTTACCGCCCTGTCGCTTCATTTCTTTCCTGAAAAATCCCAGGACCAACAAGTTAACTTGATTTGGCTTTATCTATATCTTGCATTTTCCTTCTTTGTTAAGTATATGCTCCTGCATACCACTGTTAAATTGTTTTACTCTGTATCCAATCAGCCATCAGACGTATTCTTGTCTTAGTGTTATAAATTCCTGCTCGTAGCGTGCGAGACCCGGAGGATAGGAGTTTCTACCTTGTTCGAGGTCAGTAGTGATACTCTGGTACTGAGAGTGTTTTATTGGTCTCAAACTCTGGCAGTTTAAAGTTACTTACAATTTGAATGTACATTTAGTTTACGTCAAAAAAGAACAACAACAACACTAGAAGTACCTACATTTGCTCGGGAAAAAATACGTCACTTTTCTTTCTAGTCCGGTGAAAAAAAATGTGGCAACTATAGACAGGTGGCCACTGTAGAGAAAATGCTGATCTATTGCTTAAGAGCAATAAGTTACACATAATTTTAGTACCCACTGATCTTTATTCACATAAACATTGCACAGGTAAGCCAATTGTTTAGATCTACAGTTCAAATAATTCTGAAGAGAACTATTGATGAGAAAATAATCATTCTCGCCACTGTCAAACTTAGTCTCTACCAGACTCCGGATCGCTGGAAAATCGTAGAAATGGAACAAATAGAGAGGAATATAACCGGCCAGGGAACAGCTCGCGATCCTAGGATCCGCGGTCGCGTTACTGTTGCCTAGCCGGCTATATTCCTCTGGCCGGCATACTCCTCTATTTATACCATTTCTACGATTTTTTCCAGCGACTCGGAGTCTCGTAGAGACTATATCAAACTTACGTATCGAACGTACGAACTAAACAATTGGAAGGTATCTTGGGCTGTATCGTCTTAAAATGGTCGCCCCATGTTCCAGGTATGACCTTACCCTATGAAAATACTGTAAATGCAGAAATGTTCGCGGTGGATTAATGTTCGCGGTTTTCGCGGTGACCACTTCACCGCGAATTTAAAACCACCGCGAACATTTTTCTATTGTGATATTAGATTGCAGTCTATGGTGTTACCGCGAACTTAAATCCACCGCGAAAAGTCAGTTTCCCGCTACCGCGAAATTAAATCCCCGCGAACTTAAATACATTTACAGTATACGCTGTTGAAACATCAAGGAAACTTGCTTACCGATGTGCCACAACAGGGCTGGAAATCCCACCTGCATATACAGGTTAGTGCAGGTAAAATTGGAGCTGTGCAGGTATTTCTGGTGACCTGCACCTAACCTGTACTGGTCCATGTACTGGGTTTTATACATAAAAGTCCTATATATGGATTGTTATCAGCTGCATTGACTGTTATCACCTATCAAGTATAAAAGAAAAAATAGTTTTGGTTTCTTAACAATTTTAGTATGATCCATACTTCCTAAATTGTGGTCCAGGTAAGATTTGTCTGGTGCAGGTAATTTTCGATGTTACCTACACCAGTGCAGATATGCAGAAAAAAAGTATTTCGAGCCCTGCACAAGTGCTACAATAACAACATGTACAGGTTCGGGTGCTGAGGTTCATAACACTAAATGGCAGCTATAGTTAGTCTCGGTATTATGTGAGGATGAACGGGAGGATAATTATAGGTTCTGCATTTTCCAATATTCCCACTCTAACCCACTAATGTTGTGAAGTGTCCCACGTCAGCACTATTTTTGGGTAATGGAGTTAAATTGTGCCAAATATGGTTCACATAGGGCATTGTACATAATTCTAAGATGAATAAAAAAACTTGCAGCCTGATATGGTGTACGTGCGCACACTTGTATTGAGGGGCTGACATCACTGTTGAATGATGGATGGACTTTATATTAAGATCATTTCCGCACTTCTCAAAAGACAATCTCCATGATCTGTTAGATACAATATGTGCATGTGAGCTGTTGGGCACCAGTTGAGCACCATCTGATCTGGAAGTAAGACATAAAAGACTCTGAATTAATGCAAGAGAAAATTATTTTTATTCACACGCTCGCCATAGGTTGGATGCCATCCATACTCTGAAAGGTAACAGGTTGTTTCGCAACAATGTCAGTTCGCAACCGTCAGTTCGCAACAAGGCAAGTCTTTTCGCAACAAGTTTAAGGTACAAGTCGTTTCGCAACATTTGAATGTTGTTAATCTTGATAGCCTAATAATATTAGTAATTGTATTCCTAACAATAATTATACTCTTTCCGTGTAAAAATCTTGCCGGGTGGGAAAGACGACCCCGGCGGCAGAGGAACATGGGGCCGCATGGACCTGACAGCCCGATGATTTTCATACGCCGGGCGGTACAGTTTCTTACGCGGCGTGCACAGGTAGGAGCATACTTATGTTAGGAATACAATTTCTAATACTATTAGGCTATCAAGATTAATAACATTCAAATGTTGCGAATCGACTTGTACCTTGTTGCGAAAAGACTTGTACCTTGTTGCGAACTGACATTGTTGCGAAACAACTTGAAACCCTCTGAAATCAACATGACCTTTAGTATTACGCCTACATAATGTCGTGTCTCTGATCGTCTATAATCTAGCAATTTCCTTTCGTTCTTTTATCTATTTCTCTTTCCTTTAAGACATGACAGTTCAAAACGACAGCTCATCGTTCTCATCACCGGTGTTGTGGTTACCCGGTGCCTCCTGTGGATTATACAGTTCAGAGTCTTTTATCTCTGAAATCCAGATCAGATGGCGCTCAGATGGTGCCCAACAGCTCACATGCACATATTATATCTAATGAATAGTGGAGATTGTATTTAGATGGAGAAGTGCCGAAATGATCGTAATATAAAGTCCACTCAACCATGATACCAGCCCCTCAATACAAGTGTGTGTATCAGGCTGCAAGTTTTTTTTTTTTTTAATTTATCTTAGAATTATGCATAAAAGTTAAAAGCAGCCGTTTTATTTGCAAAAATACAATACAAAGTTTAGTGACATTGTTTTTGAGTGCCTGTTAGTATCTTCGCCTTGTTTTTACCCACTCCGTATATTCTTCCGTCTTGCAGATCCAATTACTAGACTACTAAGTACTTCCTCCAAACTGTTTAGATACAAATTTGTACATCTGATTTCGATAGATCTAGATCTGACAGAGCGAAATATGTATATGTACAGATACTTAAAAGGAACGGTTTCATTATATAGCAAAGGTCTCTCATATATGCATAATGTAGTATTACCATCTATAAGTTATGAACAGTATTCCAAACTGTCGATAAATGGATTTTATTGCATTTTCATAAAGTAAATGTACAAATCTACAACTAGCTTGATATCATACTTGGTCTTATCATAGCCTTATTAAATCGCGATTATAGCGGCCCACCCATACTCTCTAGCTCTGTGTGGAGGAGCTAGTTACAAGTACAAAGGCTAGTTTTATTATAATATTAGGCTATCACTAGATATCGACTGCATCTTCGTCTCTCATTCATTTTGCAATGGTTTCTCATTTCTACTCTAACTGGCTCTATTCTAGACAAAACACCAGACGTTATGTGCCAAAAAGGAGTTACTCAAGGAACTGGATATGATTTTTGAACTGGATATGATTTTGATCATGACCGTTTTCAGAATCATATCCAGTTGCGTCGGTGACTGCTTTTTGGCGTATCCTATTACTTGGATAATCTCCATGATCCTCCATCGACACGCGCGCGAATGAGTACTTGAACACCTGGCACTCTGCCACGCACTTAATTTAGTTCCCCATGTATAACGATTGATGCTATAATTGCGTACGCACGTGGAAATTACAACTCAGTCTCAGTCAAGGTCTAAACGTTTGTGAAGGGTTCTTTCAACCACTTGTGTTGTCAGTTTGTTCCAGAATTTAGGACAGAAAAGCTTGAAATGTGGTATGATGTTGTATAAGTGTCTTCGCTGTGATTAAAAAGTTCATCATTATTCAGTGATTTTCCAACATAATGGAATTATTCACGGATATGTGATGTCCTCACTCAAGACAACACAAGTCATCTTTAGTCTCTACCAGACTGACTATGCTGGCTCTTGTACTTGTAGGGAGAATAATTTGCCAGGGGAGTTGGTCGGCCAGAGGGAAACATGGAAATATGCGTGGACTGACTTCCCTGGCCAATTGCCCGATTTTTGCCGATTTCTAGGATCTCCGTACCGGTATATAATATATACATGTACCCCCTTAGCTTAGTAAGAAGGCCAAGTGGAGGCTTAATCATCTTAGATGGCGTCGGGCGTGGTGTAACTGGTAGAGCGTTCGGCTCGGAATCTAGAGGTTCTGAGTTCGATCCCCGCCGCGCCCCCCGACGTCGACGTTGTGCCCTTAAGAAAAGCACTTTAAACGACCTTCCTCACTACACCCAGGTGTAAACATGGGTACCTGACTAAGGTAAAAGACTACCTTTACCTTCTGTCTGTACCGTGTACATGAGGCACTGTTGATATAAGTTACAAAACTTGAGTGCGGTGCCACATTGTCCTCGTCTGTCCAAGAGCAAAATACATGTAGAAAAAAAATCATCTTAGAGTAGTATATAAACGACAATAGACGATCCAGTATTTGAACAGCAGGGAAACATACATGGCTATACTGTCTTATGCTATGTCGAGACACATAAAGATGCTGCCAACACTTGAATTTGTTTTGTACGACCTTTCTAGAATTTTCTACATATGCATGGTTATGATACGAGGGGTGATCAATAAGTTCTCGGCCTAACTCAGAAATAATAAGCACAACTCAAATTTTGAGGCACAACTTTATAGTATGAAGCATTTTATCAATATCCTCCAAATTACAAATCATTGGAGTCATTACTTTCCAGGCATTCGTTTTATGCAAATTAGAAGGTAAGTGGCGAGAAAAAAAGTGGTGTGAATTGTGATCAGACATGTGTGGGTCGAGTTCCCCATGCCGTAAATTAACAAAAGACATTGTCAAAATGTTTGATAATCATTCTCCTCCTATTTCAAGCAAAAAGAATTGGATGTCTGACTTCCAGCAGCGCAAGTTCGATCGCACACCTCAGGTCAGGTCAATTGTCCCATTTTTTCCGTTCTCCCTTACCTGACATTACTGGGTGTCGCCTGCAAAGTAATGATCACAATAATTTGAATTTTGGTACAGATTTATATAAGACGTTATACTTGACATCTATGCTTCGAAATCTGAGCTGTGCTTATTATTTCTCCGCAAAACCGAGGACTTATTGATAATCCCACGTACTTGTATAAAATCTTATATAAATGTGTACCAAAATTCAAATTATCGTGATCATTACGTTGCAGGTGACACCCAGTAACGTTAGGTAAGGGATAACGAAAAAAAGTGGACAATTGATCTGAAACCTGAGGTGTGCCGGTCAAATTGTCTGATCACACTTCACCCTTCTTTTTCTCGCCACTTACCTTCTAATTTGCATAAAACGAATGCCTGGAAAGTAATGACTCCAATGATTTGTAATTTGGAGGATATTGATAAAATGCTTCATACTATAAAGTTGTGCCTCAAAATTTGAGTTGTGCTTATCATTTCTGGGTTAGGCCGAGAACATATTGATCACCCCTCGTATAATGTGGTCGAAGGATAGGGAAACAACAACGAATCACAAGAAGGCGACCAAACTGCAAAAGAAATCACACATTTCTTCAATTTACTTTTATTTCAGGCATTATCACAAAAGAAAGAACTGCAATCTGCAACCAAGGAAGTTGTACGTAGATTGTAGTTAACCATGTCGGTATACGTAATGCCCTACTAATGTCACTTCTTGACTTGATTCCATAATCTCTATGGATTTTGACAATTGTTATGTCGCAAAGTGGCATAGATATACTCGATATAGTCCACTTCTACTGTACCAAATATACATGCAAATGTTACGTTACTAGACTAACAGCGAACAGATTATTATTGGACACAGCACTCAGCAAAGCACTTTGAACAAATGCTTGTAGCCTCTTACAGCTTAGATTTACATGGCTGATAGTTTGTGAAAAACTTCTATGGTACTAAACGGATCGCTCTCAGCAGTTCGTAGCGTAAGTTTTCATGTGGGCCTTGACATTACAGTGGCTTTTGGAGCACAGGGTTGAATTTAAGTCAGACTAAGAATGAACCCTAGACCCGGTAAGGCTTAGGTCATATTTCCAAACCAGGACCCGGTCGGGATGTCTTAACAAACTAAAAATTAAAATGTGTACCTAGAAATATATACATGTGATGCCCATAAATCTTATTTTGACATTTTGTGTATTTTGATGTCTTTTATATCATTCTTTTCGCTCCCGAAAGCTGCCCGTCGGGCCCCGGTTCGTATACACGTGTTTTAAGAAAAGGAAAGATTATATACATATAGACGCTGTGACCTACCCGTAGGGAACACCGAGGCCTAAGGTACCCCCGGTATCCTGCAGTCCACCAGGACAAATTTAATTTGTGGCTTCGGCGCCCGGTCGATGCTACATCCCTGACGAGCACCTATGCACTTCCAGGGCCCGGCCGGGATGTTTGTGGAAACGAAAATAGAGAGCTTTACCCAGGAATACGCACAAACTGTTGCTCCTGACTAATGTGTTGTTTTTCGTTCTGTGTGTTTTGTTGCCTTTCATATCATAGCTTTCGTTTCCGAAAGCTACCCGGTTAGGAATTGCGACCTAAGCCTTAGCGTGCGTTTTCATATGGGTTTTGAGATTCCAGCGGCTGTTGGACCTGTACCCACACGCGTCACACTTGTATGGCTTCTCTCCGGTGTGTATCATCTTGTGTGTACGCATGTTGGACGGGTTAGCTGTCCTGTACCCGCACTGGTCACACAGGTGTCGTTTGTCTCCCGTGTGGACGGCCTCCGCGTGTTTCCTCACACCCGCCATTACCGTACAACGGTACTCGCAGTGGGGACATTTGTACGGTTTCTCACCCGTGTGGGTCATGATGTGCATCTGTAGATTTTCTCTGCGTGCCGCTCTAAACCCGCACTCCTCACAAGTGTAAGGTTTCTCACCTGTGTGTCGTAACATGTGAGAATTTAGCTGGGACCGCTTTCTTGCCTTGTAATCGCACTCGGAACACTTGAACGGTTTCTCTCCCGTGTGTATCTGTACGTGTTTGTTTAAGATTGATTGTGTCACCGCCCTGTAGCCACATTCACCACAAACGTAGGGTCGGTCATCGGTGTGCCTGGCGATGTGAGTGGCGAGGGTGTTCTTGTCCATGGCGGCATAGTCGCAGTGGGGACACTCGTGAGGCCTGGGGCGGTAGTCAGAGTGAGTAAGCTCGTGCTTTATCAAGTATTCTCGCCGACCAAATTTAGAATCACACTTGGTACAAGCGAACGGTTTCTCTCCTACGTCGTGTTTGTTGGCGAGGTGGCATATGTAGGACCGCTTTCTGTCACAAGTGTAGTCGCACTGATCAAACGGACACTTATAGCGCTTCTTTGGACCTTGTTGTACGTCTGTACAGTTCTGTGTTGTTGTACCAAGAGGTGTAGGCTGCACATAGCCGTTCTGGATGATTGTTGTGAACCTCTGTCTTCTGTAGACTTAAAAACTGTCAAAAACTGGTACGGTATTTCGGAGATTTGATGTGATGAACAAACTGCCTGGTCCTGAAAAAAGAAACACAAGTTGTTATTTTTATCTTCTATTTATAAACTTTTCTGTCTGATTGTGACCCATAGAAAGGCGTAACGTAAACGATGTGTAATATATAACACCAAGGTCAGTTCTATTTGAATAGTTTGCCAATAGAACCGTTTTAAACTCGGCGCCACGCCATGTCCGTGGCCAACCATCGTTTTCGTCCAAGTCTCGCACACTCCCGTCAGATTACGCTCTCGCGAGAGCAGGTTCTACAATGGCGCCGGAATTTGAAAAGGCGTCTATTGTCTGTTCAGACACAAATTAAAATCACTGTGTTGAAACAAAAAGCTTCAAAGTCAGAGACTCCATCATCATTACCCTAGCGGACCCTAGAAGAGATAACATACCCGGGGTACTTGTTGAAGTTTTCCTTTACTCCTATCTTCTCGCCCAACCCCGATGGAATTATTTTCGGATAACGTCCTTGCTTTACAAATAAGATAGACCACACATAATTTGATACCTGTTCTATCCCCCAGGAATAACTGGGCTGCCGTAATTATTGCAATTACATCACCCCGCTGGTAATGATCCTATATATAGCATTTTATAACGCAGCAACGTAACGCAACGGAACCCTGAGTCAGCTAACAGATGTGTGCCCTGTGTGGCAGGGACTGTTATTCTCGTAAAGGATTGTTTAGCCACAGCCAACGCTGTGGGGCTATTAGGATAAAGGATTTTACCATGATGGTTAATATTGACTGAAGGAGGCCATGTATATTATATAAGAGTATGAAGTTTCCCATGTTTTGTGCAGGTTCATGTAAATGAGATTCTCTATTTAGAAATAGGCAATCTTATATACAAACAGGGAATCTTAGTAACTACATAGGAAATCTTACCTTGAAGTAGCGCAAATTTGAACCGTCCTGTGTTCGTGTTCTGTCTTCCTGTTTCTGACTTCGAAATGATCAAATTCTTCTCGGCTTTTAGATTTGAACTAAAACGTTCTTCTGGGACTCTCCCTAAAAGGAATATGCGCATTTTCATTGGACGTCGTTTGTTTAGACAACTCATCTAAGAGCTAGTAGTCTTAAAACGACAATAGCATAGCAACAGACAGACAACAATAGCAGAGCAACTGCTGTCTCTGTCTTGCTCTACGAAAGCAACACGTGGAAGCTCACAAAGGGACTTGAAAAATAAACTTGATGATAGCTACACAATTACAATGATGCTACGTGTAGCGCTTGAGATCCTTGGAGAAAAGATCCCGCAGAAAACTGTTTTATGGAGATCTAGCACCGCTATTTCAAGTCATACGAGAATAAAGGCTAAGGTTTAATGTACATGGCGGAGTAAAGGTGGTATCTCACTGTACTTGGGGCACCGGTGCGGCACTGCGGGGTTCGAAAGATTGCTCAACGAATTTCAGAAATAAAGAACGAATGTTCTTACGTTTTGTATATTCTTTTCAAAGTCATACTTTTACGTATTACGTAGTATCTATATTATAAAAAAGACACACATTCTACTTTCATTATTTCCAATAGATGTACCCCCAACAAAATCATGGCATGGATGTCAGATTACGAAGGAGACGTTGCCTTGGATGGCGTATCAGAATCTCTCCGTTCTGCATAGACACCAACAAACATCCTTGGAACCAGACGTTCGATTTCATCTCATCAACAGACCACTAACCCTCCGGGCATAAGCGAAGGGGCAATTAAGCGAAGAAAGCAGCCCATAATGCAACTCATACTTCAAGGTAGAGGGAAAATGTCACCAATTTCGCAGATAAAAAGGAATTTCTCGGAACGGACACTCGATGCAAATCTGATGTAAATTGTTCTGATAGAACAGACGGGGGCGATGCGGGTGTACATTTACCTCAAAGGAACTGCTAGTTAGGTGTAATCATATCGCGAAGGTCTGTTATACGTGTAAATCTAAATTTCACGTGCACCCTTAACAGTGTTTCAAGCTACTGATAGATTGATATTTTTATATATTCGTATTTATTGAATTTGATAAAAATAAAAATAAGTTTCAAGACTGATAGATGTGTATGAATAAATCTTGGAGAAAAGAAATCTTAATTTCTTGCCTATTTTTCATTTGAGCTATCATGATTTTTTTCAGACATCTAGCAATCTATAATTAGTTAATTTTTGTGACACTTCTTTTCGTCCCGAGGTTGAGAAATATAGTTACAAGTATGAACACCCTTTAGGGATCTCCCTATTCCCATAAATGCCCGAATTCTTCACACTAGTAGAAATGTACTGGTGGTATTTTTGTGTGATATCCACCTGGCGGCCAGGATGGGTACTGCAGGACAGACTGTGATACAGATTGCTTTTGCTTCGCCTCTCTCTGGACCGACCCGTTTTTTTCACCCTTTTTCCTTTCCTTTCGTAGCGTACGTAGTCCAGTTGTTAGCGGCCCTGCCTCTGGAACTAGAAGCCGTGCGATCCCGACTGTGTCGCTCACCCTAATCTCCAAGCAGATCCTACGGTGCCATAAGATACTATCAAAGCTGGCCAAGGAGTGCAGCCGGCCAATGGAGTCAAACGGGCACCTACGGGAAGTAAATTTGATACTATACATTACGCACCGTGGATCTGGTTCGAGATTAGGCCACGTTGATTTGATTATATGGATGACATCCGCGCTCGCACCAATTTTCGGCCATTTCCACAAAAAAAAGTTTTTGGCCACACAATAAATTGTGCAAAGTAGCTGTAGAATGAGCACAAATATTCCGTAGATTGAAAAAAAAAGTATCAGAAAACAGATAACTAATGCCATAGAATGCCAAAATTAATCGTAAGTCAAAGAATAAGATGTGAAAGGACAGAAAGAAAAAAATCTATTGTTGGTTGGGGGAGGTACTAGTAGAGAAATTTCCAGGTCCAGACATGAACCTGGACCTGATTGTCCGTAGAAACTTGAGAACTGGCAATACTCAAAACAATGGTACATGTAATTGGTCAATTTTGCTGCAAAGGAATCTGTTTGGTGGATTATTGGACTCCCACTGCATTTTAAAATCCCATCTCCATGTAATAAAGACTAACTGTCTCTGTACCTTTGACTGTAGAAACTTGGTGCAATTGACTACACCCTACTTGACTTTGCTCTTGTTGTCTTCTTGGCCCCCCGGTTAGACCCCAAATGGCTGCCGACATAGTGTGTCCATTTTGTAATTGGCGAAACCTGTTCCTCTGTTTTTTTTTCAGGTCTGTTTTTTTTTCGGATTGGTCAAAGAAGAAGAAAATGTTTTGCACCCGTATGATGTACTGGTCCCTACACCTAACTGTTGGTATACCATACTATGTGTGTTTAGTCCTATGTTCAACCTTCCTGGCCACTTTGAATTCATACTGAAGGCAACTTTTTTTTTTTGGCCAAACTTTTTTTTTATTCGCTCGCTCGCATCAGTTTTGGAGTTCCCGGGGGATGTCATCCATATAATCAATTCAACATGGCCTTAGCTCACCCGACATGTACGCTACTGGAAAATGTTGCAGTCCTTACTAGTGCGGGTAGCATGGTCCACTGTTCATTGCGCTTGTCGAAAAAAGCTATGGAAATGTCCCCAGTACAATGAACCTGTAAATACTGTACTCTCCAAGCAGAGGTTAGGCTCCGGCTGCTTTTTAACGTTTTTTAGTCGTTTTTATCGGGCTTTCTATTTTGTCATTTTTCTTGAAGTACGCAAGCCAAATACTGTAAGGTTTTGACACAGCAAGATAGAATACAAAATAGAAAGCCCGATAAAACGACTAACAAAGAACGGTTAAAAAAACAGCCGGAGCTTAAATTAACCTCTGCTTGGGGAGTATAAATACTGTACATAGCGTCTGTTTTCTCTTTTACGACCAGTGGAAGACTAGCTCTTCAGTAAGCTATTAAATACTGGGTCGAGATCACGTTCCTTTCCCTTTCTTGCTAAACGACGCACAAAATGGGTACAAAGCAAAACCAGGCTTTGAGATAAGCTTTGATTTTCTCTGCAAGCCTGCTGCGAGGAATGTCACTTATGTACAGTTTCATTCTGTTCAAATACCGATACCGGAGGAGATCATATGGCCCCCTATTGTTGTGCTATTGTCACTTGCACAATGATTTCAATTCTTCTAGTGGGGTCATGTTGTCTTGACAACCACTGTCCAATGAAAATTCGCGAATCCCCTACCGAGGGAGGGTTGAAGGAAAACAGAATACCCTTCTGATTCAAATCTGTCAGTTTTATATACAGTAGTAGCATTTGGAAGTTTGAAAGCCTCAGATAGGCAAACACAACATTAACTGGGCGGCCTAACATTACTCTACTTCAAGGTATGTATTCCTTTCCATTTCATTTTTAGCAGTCAACTGGACGCTTTGAAAGTAACAGGAAGGTCTTGAATAGTTTATATTGAGGTGTTATAGAACGTCCTTAGCTATACGTACGTACCCTGTTATATTTATAAAACCAGTACTACCAGCGAGGAGCTTTTATCAAATAATTTTTGTCGACACTAGCTAGCAACCACGTCATGATATTTGCAACAGCCCACTTCAATATCCGTTGGAAATAGACAGGATATTAAATCTCGCGTCTTGTGTAATTTGGTCGTGTGGTAAAAACACGTGTTTCCTGTCATACAGGACTACTAAGTAATAAACTGAGTAACTAAATAATAAACTGAGTAACTAGATTAAACTACTAAATAATAAACCGAGTAACGCAGTTTTGTGCACGTCATGATATTTGCAACAGCCCACTTCAATATCCGTTGGAAATAGAGAGGATATCAAATCTCGCGTTCCACGTAATTTGGATGTGGTAAAAACGTTTCTTGTCATACACATGATACATGACTACTAAATAAGGATTGATTTGTTATACGTCTTTTGTTGTAATGCGGAAATAGAATATGTATCAAATCATGCGGTCTAGACCGCTCGTCGTGTAGTGGAAAGATTTTATTATTTTCATTCGCACTCCTGGAGAAACGCAAAACATTTATTTCAAGATGTCGAGACCAAACTGGATCTTGGAGTTGAAGTAGTTTTGCCCTAGTCAGTACACTGTGTACCAGGCTTTCTTGGGGTTTAAGACTGCCGTTCATTATTGACGCTGAATGATATCATTTTAGTACATATTTAGTACTCGCAAGGGGGTTAAACCTGCTTGTTAATTGCACTGATAGCTAAAAAGAAACATGGTACATGTATATAGAAATGCCTAGAAAGAAAGAGGTGTTCAAAAGTGTATTGTAATTCCATGGAACAATGGCTCATTGTGTGCAGTGTACATGGCTGTTGTCTCGACCCAGGCTTCCCTCCCTACACTTTTCAAGCCATCTGTCGACCTCTTCACAGACTATTGTATTTAGCCGGCTCTCTGATGAGGCCTTTTCTGGTTCACAATACACATTTGCTGGTCATTTCTTTTTCTACTGGGGTGCTGATTGCTGGCCTTATCTGACTGCCGGCCAGAAAAGTGTATCATGAGCCAAAAAAGGCACCAGAGAGCCTGCTATGGAGGCTAATCGTATTGACAAAGGGAATTCCGTAACACTGCACATGTTGTTACTCTCAGAGGTTTAGGCTCTGGCTGTTTGGGGCGTTTTATCTTAGTCGTTTTTATAGGGCTTTCGACTTTGTCATGTTTCTTGAAGTACGCCAGCCAAAGTTAGGTTTTGACAATCCAAGATATAATACAATATAGAAAGCCCAATAAAAACGACCAAAAAGCGTTAAAAACAGCCAGAGCCTAATCTCTGCTTGAGAGTACATGTGGTGCCATTCAATGGGGTTACTGAGTATTTGAAAACTACAAATGTATTAGCGGTGGACGATTGTTCATTTTTAATGTTTAAAAATCACTCCCTTTGTCTTGTTCGCTTTCAAAAGTTGTCTTGCATCTCAGTTTTCTCTACAGGTTAAACACTTAATCAGCCCTTTCGAACAAAGTACACTGAATGAACAAGTTGCAGAGGCTTTAGAAACAACTAACTATCGAGAAAATTTAGTCATGTTTTTGTCGACGATTTTGAGAACGACTCGAACAAAATGTAGCTCTGAATGCCCTGAATGATCTGACCTTTGACCGTTTGTATGACCTTTTGTGAACGCCGCCATTTTTAATCTCAGGAGAGACTCGCACATGTGCTGTACATCTGCCATTTGCTGAAATCTAGGTAACAAACCATTTACAGCATCTATCAATTATCTTCTTTCACTGTATACTGATAGATGCATTAACTGTTGAAAAATCACGTCAGTCACAAATTAACGTTCGGTAAACTCGACTCGACTCACATTGTCCATTTACCTCAATGAGACCCATACTTCAATTCCCTTTCACTAGTTTCAGAAGTTTTATTTTTCAAAGTGAAAGTTGAAATGTTTCGATGAACAACTGAAGGTTCCCGAGTACCAATAAATGAGGCAAGAGCTTTGGAATGGTCTCTACAACTTGACGGCTTCGCTATACAGTTTACCTTTGACCCATATGTGGCTCTTGGGGGAACAGTAACCCACCTTCGTCTGTACATGTCTGTCTATGTATGTGCCTGTCTGTGTATATTTCTGGATACTTACAGTCAACATAATCTAGAAATATCTGGATGGATGGTAAGTGTGCTAAGGTGTGGCATTAGACATAGATTGAGGTCGATTTTGGGCTTCCTAGCGTGTGACCTTGGTACTGCAGCTGAACCTCGTTTGTTTTCCATCTTTTGGCCCGGACATGCTGTGGTCTTGACTTTTTGGTGGTAGTTGGCTTTAGAAATCAGGGAGAAGTGGTGAAGGTTTGGCCAACAAGTTCACGACTTATTTTTAAATATGTCGTGAACTTGTTGGCTTAAAAGCTGTGCTCAGTTCATATATACTAAGTAAGATATCCTATTCAATGCCTGTTATTATTTTATACTACAGATGCGCACATGTTTTTTTACTGTCTCGTGGGTCTTTTCCATTGAAAAAATTCATACTATTCATGATGCATTTCAAGAGCTGCACATGCGTAATTAAAGCCATGATTCTTCTTATGCAACTAGAAACATTGAATCTCAAACATTCAAAATGTCCTTTAGGACCAAACAGGGTGTTCAGCACTACAGAGATTTAGCGTATTACTCATGATGCATCTAGCTGCACATACGTATTTAGAACCATGATTCTTCTTATGCAACTGAAAACATTGCATTTCAAACATTTTAATGTTGTTTTCCTTTAGGTACAAACAAGGTGCTCATCGCTTCAGCCCTAGATAGAGTCTACAGAGATTTTTCTTCAAACCAACCATGCACGACGGCAGCGATCAGACTTCCTCTGACAGTGAAACCACATCATCATCATCATCACATGAAACCACAGAGAACGGTACACAACAAACCGAGGAAACCAACGTAGCGAAACGCTTCAAGTGTCCCTTTGACAACTGCAACTACTCTAGCAACTGGAGGCGGTACTACAGGAACCATCTCGCCTACAAACACGACGCGGAGGAAAAGCCGTTCGCCTGCGCCACGTGTGATTATACAGCCGCCAGGCGAGACCATCTGGAACTCCACGAACTCATTCACACTGACTACCGCCCCAGGCCGTACAAGTGCCCCCATTGTGTCTATGCTGCCATGGCGAAAGGTACCCTAGCCACACACATAGCCAGACACGCCGGACACAAACCGTTCGCTTGTGGAGACTGTAGTTACAGAGCTGTGACAAAATCGCTCTTGGAAAGACACATACAGACCCACACGGGCGAGAAACAGTTCAAGTGCTCTGAGTGCGACTTCAGAACAGCAAGATCGGCTTCACTGAGGTCTCACATGCTGAAACACACCGGTGAGAAACCGTACGTTTGTGAGGAGTGCGGGTTTAGAGCGGCATACAGGGGATGTTTACAGAAGCATATCATGACCCACACGGGTGAGAAACCGTTCAAGTGCTCCCACTGCGACTACCGTTCAGCACAGTTAGGGGCTATGAAAAAGCACGAAGCCATCCACACTGGTGATAAGCGTTACCTGTGTGAAGAGTGCGGCTACAGGACATCTAACAGGTCCAACATGACCAAACACAAGATGACTCACAGCGGAGAGAAGCCCTACAGGTGTGATGCGTGTGGGTACAGCTCTAACAACCGCTCCAACCTCAAGACACACATGAAACAACACAATCCTGACCAAAGCTGAGAACAAAAACATAAAGTTAACGCCTATGAACAATTTTATCAGGTTGGGTTGGAAAATCACTGAATGATAAATTATTTTATTCAGAACGAAGGCATGTACATATATACAGCAGCTGTAGGTGTTTA
The DNA here is from genome assembly GCA_019207045.1 of Branchiostoma floridae x Branchiostoma belcheri. Lineage (NCBI taxonomy): Eukaryota > Metazoa > Chordata > Leptocardii > Amphioxiformes > Branchiostomatidae > Branchiostoma > Branchiostoma floridae x Branchiostoma belcheri. Next base: position 18,690,866 of record CM033039.1, read on the forward strand.
GATGACTGTATGTTACCTTCCTCAGTGCAATACTAACTGGACCCACATGTATGTCACACTGATGATAGACATAGATAATTTCAAATTCTTTATTTCTATTAGTCGATATCAACTTTTTATATAGCAATACTTAACGTTTGGGAGCAGCTACTCTTGTTATCCGTAGTTCGTAGACTTTTGTTGTTAGTTTGAATTCATGCTCGCACCTTAGAATAGACAATAAAGTATTTTCTGTCCACAACATAAGCGTTTGATTGCAATTTTTATTGTTTTTTAAAAGCACAACAGGCCAATGAGGTTTAATGTTTTTTACGTTATGAAATTTAGATGTGGCCTAATGCCACCGAGAAAGCATTTGTACAAGTACACACCCCCTACTACACTTCCTGGCCTTCGACACTTTTGATTTCCTTGGACTGTTTGCACACATAGATTCAAAGATATAACAGTTGTGTATCCCATGCATCCATGATAGGAGTAACTTCAAGCTGTCACAATTTGTAAACCTGAATCAGGCCACAGCAAGTACATTTTATGGATGACATCCTCTGCAGACTGCAAAAATAGTGCGAAAGGGCGAAAAAAAAAACAAGATGGGTAAAAAAAAAAACAAGATGGGTTGGCTACATTTTCAAAAATATGCACCATAAAGTTGTGATGACTGTTGTGAATAGATTTAAAGAGACAAAACATGGTATCAGAGGCAACAAGGCATTCCTTCCTGTATTCAAGACATGTAACTGGTGTGGTAAAAGTGACACTAGTGTGGTAGACTGGCATTGGTAACCACACTCATAGCTTCCATATTGGTGTCACTTTTACAACTATCCAATAATTTTCATTTCTACAACTACAGCCCTGGGTACCTCGCAAGTGACACTTCTACAAGTACAATCATTAGGCTACAACACTATATATTTGCTCATTTTGGTACTTTATCGTCATGTTGACCATCCCTGCAGAAGAAAAGTAACTTTTTTTCTGAAATCAGGCGAAAATTAATGTTGCTGTCATCCATAAAATTTACTTGCTGTGGCCTCAGTTATAGCCTGCACGAAAACGTTATGCTCGGCAGTTCAAAAGCGCCGACTAGCAATTCAAAATCACATTGCAGTATTTACAACAGGTTGTTTCAATGAAAGCTGTTGCTTATCAGATAATGTCTTCATTGACACGCAGGGGCCATCGATACCGCAATGAGGAAATTGATAGCTGACTTTTACGATTGCGGAGGCAGACAGACACCCTCATGCCGAAGGGCTACAGCTCCACTAAGCTTGTGTCACTTCGGAGTTCGTTCACTGCGTCACTGTTTTGTTATTTTCTCCGATTTTTTCAATGATTTAGATATAGAACTTTATTGCACGACATTTGTACATGGTACAATGTATGGCAACAACTATTACACAAAGTACAAAATAGGTGTATAGAATAAGACTTGACATCCTTATTAACATAGCAAAAAGGGCTAAAACAAGTTGGGCTAATCATGGCTTTCATTATTCTTTCTAATAACAAAGCAGTCTTTGGTATTGTATAATACGTAAACGTATGACTTGAAAGAAGACAAAGTACACGAAAAGTAAGAAAATTCGTTCTTTATCTCTGAATTTCGTTGATTATTTTTCGTACCCCGATGTGCCGCAAGCGTGACACAAGTGCAGTGAGAGTGCGCCTAAAGTGAAGAGAAACCTGCTTGAATCCCCCTTGGTAATATATGGAACCACCCTAACTTTTCCGTACCAACCTAAGCTGTTGTGAAGAATGGAGTATGAGCGGGGATTCATCATGGGGCATTGCAGTCCCCGAATGGAATTACCAAAGGATGAAACCTTGGGATGATTTTGACCTCGCCATAAAGTTATTCCATTACGTGGCTCCCTGGCGCCCAATTGCAACTTTAAGCGATGCATATTGAAGGGAAAATTTGATCTATTGTCAGACTTAAACATTTTACTTTTGGCTCGACGCTCTCTTAGGCTTGTGTAAAAAAAAACGGGATTGAAATCTGAATGTGGTAGGTATACGTAGCCCTTCTGAAAGTTACAATTCGATGAGAACATACAGTTGAATACTTCTTGTAAAATGCAAAGGGAACATAATCTATGACCCAATTTCTAATTCCTCGTGTGTGAAATGTCATTCTTGATTTTTAAAGGGTTATACTTTCTTAACCGAAGCGAAGTACGTCTAGGAATTCAAACCCCTTTGCGACCCTTTTAAGGTTCCCCATTCCCGAAAAGACTGAAATGTGGCAATTTGACGGTCGCTTTTGCTACCTTTCTTGGCGCGGCCGGTAGTTGTACTGCAGGTGAGGCTCCAATAGGGTATGCCGTCCCGTCACGGGAAAATATAAAGTAAAAGGTTACACAAATTCAAGTTTGTCGAGAGGGAACTGTTTCGCAATGAGCCCCAGATAGATTTAGAATGACACCCGAGGCTTTCAAAAGCATGGGTTGGCATAAAATGATTGATCGCCAGACATAGCGAGAGGAGCCCATGTAACACCGTGGCCGCCCTTCGTACCCCCTCCTACATCCATTTTACACATACGAGAGGTGATCAATAAGTTCACGGCCTCACCCAGAAAAAATGTGCACATCACAGATTTGGAAGGATACATATAAAGTATAAAGTTTTTTTATGAATGTGTACCAAAAATCAATTGTGATCATTACTTTAGTAGGCAACAACCAGTAAGTTTAAAGTGTTTGATGAATGTGTACCAAAATTCAAATCATTGTGATCATTAACGTTACTTTTGCATGCAACAACCAGTAACGTCAGGTGAGGGAGAAGGGAAAAAATACTAGTATTGACAATTGAGCTGCGACCTGAGGTGTGCGGGTCAACTTGCTCTGTTGAAAGTCAGACACCGGTATCCACTTCTTTCTACTTAAAATGCTAAGGGAATCCTTATTCAACATTAGACATGTCTTCAATGAATTTACGGCATGGGGAACTCGACCTACATAACTCTGATCACAGTTCACCCTAGTTCTTCTCGCTACTCACCTACTGATTTTTAAACAGACGTTGCCTGGAAAGTTCTGACTGCAATGATGTGAAATTTGGACGACATTACATACGCCGAACTTACGAAGTTATTTCTCAAAATCTGTGTTGTGCTCATTATTTCTGTGCGAGGCCGAGAACTTATTGATCTCCCCTTGTATACGCACTGTGTTATAACTTCAGGTTACAATAGTTTGCAGATACAATTGAATACAATGTCAAGCTACACAAGAATTATACTCTTCTAATCGGATTCGACTTCATGTACATGTAAGAACAGATATGTTTTACAATCAAAGGTTTGGCTTATAAACTCTTTCGCTCAAATATAAGTCCATCTGTATGAATCTGTATGGAGTAGGGTAATATAGGTTCATGTGAAGTAGTGAAAAATCGCCGGTGGAAATAAAGCTGCGGTTGTTTAAAAAGAGAGTCTATATTCAGTAGTGTTCCAAACTAATTAAACTATTCACGAACGCACACTGAAGTTCTGAAAGCACAGAAGATTGATGGTACATAACTCCCGTAAAGCTGCCGACCTTTCCCGCCATATGTGGATGGTATCGAAGTCAACTCTGACCTTCACAAGCTGTCTACTGACATTTGCCAAGCGGCAACATGTTTATAACGTTCCGTGCAGTTGTGTCAACAGGCATGTATACATGCGAAAACAAGGTTTTAATCAAATATTGGTGCATATCAAGGGTATTGTCACGATAAACAATACTTGAGGTGTGCATGTGACGTACATGTAGTCGTGTATGCGCATGTGTGTATACGTGTATGTGCATGTGAGTATTCGTGTGTGTATTGTGTTTCTCTATCTCTCTCTCTCTCTCTCCCTCTCTCTCTCTCTCTCTCTGTGTGTGTGTGTGTGTGTGTGTGTGCGTGTGTGCGTGTTCGCCCGCGCGTGTGTGTGTCTGTGCGTCAGTATGTGTGTTCGCGTATGTCTGTACACGTGCGCACGCATTCACCTGTAGAATTTACGGCCACAAAAAGACCTTACCAGTGCCATCCTGAAGTGATTCATTCTCCCAATAGAAAGTCCCTTTCTCTACAATTATAAATGGGCCACCAACTTTCTGGATATTTGATTTCGGTTTGGCACGATAATGACAATCAACCACTAAAGTAATTGCCTATTTGATACACCGCTACGGTGAGCCGTCTCAGTCGTCGCTATGCATAATAATTATGCGGCGTCCCTGTTGTTGACAGCGAGCAGGGAAGGGTGCTCATACGGGGCGTAATGATAGGTCCATCACCGGGTCCTACTGGCGGCGTAAACGGTTCGTTAAGCGTCGCCGGAATCATTACCACACTTGCGGCGGGACTCGCGCCGCGCGAGGCGGTTTCTACCTTCCACCTGTCGAGTGGTATTGTGCCGCGTTAGCGCACGGCCGACTACTATCCGAGCTCCACTCCTAAACATGGCCGCGAGGAAGGGAAGGTCGAAATGATAGCGGCGATGCTGAGAAGCTGTTACAGAGGAGCAGAGTTGTACATAATCTTCCTACTTCTGTCCAGGACGGCGGCGGGGTCGGACGGATGGGCGATCTGCGCGGGAGGAAGGCTCAAACAAGCCGGTAAGGATTGCTCCATACAACCGCTCATTTTCCCGGGATTTCACCTTATCGATTTTGTTTTCGCGGCGCGCTTTCAAGCATAAGTCGTGCGACTAGATATTATGAACTATTGCCTCGCTGAAAGCTGTTGGAATCGGAATATTCATTGCAAAGAAAACGTGAAGAGAAACAAAATTAGACATAAATACCCATACAGTCATGTATGCGTTGTAATCACCGTACGTTGTACGCCTATTAACGATAGACAGTTTGATTTTGATGAATGTTGTCCCCAGAGAGAGAGGGAGAAAGATCAATAAATCGAAGCCTATTTTGTCGTTTCATTACGCTTGTCAAATACTCCTTACGAACATATAATAAACCTACAAGTGGCCTGCCGGTGGTTTTTATCAAAGAGTTAATGTCTGCATGCAGACGGGGTTGTAAGAGAAACCTGTTTCTCTGAGGGATCAATATCCTAGGATTGGATTTTACAGCTTCTGCATTTCCGTTTTCCCCCGGGCGCTGTTCTGAATTCGAAATGTTGAAAGCGATTACATTTCTAGCCGACATAAGCATGTTTTGCACGCTTCAATCTTAAGATGTTTTCTTGATATCAAACCCTTATATAGAGACAATATTGCAGTTCTGATTCGCTACCGCAAGGAGAAAATGCACAAATTAACCGTCAAATCGCGATTTTGTGGTCTTTTCGGGAATGAGGAAACTCGGAAGGCTCGTGTATGGGTTTTACAGCTGTTTTTATGTACATGAAATGGATCTTTCTGAGAATCGTGTTGAGCATTTAGACTTTTGTTTGTCCTTTGTAAGTATTTGTACCGATAATGAGTTTTGTGTTGTTATGGCGGTGATAATTATATCATTCACGTCTCCCATTAATGGATCAATTTTTCAATAAATTTTAGTTTCCACCAATCTACTTTATTTTGTACTCTCTTTTCATAACATACATCGTAAGATCATTGTCATATTTATTTTATTTTATTTTTTATTTTATTCGCATTCGTTTTTCGAGCATTGGACAAGAAGCTCACAAAGAGCTTATGGAGGTCTTCTGCTCTGTGATACATACAATGACATCAAAAGTAACAAAATTGAAATTATAACGAAACGTATAACTTAAGATGACATGAACATAAACGTCATTTTGCAACATAAGAATAACATAAATACTAACAACAAAAACGGGCTAAAGCGCATACAAGGCTGGCATTACCAATCAATTTCAAATCAGATTAAGTAAATCTTCCGGTCATTTTGATGAAATTGAAAACATAGTCAAAGATGTTACAATTTATCGAGTGTGGAAGGAAAGGGCTGCCCATAGTGAGAAGGGTGCATAAAGTATTGTCAGATGAGTTAAGGGGGTCAGGCGAGAGTAATTCTTCTAGGTTTAACCGGGCTATGGAGTGCAACATATGAATCCTTTCGCTATTGTATAGTTCGCAGTGCAACAAGTAGTGCTCAGTTGTCTCGTTTGAATTCCCACATTCACAAGTAGGGCTAGTTATACAATGGTGTTTGAATAGGTGTGAGTTAAGCTGGCTGAAGTCGAGTCTGAGTCTAGTCAAGTGAACTGCAGGGCGTCCGTGGCCATGGGAGTAGTGGGTGTGTCTGGGCGGGCTGTCAAAGAAAGACTCTAGTTCTCTTTTAAAAATACTAATAGATGGTGATGTTTTGGCGGACAAAGGAAGTTGACTCCAGGAGAAAACTGCGGCAGGTAAGAAGGATCTTTTGTACTTTTCGGTTCTTAGGGCAATACGTAGGGAGGTAGTTCTGGTCATCTCGAAGGCCATAAGGGGTGGAATCACGGATAAGTGGAGGTACCAGTTCATTGAGATAATTTGGTGCGGAGCCGCTGGCCATTTTATAGAAGTGAATAAGTACATGCTTTTCCCGTCTGGTGGCAAGTGTGTCCCAACCGACCTCCGTTAATATACGGCTGTGATTCGTCCCCCTTAGTGCACCCGTGCAGACCTTAGCCGCGGACACCTGTACTGATTCGAGTGCGCCAGAGTCTTTCTTAAGAATACCGCACCAGGCGACGTTGGCATACTCAATCAAGGGACGTATCATGGCTTTGTACAGAGTCTCGAGTGTTTTCCGTGGGACAAAGCAAGAAATTCTTTTCAGTAGATTTATGCGTTTCATTGCTTTCGTCACCAGGATTGACACGTGAAGTGACCATGATAGGTCTCTAGTGAGATGTAGGCCAAGGTGTTTGTGGGATTCGACTTCAGTGAGCTGAACACCTTTAAAGTATAAGGGGGGATGTCGGACTTTGTTTTTCTTCAGGGAGAACGTCATCAATACTGTTTTTTGGGGATTGAATGTAACAAGCCACTGAGCAGCCCATTCCGAAACTGAGGTGAGATCACGGTTTAACCTGTCCGCTGAGGCAACAGGGTCAGTAATTATCTCTAGTAGTGCAGTATCATCCGCAAAAAGGCGGGAGTCTGTTAATAAGTCATCAACAATGTCATTTATAAATACAAGAAAAAGTAAGGGGCCAAGGAGGGATCCCTGAGGAACACCTGCATTGATAGGTAGCCATTCAGAGCACACTCCATTGATGACGACTCTTTGCCTTCGGTTATTTAAGTACGACTCTATCCATGCCAACAGAGACCCAGTGACTCCAAGTTGTCGTAGTTTAAAGAGTAAGCCGGTGTGCCAAACCTTATCAAAGAGGGTCTGCATGCCTTTTTCCGTTAAGCGTTACGAGCCATTTTAATTCACCGTTAATCGTTACCGACCCGGTCTAATTCAACGTTAACCGTTATCCGCATATTCTTCATGAAGCGTTATTGGTCGTTTTAATTCAACGTTAATCGTTATCTGTTATCCCGAATTCACCGTTAAGCGTTACCAAGAAATTCTTCGTAACCCGTTATACTATACACACGAAGTCAAATGCCAGATAGAACCCCTGAAAATGTAGGAAATGGCGTTTGAAAGGGTCCAGATGTCAAAATTTCTCCGAGCCTCCCGGCCTTCGGCTCTGAACATGGTAAAACATGTTGCGGAAGCGTCGCCCTCAAAACTTTATCACTCATACAGATTTCAGTGTCAAACATAGCTTAGTTTCGGGCAAAAGGTTCTCCTAAAATGCAGACAATGAGGTTTCTCTGGACCTCTATTGCGACGGCTTGCGCCTTTGGCGCTCACGACGGCGAAAATATGTTAGGGGCGTCGGTTTTCGCACAAATAAAACTTTTCTCCCTAATAACATGTCATTTAATTTAGCTTCGTCTTACGGCAAAATCTGTCCTTCAAAATGCAGTAAATGGCGTTTCAGACGGCCCAGATTTTAAAATTTCGCCGGACTTATATTGCAACGTCTCGTGCCTTTCGAACTCGAAATGGTAAAAATATGCCGGGGCTCTGGGGGTGGAGGCCAAAGCTACGAGTATAATCATGTGTAATTTGATGAAAATGTCAAAATCAACCTAGCTTAGTCGGTCGGCAAAATTTGCCGAAAATGCAGGAAATAGCATTTAAGAGGGTCTTGATTTTAAAATTTTTTTGGGGGAGCATCCCCCGGACCCCCTGGAATGCGTTGCGCCTTCGGCGCTCCATGTGCTGAAACAATAGTTCAATCCCCCCATAAGAGATTTGCTGCCGCCATCTCTGTGGCGGGCCGGGAACTTTGCCTCCGTCAATTCACAGATGTCATGGACATTGTCACTGTCATTCCTCCGGGTTCTGGGCACCTTTTGCTTCGCACAATGTATTTTCACCCATTGATATAACTACTCTAGCGTTGTATGAATAGGAATGCACGTCAATGTTACTGTTATGCTTTGTAACTCATTCTGAATTTACCGTTAAGCGTTACCGGGCCTCCTGAATTTACCGTTAAGCGTTACCGGGCCTCCTGAATTCACCGTTAAGCGTTACCAAGACCCCCCCATGCAGACCCTCATCAAAGGCTTTGGAAATATCAAGGAAGACTGCGCGGGTTTCAAGGCCTTGGTCAAGTGCTTGATGAATTTTGTGAACAAGGTATGTTAAGGAGTTGACGGTAGAATCTCCAAGGGCGAACCCGGCGTTACGATCAGTAAGGAGCTTGTTTTGGTGGAAGTACGAGGAAAGTGAGCTGTGAACTACTCATTCCAAAACTTTGGATACACAACATAGGAGGGATATGGGTCTGTAGTTTTCCTTTGTCTGCTTGTCGCCTTTCTTATGTACAGGCACTACGTTCGAGCATTTCCAAATGTCCGGGAAGCACCCGTGCTGTATGGAGATATTGAATAATTTTGATAGTGGATTAGCCAATGATGGGGCGACGCTATTGTCATATTTGCCACATTCCATTGCTCCAGCAATATGTCCATGCTTTCTTTATTGTTGTCCTTCTTTTTGATTGCCTCAACTTCTATTTATAGTATTCTAATATATACTTTTATATACATTGATAAAACATTATCATTGGCCATATGATGTGAATGGTGATTTCACGGATGGGGTAATATTATGGACAGAATCAGTTAAGGTGGTATCTCACTGCACAAAAATATAACTTAGAAGACAACAAAATATACAAAATGTAAGGAATTTCGTTGTTTATCTCTGAAATTCGTTGAGCAATATTTCGCAGTGCCAAACCGGTGCCCCAAGTTCAGTGAGATACCACCTTTATGTTTAGCGCCCTTTCTTTAGACCACCTACACTACAGTAAAATGCAACACGCCCGTGGCCCGGTGGGGTATGTAACGTGTGCGGCACAGTTCTTGTTTTCCCCGTGTGTTCTGAGGAAATATAGAATAGAATATAATAACTTTATTGCGCAACAATTGTAACAGTTACAATGTATGGCAATGTGAACAACTATATACTGATACAAATAACTAACAACTAATGTAATATAATATAACAGTACGAGGGCGGTTCAAAAAGTAATGCCACTGGTTTTATAACAGGCTCATGTTTTCATCGAATGAGCTGAAATTTGGCACAAAGGTACAAAAATATATCCTCTTTAGATTGACATATTTCAATTTGTTGTTAAAATCTTTATGAGTGACTGAGTTGAGTTCAAGATGACCACACCCCTGTTATCCCGTCGGAAGAAATTAGAGGGTTAATTAACGTGCAATTGACAATGTCTCTAAATCACTTGTAGCTATTGTAAGAAACTGAAATTGCACATGTATCAAGTTGCACTTCTCTGTAAGCCACATACCTATTTTGATTTTGTAAATACAATCATTTATTATTTTTTTGTTCCTGGTGTGAAGTGAGGTCGTCAGGGTCGTAATTAGCGGTGGATCAGGGGTGAGCTGCTTAAAGTGTCCATAACCGACTTTTTTATTAACTGAGAAAAATCAAATTTAAGACACTTCTTGATCTTGAAACAGTTACTAATCGTGCCAAGTTTCACATCTTTTGGCTAATGGAAAAGCAGTCTACAAAAACCTTTATTCAACAAATCACGTATTTGGCTATTAATCAAACTGTCTGTAATATAGCAACTCGCTCCATTCTAGTGGCTGTAAAAGATGAACCAGTGAGAGTTCAAACATAAAATTTAGCATGTAATCTATAGAGACATTTGTTAATATACGGGTGAAATTTCAGTTTTCTACAATAGTCTTAAAATGGTAAGATCTAGAGGAACTGATCTCCTGACAAGCTTTTAAGGGTTTGGTCATCTTAAAATCATCTCAGTTGCTCATAAAAATCTGAACCACAAATTGAGATATCTCAATCTCAAGAGAATATAGCCATGTACATTTGTGCCAAATTTCAACTCATTCGATGAAAACATGAGTTTGTTATAAAACCAGTGGCATTACTTTTTGAACCGCCCTCGTATAAACAATCTAGTGAGTATCATAAAGCATTATCTCGTTTTCGCAATGAGTTGTAAATAAATTGGCCAACGTAGGCAGATATATGAACAGGACATGATAATATCAAATGGAATACCTCTGACCTAGCATGTATGTCCTCGAAACAGCCATTTGAAATCTCCTGAAGGCGCCTTAAATCCCCAGAGCTTTACACATGTGCTGGCCTTCCCAATCTGGGGCATGGCAATATGCAGTCCGCTTGACCCGGCTACCAGACGCTATTCGTCTCAACGGAATTGTCAAAGTTAAACGTTTGGCTGCAACAGTTTGAAATAAAGAGTCATTGCTGTCCTGATATGAGTTTATAGTAGTCCGAATACTCACAACCTGATTAAGTTTAGGGGTACTGGCTTCAAGCTTTAGTCATGGGTGTAGTACCATCAGAAATATTGATTGTTCATTTTTGGTTCATTACAAGAAATGCTGGTAAAGGTGATATCTCACTGCACCGATGCGGTACTGCGTGGGGTTCGAAAGATACTCAACGAATTCCAGAAATTTAAGAAAGAACGAATTTTCTTAGCAATACGTTTTGTGTGTTAATGTTGTCTTCTAAGTCATATTTTTACGTATTGAGTAATATATAAATTATTTTTTAAAAATTGGCAAAAATAACACAACAACCCCGCAGTGTCGCACCGGTACCACAATTGCAAGTTGAGTGAGATACCACATTAAGGCGGGGACATACATGTATATTTTGTATTGAGGGGACGGAGAATAAGCAATTCTTCATTTTCGTACCTTCAATACCTGGAAGATTCGATATTAGATACCATAGTCAGTTTGAAAATGACGAAATATACTGGGTAGGGTAAAATGACGACCTATATTGATCAAATGTAAGCAAAATCAAAGTACCATATTAAATCTCCCGAGGGCGTAATAAATCCCAGGTGCTTTTATATTACACACGCGGTTACCATCTAAGGCACTACACTGCATTTCGTTTGATATCTACCAGTCAGTACATATTAGACACGAGTGATGCGTCCAATTTAAACATTAGTCAGTGAAATCTAGAGGCATACTTCATAGGACTTCGTCCATTCAATGCAGATTAACGCTAGGAAGGCAACATTTTCATGCAAATACAGAATGTTTCCTGCACATGGTCCGGCCTATAAACTTCAGCTCTGTTAATTCAAATTCAAAAAACCATGTATATGGTGACCAGCTCCTCAAGCTCTGTCCTGCCACTTGATACATACCGTTATCAAATACCACATTGTCCGTAAATTGTTTGGAACGGAAGAATAAGAGGAAGAAACTAAGCAAAAGTAATGAATGTATTTCCCTTTCGTGAGAGAAAACATAATCAACAACACTGCGCTGGCTCCAAGAAATAATATCATTGAATTTCTATAAAACTTCTGACCAGACACAAGCAACAACATATGTCATGGTCATATTTAGGGCTGGGTACCGGTACAGAAAATTCAGGTCCAGGTCCGGTTCAGGTCCAAAGGATCAGGTCCAGGTCCGGACCTGAACCTGGACCTGATTCAGTTTGACTCATACCAATGGTCAATTTCACTTCAAAGAAATCTGTTCAGTGGAGTATTAGACTTACACTGACGTTTTGAAATCCAACAACGCTAACTGCACCTGTACGATTTGCTGTAAAACATGGTAGGAATTACTATAAACTCTACTCTTCTTCACTCTTGCTATTTTCTTCCACCAGCAAGCGCCAAAACGCGTGAATAGGTGATAAGATAATCTGTTAATTTTCTAATCGGTCCAACATCCGGTCCACCTATTTTTTTCAGGTCCGGCCTTTCTGGACCGGTCCAATAAGAAAAACCGGTTTTGTACCGGTACGCTGTACCGGTACGCAGCCCTAGTCACATTTCCAAACCGGGGACGGGTCGGACTGATTTTGTAAACGAAAAATAAAGGCGTTTATTTAGAAATATACACAGATTAGATTATGCTCTGCTCATAACTAAGATTCTACTGTCTTTTATATCATATTCTTCATTCCCGCAAACTTCCCGGCCGGGCCCCGGTTAGGAACAAAGAACAAAACAGGGGAGCTTCTCCCAGCGGTTCAGATAGGTACTACAGTTTAATAGGCTCTAATTGAGTTTGGTCACCATGTCAGAAAGAAAAAGGAATTCATGAATGAATGGCCTGCTGATCTAATTTGGTCCTCCCTGTCTGGAATAATGGCGTGGTACTTCCACAGTCTGACATCTCCGATATAGCCGGCTGAGCGACTTGATGAACAACGCCCGTGACCCAGAAAGCAAGGGTGGCTTTCAAAATCACTGCGAACTCCGGTGGAACACACCCATTCTTCACTAGAAGCTAAAACTGATTATCGGTCAACGAATTTCATAGACTAAGAACTTTTTTTGCACGAGTGTGTCTATTTTTTTGCATTGTGTATCACCTTCCAATTATAAAATCAAAGGTCACACAAATTTTATTTTGTTCGGCAAGCGATCGTCGTCTGGTTCGAGCATATATAATTTGTTTTAGTAATCTTTAACTTTAAGGTTTTCTGCAATGTTGCAGAAGTCTTTACGTCGGTTTAAGATGTCTAGTGGTGTCGTATGGCTGAGTGGTAACGTTAACAGGCACGGCATCAAGAGGGTCTGAGATGTTTTGATTCCTAGCTGAATGTTGTACCACAATTAGCAAGCACTTTACACGACTTTGCTGACTCCACTGACTTTCTCAGGTGTAAAAATGGGGACTTGACTTATTTTGGGGATATAGAAGAAAGTGGAAAAAGAGGGATGGGCTCCGCCTTCCAATACCGTCCTCTAGACACCAGAGTGGATAACAACCCACTGTCCCTACGGTCTCAGCAATCTAATAGATGTGATTACATGTACCTAAAATTTACTAACCTATCATGATGTTTTACACATCGGTCTTCCCTGTTTGCTATTCCCAAGGGACGCAGTGGTTTAAACCGGTGACAGGAGTTGTGAAGATATCAATTATCCAGCCCCGAGGAAGGAAGACTGCCAAAACGTCGATAGCTAATTTGTTCTTGGCCGTGTCACCGGTACTCGAACATCAAATTATCTCACCAAAAAGTAGTTACTCAAACAACTGGATACAATTTTGGAAACGGTCAGACGTCTCAAACAGCCATCTGGTGCCTTTCGTCAGTGACACTTGAATCATCTATTACATTTTTGGTGCACAATCGTTGGAATTTACAGTAGTACAAGAGATTTGAAGGACTGTTAAATTTGCTTCCGCTGTAGTCAATGGCTCAATTTTGGGCCAACAAGTGGTTTTGCTACATAGACAGATAGAGGATGTATTGACACAACATAAAGTTCTGCACCTTAAGGTGGTATCTCACTGCACTTGGGGAACTGGTGTGGCACTGCAGGGTTCGAAAGATTACGCAACGGATTTGAGAGATGAATGAATTTTCTTACGTTTTGTGTATTTTGTTGTCTTCTGAGTCATACTTAGAATTGCGTATTACGCAATATCTTAATTATAAAAAAAACGGTGAAACTAACACAATAGAGCCGCAGTGAACGAGCCCCGCAGTGCCGCAGCAGTGCCCCAAGTGCAGTGAGATACTACCTAGGCATACCGTCAACTACGTAGAATAGAAATATCGAATTAAATCTTAAATCAATAAAGTCTAACATCAATACTTCCACAATGCATACCTTCGGGAGTAATTCCGTAATCCGTAAATCCGTACTAACATGTAACAATCTAATTATAGTATAATAAAGGTAACCTCAGACGAATGATGAAAACATAAAACGTCGTGGAATCTTTTATAATAGCCAAATTTATTCCCTTGTCCGCTGTCTCAGGTGTGAACGATGAAAAAGTGTACAATTAAGGCAGGAGGGAAAGACGCAGCCAGTCTGTTCCGCAGAATACTATAATTGCCACACCAAGTAACAAATCAGTTCTGCACTTCTAGTTTTCAATTACAGCCAGCCGGTGGCTAGCTAATGGCGTTTCGTTCTGAATCTTTAAACCTTAACACGTGTACAGGACTGTGGCTTGGGTAGCCAGGTCAAGGTGGTATCTCACTGCACTTTGGGCACCGGTGTGGCACTTCGGTTTCGAAAGATTACTCAACAAATTTCAGAGATAAAGAACGATAACAAACGTTGTCCGACGATTATGGATCATTATGGTTTGCGACCAACTTAATTCCTCTGGCATGTTATCTACGTTGTCCAATTTCTATTATGTTTCTATTGCGACCTGTGGAGCCTGGTAGAGGCTATGGCTGAGACTTCCATAAGGACCTTGTATGGACTTGTACGCACGTATAGGTAGCATGCGTAGTCCAGTGGTTAGCGACCCTGCCCGTCTGGGACTAAAAGCCTTGGGTTCGATTCCGACTGTGTCGCTCTCCCGACATGCATGCTACCGGAAAGAGTTGCAGTCTTTAGGACTTAAGCCGTTGTCTACCGTTCATTGTACTTGTCGAAAAGATCTAGGGGAATTTACCAGGTTCAATGAACCCGTAAATACTGTACATAGCGTCTGTTCTCTCTATCACGACCAGTGGAAGACTAGCTCTTCAGTGAGCTAAAACTGGATTGAGATCACTTTCCTTTTCTACACGTGTTAACCAAGTGAAAGTCACTCCAGACGCTGCCCACTGTCATGATGACACAGCGCTACACTCGGTCCATTAGCCTAGTGGAGAGATAGAGTGCTCACTTTGCTTTCAAGGGGTTTTCCAGGGTCAACTGGTACATTAGAAACTGTGCATGCCGATAAGCACTTGGCACTTGTGAGAAATAGCCAGGCAGTTCTGAAATATCGGACCTAGGTTTGATGTATCGCTTTTTATATTGCAACATTATTGCAATAAAAATTAGGAGAGCAACTTGGGAAACAATTACTCAGATGTTAGATGGAACATTTTACGTCCCTATGCAGTGGTAAATAAAAATACTGTATTTTCTTCTGTGTTTAAAAGACAAGCTTTTACATAAATTTCGTGTCTTTAAGTGTATACGGTGATCACGTTTACGGCTAGGTTTGATGGGTCACTTTTTCTTTTGCAACAAAAATTAGGAGAGCAACTTGGGAAACAATTACTAAGATGTTACATATAGATCGAACATCTTACGTCCCTTGCTCGTGCAGCGGTCGATAAAAACACCGTATCACCTGCTGTGTTTAACCAGTGTTATAAAAAAAAATAACGGTTCTTGGTGGGAGCCGAATGTGCAGATGTTGGCCAAACCAAATCCGTAGTGTGTTTTTGGCACACAATTAGACAGATTAGCCGAAGAGGCTCGGTGGGCGTCACTCCACAGTCAGAGAAAGTCGTGTAAAGTGCCTTTCCCAAGGGCACAACGTCGGGGCATGGTGGGTATCGAACTCGAGACCTTTCGATTCCGAATGCTCTACCAGTTACGCCACACTAACATCACTTGGAGAACGTGTTAGAAAACAATTACTAAGATGTTAGATCCAACATTTTACTTCCCTTGCTAGTGCAGCGGTCGATAAAAATAAAGTATCTCCTCCTGTGTTTAGCAGACAAGCTTTTACATAAACCTACAGACGTAATGTTAGTAATAACATTTTGTGTCGTTAATACCCGCTTTCCACTAGAACGGCGCTCTCGCAGCACTCTCTCTGCGACATAGAATTTGACAGATCGCTCATCGAATTGTACAGAAAAGGAACGAATCTTTTTATACTTGATTTGTGTGTTTTGTTGTCTTCTCGGTCTCAGTTTTACATGCTGTCTGATATTCCCAGTAAGAAATGAAAGGTTACACATATCCTATTTAGGTCGCAGTGAGAGCGCATCGCGATCGCCGTCTAGTGGAAAGGGGGTCTAAGTGAATACAGTGATCACTTTTACGGCAAAGTTGATTGTAACATTACAGTAAGAGTGCCCGAGTAATGACGGACAAGCCCAATCCGTGTTCCCGGCACTGAATGATGACACGGATCAAAAATCGATGGAAGTTGTGAGGATTTACAGTAACTGCCGACCAGGAGCTGAAATACGCTGCGTCGCGCATGTTGACTGGTCATTAAATGCCACCCCGGCCTCGTTCCGTTAAAGCCCCGCTGAAATGAAATGTCACATGTTATGTGGACTCTGTCACGGTGGAATGCGGGTATAAGCGTCTATAGGCACGATTCGATCGTTAATGTTTACCCTTGACGGTTCCGTTTGAAACATATTGTGATATGAATGCTCAAAATGTAATAGAAATGTTTATGTACCATAGACGACTTCAATGGTCTTTTGCAATCATTTCAGGTGTTGTATATAGGATCGATATGTGCTATAGTCAGCGAGATACGCAGTGCAGAAAATAGCTTGTACATTACAGTGATATTATCTTTTTGTCTGACGCCGTAGTGTTTGTATGCTGTTCATGATATTGGAGATTAATTTTGCACAACCAGACTGTCTCTTACCTGCTGACGTTTCGATCTTCCTCAGAGTTTCTAACTGGAGTTCTGCTTCTCGCCGCTAGATGGCGCTTTTGCGGCGAGAACACAATCCCAAACGTGGCTGAGTTTGTACCCCCCCCCCCATCTCGGTTCATCACACGGGTTGACTTTCTTATGTTTGTTGTTTAGTTTTTCTGCATAGACGCATTGTGTGGCTACATCAACATCGTAAGTATGTTGCTGTGAAGACGTAAATGTACAGGATTTTATAGCTTTTTTATTGTTTTAACACCTTTTTTTAAAACAAAAGTGGAGAAAAAAATTGAGTCACAGAACAAAGTTGCGGTCAAGATTTTAAAAGACCGACATGTTATCTATAACCACGTAGAACATTGTCACTACCGCTCAGCCAATCAGTGTCCTTGAATTACTGTATTTATATCCACGTATATAGTGCAGAAAAGTGCTGTACGGTGAAAAAAGTGATTTCATAGCCAGTCTTTACAGTAACCTTGTATCTATCGCCACAGATATAGAACAGAAAGCGGGACATGGCGAGGACAGGGCGTACCGTCAGAGGGGAAACACGGTCATTTTTGAGGTCGACATCCAAAGGCATAAGGTAAGCTGTGCAGGCTTTTAGAGACGATTTCTTTGCATTCCTTTGATGTTCGTGCCATTCATGTCACACTGGCATATCAGGAATCTTGTAGAATGACGAAGCTTGAAGTGTGTTCATATTTGAGGCGCTTAACAAGGAGTAAATACTGTAAATGCTTTTTAGTTCGCCGGATTTAATTTCGCGTTAGCGGGAAAGTGGAGTGTTCGCGGTGGTTTAAGTTCGCGGTAGTACCATACACTGTAGTCACATACTGTAATGGAAAAATGGTCGCCGTGGTTTTAAGTTCGCGGTAAGACTGCCTCGCGAAAACCGCGAACTTAATACTACCGTGAACATTTCTGCATTTACAGTACTGTAGAAAAGGGAAAATTTTGGCAGGGATTTAATCTCAAAAAAAGGAGAAAATGTTGTGTTTGCGGCGAGTTTTGAGTTCGCAGTTAAAACTGACATGCTGCATTATTGTTCGCAGCGGTTTAAGTTTGCGGTGAAACGGTCACCGCGAATCCCGCGAAAATAAAACCACCGCGAACATTTTCCCTTTTATGTGACGGTGCAAATTCCGGAAGCTCAGCAAGTCAAGTCTGTCTGGAACACCTGTAAAGCCTCCCTTATTAGTTCCGTGCGATCGATACAAGGCAATCCGTATGGACTGGATCTGAATATATATGAAATTGTGTCGTGTAGTTGCATCGACATGAGCAGGGGTGAAGCGCCTACCATGTATTTTGCAATTGGATCATTCAAATCATACAAAGTACATACGCATGGTTGGGAAGGTGGTACGTGCATTTCACTGTACTTGGGGCACCGGTGCGGCGCTGTGGGGTTCGAAAGATTACTCAACGAATTTTCTTACGTGTTGTGTCCTTTGTTGTCTTCAAATTCCCACTTCTACTTTTACTATCGGCGAAAATAACACAACAGTGCCGCAGGTAAGCAACCCTAATCTCCAAGCAGATCCTAAGGCAGCATAAGATAGTATAAAAGCTGGCAGAGGAGTGAAGCCGGCTTAGAAGTAGAACCCCGCAGTGCCGCACAATGCCCCAAATGCAGTGAGATATCACTTAATGATACATGTATGTCTAGTTAGGGTTTTAACGATAACGAGACAGACGTTACTGTTACAGATATGCAGTTTCTAAATTACGTATACCTTTGGCATTATAAACCGTAGTACAAGTGGTTTATGAAAACTGTTTTACAACTGAAAGTAATTAAAACCTCCATTTATTGCCTTGTGATATATCCGTGGCAGATATGCAAATGCTTAAAAATCCAATATAAACTGCCTTGATTTTGAAATATAGTTATGGTGATAAGAATTACGATACTTTTTGTAATCAAGTAATTGTAAATATGTAAAGTTCAGCATTGATATTTAGATGAACTGCACTTAAGTCTAAAAGTTGTATCACACTGCACTTGGGGCACCGGTGCGGCACCGCGGGGTTCGTTCGCTGCGGCACTGTTGAGTTATTTTCGCCGATATTTAAAATTTCGATATTGCGTAATACGTAAAAGTATGACTTAGAAGACAACAAAATACACAAAACGTAAGAAAACTCCTTATTTATCCCTGACATTCGTAGAGTCAACTACGAACCCCGCAGTGCCGCACCGGTGTCCCAAGTGCAGTGAGATACCACCTTTAACGTTATACCTACAGATGACGAAGCAGAAAGACAAACTTGTAGCAGCCTTGCTCACAGAGGCGACAATCACCACGCTACGGGACATCGCAATCACGCAAAACGACCACAGGTAGGATATCATAAGATTACGGATATGGACACGATTAGGCTATGTTGATTTGATTATATGGATGACCTCTATTTTTGTCCGTTTCCAGAAATAAATAAAAGTTTTCCACCACGCTTTTAATCGTACAAACCAGCTGCAAAAGAAGCGAATATATGCCGTAGATGATGAAAAGAAATATATCAGGAAACATACACTAATGTCAACGTCAATTCCAATGTCAAAGAAGAAGACTAGTACTGTGAAAACAAAAATGAAGAATTAATTGTTAAGCATTCAATACTCTGTGTTTGTCCTTGTTTAGCCTTCCAGACTACATGTACTTTACCAAAGATTTCATGATGAAGGCAATTTTTTGCCAAACTTTTTTATTCGTACGCTCGCATCAGTTTTGATATTCACAGAGGATGTTATCTATTCAATCCAATCAATATGGCCTTAGGAAGAATTTTCAATTTTCAATTCAACTTTATTGCAGGCTCTTGGCCCATATCACATAAAAACATACAATACAACAATACACATACACTTTATGCACAATAAAAAAGTTAAATTAGCCTGGGCTTTTGAAAACAAGATTCACATAGTGTGTCCAGAATTTGCTATGGAAGAAGGCATCTGAGTGGTATAACCGGGAGATAATGCTGTTTTTAGATGTGGCGATGCGTTGTACAAATGCATGCGTTAGTTTTCTCCTTCTAGCTACAAAAGTATCAATCCCATGTGTCACAAACATTTGGCTGGCCCTATCTCTCGTTCGATAACCTAACACAATCCTAGAATAATCAAGACTAATCATGTAACGATCCACAGGGAGTCTACGGAATCACCCACTCTCAATAAAAGTCGTTAGTTTCAAGGGACCATTGGGAACAAATTTTGACCCTATTTGAGGCAGTACAGCCTTGGGCTGTCTGTGATGGATTATCGTTAGACTAAAACAACAACCGGAACGACATATTATATAACCTGAGCGGGTTTCATAACAAAAATCCATGTCTAGACAAAGATTTACTGATGCGAGCAGCAAAAATACGCCCATAGGTTGAAACGTAATTTTCATATCCAGTTGTAATTTTAAGGACGTCCTTGGAGTCTGCAAGGGATCGCAGGAACTTTGTGCAGATATTTTGAATGTAAATTGGTAGATTATCGTCAAGTACACATAATAACCGTTAAGTTACCGGTGCAATGGCCTAGTGGGTAGAGTGTTCGCCTTGCATTCGGTAGGTCGTGAGTTCGATCCCCGGCCGAGTCATACCAAAGACTTTAAAAATGGTACATGCTTCTTTCTCTGCTTAGCACTCAGCATTCGGGAAAGAGTATGGAAGTTGAACACACGCCACTACCAGCCCCCTGCTGTAGTGATTGCGTTGTGTGGCCCAAGGGCTACTGAAACGGAGATGGGCGCCGCCCTATGCGCCATCAGGCGCGGGAAGGAACTTTGACTTTGACTTTGACACATAATAAATCTTTATCTCTGAAGTTTCCCAATAGATTGTCATCAAATGAACATATAGTTAAGCAAGTTTGAAGATAAGAATTTGTCGAACTCGTTACCAACTAAATTCATATCGTAATTTTCATCTCTACCAAACTTGTAACTTAAAGTTAACTATTTATCTGCAGAAGTTGTACTATTTTCGATACAGTATATTTCTCCCAAATGTATTCTCTCTCAGATTTCTGATGTCAAGCTAGTTCACCTTTAATCGGGTGGTAACCTATATCAGTTGTTTTGGAAACAGCTAGTGGTTTTAGGGATACCAAGTCCATTGACGAGCCGGTGGTTTCAAACCGCAATATTCATGATACCTAGCGATATCATTTTGTCTACCAAATATACAGGTAAATATCTCACTATTCCTCTGTATATCTCACCCAATGTTTCCCCTCAGGATACTAGAGTGGGTGTACGGCAATGTTAGTCTGATCACCGTCCACCCCGCCCCCCAGTTCCCGTTCGGCACGGAGAGGGGCACCACAGTTATCGGCTACTATGCAACCTTCGACTGTAGCTCATGGACCTTCCCGGGAAGCCTCCTCAAGCAGGTCTTTGTTTGTTTGTTTACTTGTTTGTTTGTTTTTACTTTATTCAATTTTGAAAGTGTAGTATGCCCATAATTGCCTGTACGAGGGTGCTTTCAATATCTGTCAGCCTACTCAGGCATGTCGTCGGTTTGTTACTCTGTGACGGGGGGTAACCTCCGAAGCCAAAGTATTGTTGTTGTCCGAAGTGATGAGTGTTCGCATCTGTATATCTATGTTTTTGTTTGTTTGTTTGTGCCTTTCTTTCAACTCGATATAATCCATCGGCTTTCAAGGCCGCTTTTGGGAGGTCGAGCTTGCATGGAGGAGGTGAGGGGTCAACTAATCACGTTAACACACAATTTCTATTGATCATACAGAGAATAAAGGAAAAATGTTTTCTTTGCAGCATTCGTATGTAGTTTGGCATGTCGTCTGCACGCAGTTGCGCGATGGTGTCTTTTATTCAGAACATTAGTAACAAATCAAAGGAAGGGATTCATTGTATAAAACGTGCCATTAAACTTCTCAGGCTGTGTTATTCAAGTCGTACATCTTCACCCCAGAGTTTTAAAAAAACTTCTATTTTTTGTCGACCTGAAAAAAAATCTGAGAAGCAACAATTAAATTTGGTCTGGCATAGCTGTTAGATTGAAAGATGTAGTCAAATCAGCCTCTGGTATCGAGTCCTAGATTCTAAATTAGCAACCCTAATCACAAGACCACCTTTCCTCCAGGTTGTAACAAGGAGCAAGGCCCAGCTGAGGGAGGTTGTCGGGGGTGAGGTCATCGGGGACCCTGTTCTGTTCATCCGAGGCTTGAGCAATCAGAGGGCGATGAACAGGGAATATTTCCTGGGCATGGGGGCGCTGAGCCTGCTCGCTCTGCTGCTCCTATGCGCAGGATGGCAGGGGAATGGAGATGAGGTCAAGGAGGTAGGTTCTTTTCTGGAATTATGATAATTTAGGCTTGAGGCTTGAGTAATCAGACGGCGATGAACAGAGAATATTTCCTGGGCATTAGGGCGCTGAGTCTTCTCGCTTTGCTGCTCCTATATGACAGGGGAATGGTGAGGAGGTCAAGGAGGTAGTGTATTTCTGGAATTATAATAATTGAGGCTAGAGCAATCTTAAGACGATGAACAGGGAAAATTTTCTGCTGCTCCTATGCACAAGATGCACGGCAGGGCCATGTGGCGAGGAGGTCAAGCATCAAGGAGGTACTCTAGGGTTTCTTCTGGGATGATAATTGTTGCATGCTGTTCCCATCTGGGGTCTATCGGTTTGCGTTTATCTCATTTTCGCTGACCAAACGTGAAGAAAATGACTTATTATGATCCCCAAGCAGATATTTATGGTGCGTCGATGAAGAGTAGACATCAAGATGATAAGTTATGACAAATAGCAGTTACCCAAGCAACTGAATCTATCTTAAAAACGCTGGGACGTTGCAGATAGCATCCAATACGTTTCGTCAGTGACACTTAGGAAAGATAGCGGATGCTGGTCGCCATCTCGCTGCCGATAGACGGAACTGGAGGAAGCTTGCAGTCGCCTACGCAGCAGCCGACCGATGATGGTCGTTCCAAAATCATATCCAGTTGATTGAGTTATTGCTCCTTACAGACACATACGATAGCAGCACAATATTCATGGCCCAATAATATCCTACGGGAGCCGGTGGGATATTGTTAATGGTTGGTCAACGCATATGGATGCTGCATAGGGATCTGGGTATTACACTTATTTAGCCTGTCGGAGAACCGTCATTAGTTTTGATTGTGTCCCTATTTTTAGGTTCGTGTCTTCAGGACCGATGTATCTTACAGATCTTTCCGCCTTGAATACGGAAATCACTTCATCATTGTGTTTGTAGATTGTGAAACTTCCTATTTTTTGAGACTACAAAGGATCTTTTGAAACTGCAAAGAATCGATGACTCTATCACGGTCTAAGGAATCGTTTTGAAGATAAAGGTGTTTAGAAAATGCCTACCTTATGTATGCTTCGATCCATATCATGCAGGTGTATGTATTGTCTTGTCAATAACATCTTTTATCGTTTTTTGCCAGCTTTTCCTGTCGGCATGACGTCAGGAACAGGTACGTATTGACAACCTTTCTTATCTTTATCTCATTACATTTATCATGATGTTACATGTACAGCAATCACTTGATACATCTTTCGGTTGGGAAGAAAGTATCCGAGAGTCAAGAAAGTATCCGAGAGCCAGTGTCAAGTGGCAACCCAATTTGGACTGACTCTGAAGTCTGTTTGGACCGGTGGATTCTGTATTGCCAATACATTATAGTCCCAGATTGAAGTGGGAAAGATTCCATGCAATATATTCATACACACGAGTCATGGAGAATGGCTTTAGCGAGCCACTGTACTGTATGGCGTTTCGGATCATCGCAACATTGATAGACTGTAGGATGAAAATGGATCGATTGTCCTCAGTTGAAATGTCTATGCATTAGATATTTCATACATATATACTGAGGTGGTAAATGGCTGCATTTCGGAATTTCCTGAATTTGATTTTAATCCCAATCTATAGTAAAACGAACCACTCAGATAGAATAGCACATTACCTAGTCTTTAGCTATATAGAACTCTTTACTACTGTTATATGCTATTGCCAGATATTATTTTTTAGAACTTGTCATTCACTGTATCTATTACTGTTGTCGTGCAATAAAGATTGATTGATTGATTGATATAATTGCCGTAAGTGGTAAACTGGTCTCACACGTGTTATGTCAATATGCGCTTCTCAGAATGCTTTCTTGGATTACAGGAATTCTGCGAAAGAAGACTCACAAGGATTCGAAGGGATCAAGTTTTCCACACATTGTGGATTATTTGAAAAGGGGGACATTTTAAGAATACCAATATTTATGGGTTATCCAACTAATTTGTATGCATTGTATAATGGCAATTTTCGTCCTCACTTATTTCCCACGAAAAAAAGTCATGATGTTACCAAATGTTTTTGTTCCTTGATCAGTGTGATACGATTTGAGCAAAATATGTTGATGTATGTTGGAGGTTGGACATCCAGGTAATAATAAGATACGTCCAAAGGCAGTTACTCAGGCAAATGGATATATATTGCCAAGTTAGCCTGTGTTTAGGGCAATGACCCTAATTGACGCAGGCGCAAAAGGCCCAAAACGAGTCCATACAGTATTTTAGCCTATTTTCGACGTTTAGCAGGAAAATGAAAGTAACATTTCATATTGGTGAGACAGTGTAGGTTGCAGATGTTCAGATTCGGCAAAAAAACAAGGTTTTGGTTAATTTTTTCGGCCTGTGCTGACCCCTAATTTCAAGTGCTGAGTCCCAAAAATGACGTCATGAAAAGCAAGATGGCGGCAAGATTTGACCGCTGGAATAGTTGCGCTGGCCAGAAAGTTTAAAGATTAGACTTTTGGACACTTGAGATAGCGGGCTGCTGTGTGGGGTGAGTTCTTATGACCTGGAATGCTCACGGATGAGATTATGACACCCTGAACTTGCTAACTTTTACATTATCGCCTATGCAGATTTGTATTAGTGGTAACTGCTCTTTACACAATCGCTGGCTGGGGTTAATGGTTGGCTGGGGCAACTCTAAGGCCGGCCGCTAGGAGCGCAATTTTAGTCTGGGTTATTGTCAACTGTGCCTCCACGTTACATTCAGTACTAGTTGCTTGAGTAACTGCTTTTTGACGTATGTCGGTGAACGTTACACATCAAATGTCTATCTGGTGTTACGAACACGAACTTCTTTTCTCGACTTGATACAAGAAAGACGATGTATGTAAGGGCGCGGTCACATTGGTTGCGCGATCGTCGTACGATTTTTATGCCATAGGATTTTCAAGCAGGCCGTGACAGAACCAACCACTGACATGGATCCAAAACAGCATTTTGTGAACAAAGGCAACTGAAATTTACAGGAGGCGTACAATTTTTGTCCTCCAAAATGTCCGAAGTTAGCGATTGTGCGACGATCGCACGACCTATGTGACCACGCTTTAACGTTATGTGTATGGAAACAATACACATGAAACCGTCAAATAAGACACAGTTGACAAACGGTAGCGCGTTGACATAGCGACCTTGGAGGTGACCTCAATTGCAAAGGTCACAGACAAAAGATTGTCCTGCAAGCTGGTCGCGAATTGCTATATATCTTACTGTATGTAGTCAATATTATATACATATAATATATATTGCCAAGGCACTATCATTATACATGTACAGCCACTACTTATATAGCTATCTACATGTATGCCCTTTATGTATGCTCACATGCTATATTCAACAATGCGATATTGATAATAAGCACATATACAAATACTATTGTTCAACGTGTTGCAAGTATTACTTGTTGAGGGTTGACGATTACAAAATGACAGCGACGACAAATTCGAATGCAATAAATCCAAACGGTTTAAGCCTTAGTAAGATGGGAAACATATGGAAATCTCTCCACAGGAATACCATTACTATGCAATCCATGTAAAACTCTAAGACATGGGAATAAATTCACTTGACTCCCCAGCGCGCTCTTGTCATTACTTATGGTTCAAATGGTAAGAGAAGCCGCTTCATGATTTGGTTGCACGGTTTGTAAAGTTCATTATCTTTATGTGATTCTCTCCCATCATAAACCACAGGGTGCACACATTACAGTGGCCAGATCGATGGAACTTTTCGATTGTCCTCTTTTGGCATTTTACGCTCGTTTCTCACCGGCTCATACAATATAGTGGGGAAATGAATCTCGGATGGCTATTCATATGTAGGTATTACTTTCGGTCATCCGTGCCTATATATGATTTGATGTCCCTTTTATCCCCCATTCCACTAGACGGTGGTCGCACTGCGCTCTCATTGCGACCTAAAAGGGATCTGTGTAACCTTTGATTTGCCTCTACCAGGCTTCGTAGATCGGTGGTCTAATTGTAGAAATTGGACAATTAAATTGGAGTCATAACGTTAATACGCTAGGGGAGTCAGCCGGCCAGAACAATCATTTCCTTACAGGTTGCAATCTGTTCCCTAGCCGGCTGTACTCCTCTGGTCGGCGTACTCCTCTATTTGTTCCATTCTATGGTTTTCACAGCGACCTTTGGAGTCTGGTATAGAGACCTTTGATTTCATACAGGGTATATTATACTATGAAAGTGTGACTGAAAAGACTTCAGAACTCAAAAGAGTAAAGAGATTCGTTTTTTCTTTACAATTCGTTGAGCGATCTGTTAAATTTTAGGTCGCATAGAGAGCGCCGTCCTGGCGGAAAGGTGGTATTAGCCCCACATTCCACTATACGGCGATAGCACTGCGAGCTCCCTGCGACCCGAAATGGATTCGTGTAACCCGTGATTTTATAATTGGAATATCATGCAAAATGAAAAAAAGTGTGACTGAAAAGTCAATAAAGCATAAAAAGCGGAAAAAGGCTGTTTTTTGCCTGTGAAATGTATTGAGTACCCTACCGAATCCCTCCGTCGCGTTGAGGGTCGCTTTCCTAGTGGAATGGGGGCATTACACTGGGTATTGCAGGGTTATCATTCAGTAGGAAATGAATCTTGTATGGCTGCATGCGTACAGTATACATTGCTTCTCTGGAATCCATGCCTATCATTTGAAATCCCAAGCCATGCCGTTCCTTCAAGAAATGAAATATTGAAGGAATTGCTCAGCATACATGGACAATAAGGCCCCCTTTCCACTAGACGGCGATCGTGCTGCGCTCTCACTGCGACCTAAATAACATATGTGAAACCTTCGCTTTCACACTGTGTATATCATACAAAACGTAAAAGTGTGATTGAGAAGACAACAAAACACACAAAGTGTAACAAGATTCGTTTATTTTCGATACAATTCGTTGAACGGTGTGTCAAATTGTAGGTCGCAGAGAGAGCGCGGCGAGAGCGCCTACCTAGTAGAAAGGGGGTATGAAGAACGCTGTAAATTGGCCAAATGAGTACAGACCTGTAGATACAGTCAAACCTTCCCAATCGCCACCTCTACATGGGGCAAAGCTGGCCAATGTGACCACTCTTTGGTGGACCCTTTGATAATTTTCCCATTAACACAAGCATTCATATAAGAACCCTCTGTGTAATGACCACCAGATTTCAAGTTATTGGTCTCTGGAATGGTCTACTCATGTAGTTTTTATCATTCAATATGCATCTATACTTAACGTTACATTGACATGTTTTGCAAAAGATTTGAAATTTACAAGTAGAATTTGAAGTGACAATTGGTCAGATAAGCTCAATTTCATTACAGTTTGGGAAAGGTACTAGTATGTACGTACATTTTGTGGTCGTATCACAAACGCCATCTAGCGACTTCGTTGTGTCATGCACATTGTGCTGTACAGCCCCACGCAGAGAAGCCCAACCTACTAGTGATGTAGCTTATCAATTCATTTGAATACTAGCAATTCATGGAGGCTCTTGGCCTATCCGACCAAAGAGGTTATAATGACAATGATCTTTATTTGCATGTCCTTGCCCATATGGGCTAAATGCAGTAGTTACATAAAACGTTTCTGTAAGGAATCTTTACAAGTGATCCGACCCACGACTGTCTATAGTCAACATCGATCTAACTCCTGACACTTCTGAGTGAAGAATTGCCTTGTAAATCTTTTATACATAATCCAGTACTTACGGTTTGGAGAGCGCAATGTGGAACAAGGATTAAGAGTATACATACGCTGGTATTTCAATGAATGTTGGCTAGCTGTAGCCTGGTATCCAGCAGTATCATAACCCCCTAGTCTCTTCTGTCCTCTCCGCGAATACGGATAAATATTTGCGAAGAGTACAGAAGAGAGTGAGGGGTTATAATACGGATAGTCTGTGTAACACAAACTCCGCTGTCCAGGGCTCTAACTGGCCCCTCCCCGCGGAGTTTGTGCTCCACTAGCTATAACCTGGGGGAACTGTTGTAGAAAATACCAACACCAATGGCAAGCCAGGATTTTGGTCAAGCCCCCATTACCGTGGAAACCAGTATATTAACATGTCTCCACCACCCAGACGGTGGGCGGGCTAGTTGCCTCTCCCATTGTCTTTGCCGGGCTGTGGTTCTCTGTGTGAAGGACCCATGGGAGCAGAGGCATGTTTGTGTTTAATAGGAAAACAACGTCTTGTGCCAGTTGTGGGGATTTCAAGAAACTTGAAGGAATCTTGGAGCGCAGACTTTCCTGGAACTATTATTTTGCCTGGTGGTGAGATTTTATGTGGCCAGCAACGAAAGCTTGGCATAAAGTACATTTTTTAAAATCTATATAGGCAGAGAACTGCAGAAAAACAGTTGGTTCACAAAAATGCGCCATGTTGTTGTGACAGTTGAAGCCTGTCAACCTCCTTGGTCAAACTTCTCAGAACCATGATATGTCCCTCCTATAATGATTGGCACATCAAAAGTTATGCCACAGGCACATCTACCTAAATGAATGCTATTCTATGTATTGAAGGGTAATTTTCACATTAGTTCTTCGGTGTAGCGGTTGTTAAAAAAAGACATCATTTAGTAGAACTCTGTTCCCACCATCAGTACAAGTGGCACAGATCAGAGAGATCAACTACAGATAAGAGGTGTGATGCTGTCAATCACCACATAGCAACCCACCCCAGTCCATAGCAACCCAAAGACAGGCTCTGGTGGGGTCCCGGCAATTACATACATTATCCTACATTATCCATATATGGAAAACCCAGTTCCCTTGACTAAGGGCTATTCTCTATCAAGCTGATAGTGGGCCGGCGGATGTTTGGCGGGCTGCTATAAGCGAGATTTAATCAGGCTATAATACGGATATATAAATATTTGCGGAGAGGGCAGAAGAGACTCGGAGGTTATAATACGACTGGACACCAGGCTACGTTGTCTACGTTGGCTGCGTTGCTGCGGCAAGCAATTTCATAAAAACGAATCTTTCACACTTTGCGTATTTTGGTTTAGTCATACATTTGTACGTTTGTACTTGATATGGTTCAAGGGTAACACAAAATCAATTTAGAACGCACCAGAATGACGCTCAGCTCTGCCTCAACAACATAACTGGCATTTTTGTCGTCGAAACGGATCCAGCTTTTCAAGTTTGAAAAACAAAATCATGCGGCAACCCTCGCTATCATTGGTATTTGTTTTCTGCATCATGTATGTGTAAGTTATGTGTATAGACTTGCTAGTACATGTATTAGGACTTTAAATGACGTAAATTGTACCTCTATTTAAGGAGGTTATATGAGAATCTGTTATATACTGGTATTTTGTCTCGCCTTTAGATCTTCCCTCGTGACCTCCATATAAAGCGGCCTGCGGGTCGATTTGAGCTGTTATGAATAAACAAAGGAACAAACAAAACAAACTCCGACTGTAAAACGCGCCGCTAATCCTATCAAAACTGTGCTCTAACACCCCTAATTACTGTGCCTAATTAAACGTTTCCGTAATTAGCACCCTTACACGAAGTGTGTCCGTGTGAATTTTTGGAGGTCAAGAAAAAAGAGAGTTTCTAAAAAATTGAACACAATGCAAATCGATATTTGTACGTATGGACAAATTTGAAAAAAAAGGGAAGTCCCTCTCTCTGTCTGTCTGTCTTTCTCCCTCTCTTTCTCTGTCACCCTTTCTCTCGATCTCTCTCCCTCTCCCTCTCTCTCTACGTCTCTCTGAATCATTTGTCCAATTTGTGTACATTTTTCCATACATAGTATCAAAATTCCTGACTTGAACATGACCTTGATTTGAGTCAAACATGGCTTTTAAAGAACTCAGCAAATGACGAACTCTCGTCAATTACATGCGAGTTACCGCGAGATTTTGCGAGTTCTTGCCCGGGCCGACACTCCAGGGTCCTGCCTTTGGTTCCACCGATTATGTAGCGATGACCGAGATGACAGGACATTATTGATAACTTCCGCCGATATCAGAATCGTATCTTTCACGGCCAATTTTCTAATTAACAGTCGTGTCGGTGAATCTAAGATATGGTAATGAGCCACTTTCGGCCTTCCGTGAAGAATCAAGATTGAAAATTAATGAGGGTGTCCAGTTCTCCATCTGTAAGTCATTCACTTTGACTTCCAGACATGAAGAAATATTTCAGAACATTATCTTAAACGAAGTCAACCATAAAAGGACAAATTGATCATTTTGAAAAGGCATTAAATTCTTGGCAATGACAAAACAAATAGGTGATTATAAGGATATGGTAAATAGGAAGTTTACTTTCAACTATGTGTCAAAATCATGATCCAATTTGATTCGCATGGATGTAAAACTCTACGAAAATGCATTTCTTTCTTATTCTCACATGTTCTATCATTCATGCCCCAAATCTACGAAAAACACGATATAATGAAAAATGTGATAATGAAAAGATCAGAATTTACTCACACAACTGGATATGTCTTATTGTGTTGTATTCTATATGGAGCCTAGTTCTCTACCAGACTGACTACGCTGGCTATCATAGGGGGAATATTTTGCCAAAAGAAGTTTTGCTGCCAGAGGAGTTGGTCGGTCGCGCAAGGAGGGAAACATTTACGTACTAATATTTTATCTAAAGCGTGGACTGACTCCCCTGACCAATTTCCCGATTTTTTTTGCCGAATTCTACGATCTCTGTACCCCCGTAGGAAAGCCTCGTGGAGTCTAGTAGAGCCTAGCCTGGGTACCATCCGTATTCTACCGGGGCTCCTTACACTCGCTATCCCTAAAGTGAGTGTAAGGAGCCCCGGTAGAAATAGGATGGTACCCAGGCTAAGTAGAGCCCTCTGAGTTTTTTAAGTTTCCTAATCTCGAACCAGATCCACGGTGCGTAATGTATAGTATCAAACTTCCGGTGCCCGTTTGACTCCCTTGGCCGGCTACACTCCTTGGCCAGCTTTGATACTATCTTATGGCACCGTAGGATCTGCTTGGAGAATGGAGATTATTAGTTTCCACCTTCTCCCAGATGGTCACCATACGTTTTGAGTAACGCAATGCAATAAACGGTTACCGCCCCCCTCCCCCTCATCCTTACACATGTCTTCCTTTGGTGGTTTTCAAACCGTGACGAGCTGCAAGATGTGCTGCTGACCGCCTACTGCGCATGTTCCGACAACATCAAAGTCGCCGCCGGCCGCCAGAATGTCTGAGGCTGATGCGTTACGCAGATTACCCGGATTTGGCGATTAGCAGTCGTTCTCAAGGTCGTGATAAATAACATGGCAAGGTCATTACATACACTATTGGTAATGGCCAATGGCAATGAATGATAATAAAAAGCAATAAAACAGTCAAGATATAGCTTCTTTCAATATCAGAGATAATGAAGTACGTCTCTTTAATACGAAACGAGCGCTTGGCATTCACTGCATTCTGGGCGCACAGCACCGTAAAGTGTAAACCCAGTCAAACCCTAACCTGCAGTACCGCTGCCGACCGCTACAAGAGGACTTCACGAAACGACCGTCAAATTGTCGAATTTCGGCCTTTTGGGGAATTAGCGCTATAGCGCAAGGCTCACAAAGGGGTTTGAAGTCCTGTTGCCATTCTGATGTTTGGATTGAGGACTAAACTGCTGAAGACAAGAATAGAAGAAATTAAAGACAAGAAAGCGATTTTTTGCCACAAATGACTATTTCCTTTGCATTTTACAACTAAAAATTACGCCCATACTTCTCAATCTTGAATGATTATTTGTAGTATTTATTAAAATAGTGCATGACCCTCAGTACTACACATATGTTGATCAATGATATCCGTAAAATAACGTCAAAATAACCAGGCGTTTCATAAGGAATACTGAAACATGAGGTTGTCGTGCACCGTCGAAGCGTCGGCTGCCACAGCTTTCAAATATTTTCCAACTGGGGCACAATTTTGGGCTTCTGGGATTCAAATTAAGGGTGCTTTCAAATTGAATCGTTCTTCTCCTTTAACTGGATCCAGTGACTCGAGGTTCTTTTTTCTGCGATGACTCCGACCACTTCGTGATAGCCTCGCATCCAAATAGTCTCTACCAGACTCCGGATCGCTGGAAAATCGTAGAAATGGAACAAATAGAGAGGAATATAACCGGCAAGGGAACAGCACGCGAGGAGTAAGCCGGCCAGAGGAATATAACCGGCAAGGGAACAGCACGCGAGCTGTTCCCTGGTCGGTTATATTCCTCTGGCCGGCTTACTCCTCTATTTGTTCCATTTCTACGATTTTTCCAGCGATCCGGAGTCTGGTAGAGACTAGCATCCAACCCTGTTATAGCTGTCGCGTTTCTTTTCCAAATAGATTGGGCAGCTACAATATTCTGTGAATAGGATTGGGTACCGGGCCAGAGAGAATCGTCCGAGTTGCCACAGATAATCAACTTTAATTATTCGAGTCATCATATGCGAAAGTGAGCGAAAGAAACTCTGTAAGCAGCTATAATAGGTTTGATGTAGTCTCAACCAGACTGACTACGCTAGCTATTATATTTATAGTGAGAATAATTGACCGGGGAGTTTTGCCACTAGAGGAGTTGGCCTCCGGAGGGGAAACATAAACCTTAGCGTGAACCCAGTCCCTGGCCCATTTCCCGAGTTTTTTGCTAAATTCAACGATCCCTGTACCCCCGCAGGAAGGCCTGATGGAGGCTATGATTTATTCATTCGTCGTCGGCCCGGTCTGTGGACACGCCCCTGCCCCTGCCCAGGGAAGCCCCCCTCCCACCCCCTGAGCTGACCGGACCTTTCATGTCAACGCGCCGTGACAACTTCACACGGTCCCGTAATGAGGCAGGGCGCGGATGGGTGCACATCAACCGGGAACGATCTGATCTTATCTCTGTCATGGCAGAGAAAAATGATATCGCGGGAAAGCAAAGAGCAAGGAGCTTTTATCAAGCTTGATAAAACTATTAAAAGCTCCTTGCAAAGAGCAAGTCGGAACATTTTATAGAACATCGGAACATTTGAAACAGCGGGACATTAGAACATCGCATAATGTAGAAAATCCAAACATATAGAACATCCGTACATGTAGAACATCCGAACATTTAGAACATCGGAAAATTTAGAACATCAGAACATTGGATTATGTAGAACATTGGGAACGAGAGAACATAACTTTTCTATCGCACCGAGCACAAGTTGACATGCATTTGTACTAAATTGTAGGCTTATGTTTCAGCCCACTTTAAAACACACCGTGAATAGCTAACTTTGTCAATTATGCTACCTGTTTTACACCTGACGTGTCATCTTCGATACCAAGGTACTACAATGTTTAACAACATTGCGAAAGAATCCTACTGTGGTGGCATTTTGGTCTGCATTTGTTGCAAAAAAAAAAAGCTTGATTGGAAAAAGTTCAACTTAGTGTGAGAGAATTTTGCAAAATAAAGTCACTCAAATTTACTTAGAACTATTACGTCAAGGAGGTTAAAAAATTCTTTGATTGCACGTTTGAAAGAAGGGGGTTCGACTTGTTCTGCCATTTCTCTTCGTCGTTGTATAACTGACGAACTGACGCGTAAACATGTGGTGAAGCGGTCCCTAAATCAAGTAAGGGAAACTCTTGCGGTCTCACCACACAGGTTGTGTTTATACAGTATCAGAGAACCGACACATTCTCATCTCGGTAGGACCAGAGAGGTCCTGTTGAGAGCAACGTTTGAAGCTTCGCGGCAAGACTTCTCTCAAGACCCGCCGCAACATTTACATATTCATACTGGAGAAGGAGGGGCCTGAAATCTTCGGGAACTCCCGCTGGGGATCGCTGTATAAAAGGAGCAGAAGTTTTCCTTGGTTTGTACACACGTGCTGTGGTAGAGATTGAAGTCACGTTTCTGCAAGCTGTGTTTGTTTTGACAGCGCGATGGCGTTTCCCGGCTGCTACAGTTACACCACCGACCCGAGTGCGGCTTTCCTGCGGGGACAGCAGCATGTTCTGCCGACGACTTGTCTGACCGTTCCCGGTAACGGGCACGGCCTTACGGCGGGAGGAAGCTCGGAGTTCCACGGGCCTGGGCGATGCCTCCAGTGGGCCTGCAACACGTGTAAGACGAAAGCACGAGGAAAAGTCGACAAGAGGAAAGCGGCAACCATGAGAGAGAGACGGCGGCTTTCCAAGGTCAACGACGCCTTCGACGTTCTCAAGAAGAAGACGTCTCCGAATTCCACCCGACGACTCACCAAGACGGAAATCTTGAAAAACGCCATAGACTACATCATGGACCTGAAGGATTTGCTGAAGACGTCTGAAGATGCCAGCGCCTCAAGTTCGACGTCCAAGACGTACACGCCAGAGTCGGACCTTGACAGCGAAGCGGGCAGCCCGGCGTCTTTCTCCGAACAGAGCGTAAGTTCAGCGATCGTTTTTATAGAGTTTTAAGCTTCCTTCCAAGCAGAGGTTCGGCTATTTTTGACGTGTTTTAAACTTTTATGTGTTTTGTTAGACTTTTTGTTTGCACTATTTCCCTCATGTTCGGCGTGACCAAACTGATATGAAGAAAACAGTACTATGAGAATATTAGGCTAATGCTATTTGCAGCATATTTGCTACACCGTAGAGGCTATCATATCATTTCCAATAATCATTGAGGAAGCCAAAAGTTGAAACTGAAGCGTTTTGTTTATGCTGATCACAAAGAAGACATCTATGCCACAAATACAATTTCGATCAGTATATACTGAACAACATTCCTTTTTTTTTCCCTCGGCCACAACATTGAAACACTCCAAAAGCGGGATGAGAGATCATCCAATTTTGATAATAAGAAGTCTGGACGCCGCTCTAGCCGATTAGGAAGCCAGGAAAAACGCTTCCAAATGTTGGCTACTTTGCGTTATCCCCTCTGCGGTTAGAAACCGGATAGAAGAGATTTACTCTATCAGTCTTCACTCAAAACACGTGGGACTTGGCCGATACCATAATCACCCAAAATGCGTCTATCTTATCTCCAGATAGTTTAAAAGTAAACAAAGTTGGTTTCCTCTCTGTGATTTTCTGTCACACATTAGCCGTTTAGTGTGGAATAATCGCTTGATCCTTTCCTCAGCACCAAACCGCAAAATTCATGAATGATTTCCACATTGGAAAGCTGAACGAATTGGTGTGAAACTTTCCACAATTGATTGTTATTTTTGCCAAAACCTAGCGTAATTTTTAATGCAGTCTAACTTTGACTGACCCACTGCAAAATTGCCCTCTACAGTGAACTCTTCAGGACCTTGAAGCGTATCAAAACAAAACGTTACAAAGATTGAGTAATACCGTTAAATACAACTGCATGTACAAGAAATTCGCTTTTATTTGTAAGATTTTCTATTCTATACTCTTTAAAAGTCTGTATTCTTTCATTCCGTTTTTCAGTAATTATGGAACCAAGAGAATCCTATACTGGCTATAGCTAGCATTACGAGAGTGGTGCAAACATAATAGTGTTAATACTGGACCAGGCATTGCAGCATAGTACAGAAGCTTACAGATGTTTCCCATCTCTCCACAGTCTGCAGCCAGTCCGCTGAGTCTGATTGCGGAGACTGACGAGTTGTCCTGGGACGACATGATGACAGCCGCCTCCAGTCTGCTGACGGACATGGCTGAAGAAGGTACGTACAAGCCAGAGTGCAAGCTGGATACTGCTTCATCGTGTCTTGTATCTAATGAAAATAATAAAATCAAGCGGCTACAATTAATTTCTTGTGGGAAACGAGCTTACGATGTTTTCTGGGACAGGGTGTGAGTAGGGAGGGGGCTGTATGTTTACATGAGGGTCACATTTCCAAACCGGGGCCCGATCGGACAATTTGGGGATCGGGAAGTGTGATAAAAGACAATAAAACTCGCAAAACGTAAAGGAACATTCATCCACATAACTTCTGTGTATTTCATGACATACACTTTAGTTTTTCGCTGTCGCAAACAGACCAACCGGGTCCCTGTTTGGAAATGCGACCCAGAGATAGTATAACACAGAGACTCAAACAAACTCCTGACATCAACTTTTCTTACTACATGTACTAACTTATTGCATCGTAATCGGTTATTCTGATGTTCTTCCCAATGGCAAGGAATTAATATTCTCTCTCCCATCTTCCCCAGATTGCGGTTCCCCAGACTCCGGTATCTCCAGCCTGGACAGCCTGTCCGCCATTGTGGACAACATTACGTCATTCGAACATGACCTCGACCTATGACCTTCATATCATGATCACGGACTTTTAGATGATGTCTAGTAGCATTGTACTGGCCAATCAAGACCGATGTCTTGTTAAATCACTTTCATGTGCCTACTATGTATAATATTGTTGCAAATGACGTTATCCTAACCGGAAGCGGAAGTTGTTATGACGTCATTACTGTTCCTAACTTTGTACATACAACAATAGAATTTATATTTACGTAATATTCTCTAACATTATATTGTACAGATGTAGATAAGATTATGAATTGGATTATGTGTCAAGAAATGACAAACGCGTTTTTAAATAAACTGAATCTGAATCTGAAAATGAACATTTGCAGAGTCTTCATGTTTGCTAAGAATAATGTAACATTTGTGGGTATTTCTAGGCCCTAAACTTTACGATAGCAAACTAGCGCTTTGCAAGTCCATGACATCGAAATAAAAGCTCGGTAATACATCTGTAGCCATAGTAAGTTTGGCTGAAAGTATGTTTCTTCAATACATACATTGTTCTTATTCCTTGTAATATTCAACTCACACGCTTTGCTTAGCAAACCATCCAAAATATTCCTAAACCTATGATAACGTTTGATAAAGTTAAACGTGAGATGGATATAGAAAACTAGAAAATAAAAACGAAAAGCTTTTCTTATCATAGCTGTAATTGAGTAATTTGAAGTTCAAGGAAAAGGTGGTAAAATATCAAAGCAACTGTAACAATGTAAGACAACAACAAGTTGAATAAAAGATGATAAATTATAATTATCGCCATGGTTGCCAAAAGAAAGTGACGAATGTTAAGCGAAAGTTGTTATACATTTATACATATGTACGCATAAAAGAACCTAACACTCTTATCAACAAGAATTGGGGTGACTCTGTGTGCTTGCTGAATTAGAGTGCGCGAGGTCTGGCGAAGCCGCTAGCCTCCACAGCAGGCTCTTTGGGTGTTTTTCGTCTTTGGGGCTTTAGTACACTTTTGCTGGACTTTTATTTTTGTATTGGGTCGCTTGTACGGGCCAGCAGCTCAAGCGACCCAGTACAAATAGAAACGGCCAGCAAAAGTGCATTATGAGCCCAAAAAAGACAGATAAAGGCCCAGAGAGCCTGCTATGGAGGCTACAAAACTGCATGACACTAATAAAGGTTAACTCCTCTGGTGTGTTTTCTGTCTTATTTGACCAATTTCCACTATTTTTCCAGCACCCTAAGGAGCCTGGTAGATGCTAATACTTCCAGGAGTACAGCTAACTTCTCTGCCGTGTCTTCTCTGTCTTAATTTACCAATATCTACTATTTTTCTAGCGCCCTGTGGAGCCTGGTAGAAGCTAGCATCTCGGGTCATCTGGCGACCGATATGTAAATAGCACCTCCTCAACACTTCACACAGTAGCTCGCCGTTAGTCGCTAATCTCTAATTGTTTGATTGGTTACCACCGTGGTTAGCAACGACGCGATAAAGGTCCTTATCTGTGAAAAAACACCTTGGTAATGACGTGCGAATTGGTTAATGAGTTAATCTAGTCGGGTATACGGTGTGAACACTGAATATGCAGGTCTTCGTTTCCGTGACTTCTAAGTTCTATATCAAATCAAATGGCGGGATACACAGTATCTACAAAATGGAAGCAGAGTACATTGCAGTTTTACGCATGCTTCTGAGCCGTTTGTTAGTCCTTCTTTTCTTTTCTTTTCTTTTCTTTCCTTTTCTTTTCTTTTTGAGCCATTTTGGATCTTTGTCAGGCGTGTCATTACGCGGCGGAGAAAAGGAACTGTCCGCCGTGCGCCCTCTTTGAATGAAATGCAATGTTTAAATCAAAGAGCTTAAAACCGCCTTTATGAAATATCAGCTTAAAGGTTTGAATCTGGAGTAAGAAGTATTCTACCCAAGAAGTATTCGCAGACTTCTGGGGCGGTAGGGTTTTTTTAGTCGTTTTTATCGGGCTTTCTATTTTTTTTTATATCTTGCTGTGTCAAAACCTAACTGGCTGGCGTACTTCAAGAAAAATGACAAAATAGAAAGCCCGATAAAAACGACTAAAAAAACGTTAAGAAAAACAGCCGGAGCCTAACCTCTGCTTGGAGAGTAGTGAAGCTAAGCTACAATGTAATACCTTTTTGTGACGGCTGGGTTTCAGAATAGAGGACAGATCTCTCACAAGAAAATCCACGCGGCTCCAAAAGTATCACCTCCTCACCAATCTACTTCTAGTCGTGCCGCAATATCCGGATTAGCAGATAAAGTCGTTCACACGTCGTTACGATGCCTGATAAATCCCACCGACAAGGTCAAAATGTGGATGAGGGGGTCAATGTTTAATCTCCAAGCAGATCCTACGGTGCCATAAGATAGTATCAAAGCTGGCCAAGGAGTATAACAGGTCAAAGGGAGTCAGATGTGCCCGTCTGACTCCCTTTGGTTGGGCTATATCCTTGGCCAGCTTTAATACTATCTTATGGCACCGTAGGATCTGCTTGGAGATTAGTCAATGTTGACACTTCTTTTGGATTGTATTATTTGGGTTTTTATAATTTCTTTTTGCAGGGCCTTTTGCCTGGCAGGTGGACAAAAAGAAAAGCTGTTGAAATGGAGAGCCGGGGTAAACGCCTATAAAAAGACGTCAAAAACAGTCAAAAACAGTCCGAAGCCTAGAAAACATTTGCATTTGAAGTTGCAGAGTATAGTACACAAGGAAGAAAGTTCGTTTTGAACTGACGTAGACTACGCTGCTTGTCTTTGGACGCAGACATACGCCAGGACTGAAAAACAAAACGAAGCAAAGCCAAACAAAACAAAACTCAAACAACAATCCAAAGCCAAATCTCCGATCAAAATACACATCTTTCCCTATGTACAGAATATTGGTTGATATTCAATATAGTATCAGTACATTTCTTTTTAACATCAAACTTAGTATTCACACTTACTTCGCAATCACATAACGCCGCAACCTACAAAAGTCAACCAACCTATCGCATTTTTAACTTTTGCTGGAGAAAAATTGTATTTTAGTGGAAAAGAAATCATGATATTGTTTCCAGAGCCCGTATGTCCAAATATTTGCCGACACGGTGGTATCACTATCAACAATTCACACTTCTTTGGCGACCACATACATGGTAAATCCTTTATCCAATAAACTTTGAGTCTCTTAGAGTTTCAGCCAAACTTCTATTAACATATTTCATTACTTCAATTTTGCTGGAGGGAATATGCCTTTTGCAAGGTTGTAAAACTAGCTACAGACAGAAATTTGCGTCCATCTGTGTGAGTTTTACAGACCC
This sequence comes from Branchiostoma floridae x Branchiostoma belcheri, assembly GCA_019207045.1. Taxonomy (NCBI): domain Eukaryota; kingdom Metazoa; phylum Chordata; class Leptocardii; order Amphioxiformes; family Branchiostomatidae; genus Branchiostoma; species Branchiostoma floridae x Branchiostoma belcheri. The sequence goes on from CM033039.1 coordinate 18,730,576, forward strand.
AGTCGTGTCCAGGTGCAGCCCTACCGTCTGTGGAACACATCCGGACTCAGACATGGCGGCGCCCGGCCAGCCTTTAACATGGAAATTCTCTCGAGCCGGGAAGCGAGAGGCGAAAATTCTTCTCTCAGCGTGATGATGCTTTCATCACTCACCCGTTTACCGGTGGGGAGAGGAGGTATAGGGTCGTGCTTGGGTCACGTACACGTTTTGGTTATGTACACCCAAATGTTGTATAAAACTGCATGCTTAGGTAACTATTGAGTTAGTCAAAGTTTTGCTTTGTGATATTTCGAGGTTTCGAGTAAAAGAAAATAAAAAATTTAGAATGATAAAAATCCATGGATGCATACATTCTAATTTCTACCACATAATGTCTTTGTATTTTATGATACATAAGAAACGCAATAATAGGACAGCTATTGATATTCTGAAATATGTATGGTGTGTTTTTTAAGCAATATGTTTGCTTTCCAAATCATATCATTTTGGTGCGAACAGTTTCGATCAATCGAAGTCTGGACGTCTTGTCATGAAGCGTCAACGTACTGCGCTTTACTGCAATCCCGCAAGATGTCGCTAATACCATTGCGGAATTCTTTTTAGCGGCACTAACCGACCGAGTTCACAGGTCTCTAAACTATTTTCCGTAGAGGCCTCGCCGGGTTTTGAAAACAATCTTGATGAAAAGCTTTTCTACTCCTTTACAGATTTTCTGCAGATTTGGAAGTACTTAAGTCAAGTAATGGTCCTTAATCTGGACAAGGTCCTGAAGAATGCTCTTGAGGCGCTCCTCCCCTCCACACGAACGCTCCACAGTACAGAAGCCCCGCACCTTTCATGTGCAGCGACCGTGACGTGTTCTCTCTCCGCTCACGACAGGACTGGGCAAGATGGAACACAAAATGCGATTTCAAGATGATACAAAAAGAGTCTTTTCTTAAGGTAAAACACACGTATAGGTGGATTTGTGTTTCATAAAAGATGCTAAATGATTCAAAACGGCGGTCACATGAGAGCCCTGTTAAACTAACATGCACATGAGCGACTCTACTAGAGCACGTGAAAACAAGCATATCTATGAAAGTTATGTCTTATACACGCCATGTATGATATTGCTATGGTATTGCAACGTCCTTGATTCTTAAAACTTTTCTGTTTAGGGGTAGGTCTTTCATAAGCCGTTTTATGGTATGTGGCTAAGATGTGATCTAGGCACGTGTGGGCGATACCTTTCATCAATTTACAAGTTATTTGGGTGTTAACAGTTAAGTACAATTTCACCTGTGCGGTGTTTATGACACGTCTGTTTATGTGCGTAAGTCATAAGGACTTCCAGATTCTTTAAAAAAAACGAAACTTTCCATTCCAACTTTCTTAATCACGCGAAAGAATTCTGCCTCGAATGGCGTTCTCAAAGACAAAGTGTGACAAAATCTTGTAGGGCCTTGTAGCCCAGTACAAGGGGGTTGTCCCAGCTCAGAGCCATTTTTGTTTGCCACCCAAGTCGGATTTGGTCCGATTTTCCTCGGCGGGTGGAGCGGTGTCCTACCGAGACAGCTTTGCCTTTCGATCGGTTCTCCAGCGGGAACACCTCCCGGCCGTCATGAATATTCAACACCTTGTGAGGAGGAGCTTGAGGAATCCCCTGGTGAGGATGTACGGATATAAAGGCAGACCTGCCCTCCTTTAAACTCACACGTGGACTCTTGTTGACAACACGACTCTTCCTTCACACAGTCTTCCGCTGTTTCTTCAACATGAACTACACAGAGCTGAGCAGCTGTCGGTTCCAGTTCGACACGTCCTACCCACAATCACCGGACCAAGGCTTGGACATGTTCGGCAGCCTGCAGGTCCCCGCCCCGATGGAAGCTTACGGAGGCTACGGTGAGTCCGCCGGGCACGTCCCGACCCCGGCGGCGGCAGCTCACGGGCCCGGGCGGTGTCTGATGTGGGCCTGTAAGACGTGCCGGAGCAGGAAGGCGTCTCGGCACGACAGGAGGAAGGCCGCCACCATGAGGGAGAGAAGACGGCTCGTCAAGGTGAACGAGGCGTTCGAGGTGCTGAAGAAAAAGACGCACATGAAGCCGAACCAGAAGACGCCCAAGGTGGACATCCTCCGGAACGCCATCGCCTACATCGAGCAGCTGCACCAAACTCTGCGGGACGGTCAGGAGAACTCGGCGGGACAGAGCGCGGACTCCCCCGCGGCCAGCCCCGGGGCATGCTCCGATGGAATGGTGAGTTTCGAGCTCCATCATCTTTCCCTATATCCTCTTGAAATGCATGTTTCAATCATTTATCGCGGTTTTTATTGCTTTTATTAGGTTGGTCGACGGGACGTGTCCTTAAACTTGTTTTAAATCATAAATGTCGCCGTCGCTCAATCGCACTCTACATGTAGTCATGGCCATGGAATCCAAACATATACTTGTAAGTAGCCAGGAGAAATCATTATCCATCAATCGTTAACGATTACGTTTTAAGAAAAATACTTTGTTTGACTCTGACGCATCCTGTAAAATTTCGTCAGCATGTTGAATAGGACAACAATCCTGCAAAATCACGCATTTTGATATCATACACGCGTCTTCCTCTGCATCACTAAATGGTGACAAGAACTGTAAGGTAGTTTCAAATGAGTAACGTTTTGTTTGATGTTGTTTCACAGGATTTAAACAGTCCGGCCAGCTCGTCATCAGAGTCAAGTTTCACCTGGACGGACGGTGACCTGTACCCCTCTACTGACCTCCTCTCCGGTAAGTCTTGTTATCATGCATGTACATTTATCTTTCTGTCGGAATTGAATTGTGGCAAGAACACCTGAGTCCAGGACGATCGTGCGATAGTTCTTGGGACAGCTATGCAGTTTTAAAAGTTCAGCTGTCCTGCTACACAAAAGGCTGTGTTAGAGCCATGTCGGTGGTTTGTTCTATCATAGCCTGTTGGGATCTGCTATGGCATCAAAATCGTGCGACAATCGCAGAGCGTATGTGATCGTGCCCTGACTCTTCAAATAAAAGTTAGGCTTCGGCTGGTTTTGACGTTTCTGCCTAGCTGTCTATTCTGTAAGAGTTTCTTTTGGTCCACAGTAGGTCGAACGTGAGAGGAATTGTTCAGGATCAATCAGAGGTGATAAAAGAGGACAGTATTTCATTTCTCTAACTTGTTTTATTGCCTACCAGCCAACATGAGAATACCAAAACCTTGTAGTTGTAGTTGTAGTTGTACGTAAGAAACCGAGGTAGTAGGAGGCTAGGAGGAGTAGGTCGAGGACACTTTTGCAGTTTCTCTAACATGTTTCCTTTGTCTCCCGTTGACAGATTTCCTGTCCAGCATGTCCAGTGAAGCCGCTGGGACGAGTCTTGACAACCTGTCGTCCATCGTCAACAGCATCGCGCTTCCCGACGGGCACATGTAGTCATGGAAACAAGATGGCGGCGTCCAAGATGGCGGATCCAAGATGGCGGCCACAATCACTGAAATATTCCGTTCCTTTGTAATTCCATGTTCGACGGACTCTTCTGTCACTAATAGAAAGTCGTAAATTTTATCCGTAATTGACATTTCGACCATGTACGACTTGTGCAAGAATGTCATCGAGAAATGTGTCGTGATTTTTTTGTCAATATGAATCTATTTTTATAATAAAATATCAAGGAAAAGTATACCATGTTGTCGTCTGACTTACGGTTACAATGTACTTTAGTGACAGGGATAGTAAAGGGATCGACATGACCGGTGAATATATCGATGGATCTAATGAGGAAAAAAGATACAGATCAGTCCAGAAACTCGGAATTATGAAATATAGACAAAGTATGTTACTTATAACTGTCCTGTTAGGTTCATCACAGATCGTAATCACAGAAAAAGCAACACAAACTTACAACAAACTTTAAGGAACATTTCAAGTAATAGTTATACAGACTAGATATATATCTTTGTGCAGGTATAGCAAGAAATGAGTGTTGTTACACGTGGACAGCCCAACCGCGTTCAAACTTCGACATGCTCTTTAAACAGAATTAGAAAACGTTTTACACCTGCTTGAAAATTTAAGACACCCTTTTCTACGCAGGGCGCTTTGAAAACCGCCCTAGTGGCGACACGTCGTCCCTTGTTAAGTAAATAAAATGAAATGCTACAGAGGAATCTATAGTTCGCAGCAACAAGGTCATCTACCTAAATCAGAATGCATTCTTTAGTTATTTACACACTTGAAACCCTTCAACACGGCCCTTACCATACAGGCGACATAATGCCTACCTATCCTTGCCTATATATAGTATGTTCCTTGATGAATAAGTAAAGCCCGTAGAAAGTGTTGCCAAGTTCAGGGCGTAAGAACTGTACGTCTGTTGACACAAGCTATGGTACATGTATATTGTTGCCACGAAAGCTGGTATACCCCATTTCCACTAGGACAACGCTCTGGTCGCGCGCACCTTAAATTTAACTCTTATCTTCTTATCATGATACTGGACAAAACCCCGCGTGGGGCATAATGTCCAGGAACTCGCCTAACAAATTGTATAGAACAGAAAACTTATCTTTTTTTACGCTTTGTGTGTTTTGTTGTCTTTTCAGTCACACGTTTACATTTTTTATGATATACCCTGTATGAAATTGAAGGATACACATGTCCTATTTAGGTCGCAGTCAGAGAGCAGCGCGATCGTCGTCTAGTGGAAAGGGGCCTTAGAAGAAGCCATGTGACCTACCCGAGTACTCCGCTTTCTATCAAATATGATCACTAAGTCCATTGTTGCCTTGATTTCGTTCAAATTTACTGTTTGTGCCCCAACTGAGAGGTTGTGTGATAGAAACACAATGCACAATTGATTTTTTTGTGCGAAAAGGTTTTTTTTTATCTCATGGAAGATTAAAGTATGAAATGATTTAAACTCCAAGCAGATGTTTTTATCATTTTTTTTTTAATGTTTGGCTGGTGGACTTGAAAAGCGCCTAAAACACGTCCAAAACCAGCCGAGGCCGAACCTCTGCTGGTTGGCAAGTAGCTATTGGGCTGAATGAAGTTCAGCTGTCCTGCTACACAAAAGGCTGTGTTAGAGCCATGTCGGTGGTTTGTTCTATCATAGCCTGCTATGGCATCAAAATCGTGCGACAATGGCACAGCGTATGTGATCGTGCCCTGACTCTTCAAATAAAAGTTAGGCTTCGGCTGGTTTTTACGTTTCTGCCTAGCTTTCTATTCTGTAAGAGTTTGTTTTGGTCCACCAGGCGACTTGAGAGTAACAAAACGTCATCTTTCTCTTTACCTTGTACTAAAGAACACAGTCGGTCAAATGTGAGAGGAATTGTTCAGTATCAATCAGAGGTGATAAAAGAGGACAGTATTTCATTTCTCTAACATGTTTTTACTGTATGAAATTGAAGGATACACATGTCCTGTTTAGGTCGCAGTCAGAGAGCAGCGCGATCGTCGTCAAGTGGAAAGGGGCTTTAGAAGAAGCCATGTGACCTACCCGAGTACTCCGCTTTCTATCAAATATGATTACTAAGTCCATTGATGCCTTGATTACGTTCAAATTGACTGTTTGTGCCCCAACTGAGAGGTTGTGTGATAAACACAATGCACAATTGACTTTTTTTGTGCGAAAACGTTTTTTATCTCAGGGAAGAATAAAGTATACAATGATTTAAACTCTAAGCAGATGTTTTTATCGTGTTTTTTTTTTTTTATGTTTGGCTGGTGGACTTAAAAAGCGCTTAAAACACGTCCAAAACCAGCCGAGGCCAAGCCTCTGCTAGTTGCCAAGTAGCTATTGGGCTGAATAAAGTTTCCAAGGAGTACAAACACCAAAAGTTTCCAAAGAGCCCAAATAAGCTAAAAGAAAATCTGTCAATGAAGTTAGCTGGCCCACTGTGTCTCCTATGATCGCCTTTAAACGGTCTTTTCCCCTAAAAGGCCAATTTCAACCGTACAGCTGCAGCCAGAAATCACCAGCTGATTTCTGGGGTGGACTTTAAACAATCGCCGGGCTTGTTATCTCAGTAACTGGGCCCGATCGGGCGCAAGTGTTCCTTCCCTCCGAGAGTTGGGGCTAGCTGCACGGTGCGCCCTGTACAAACCTTCTCGGGGCAACTGTTCCAATATCCGCACGACAAATCACTCCCCTGAGGAGACACACTTTCCGCCCATCCCTCAAGATGGATGAGGGCAGGGTGACGTCACTGCAGTACATCATGGTCGCCGCTAGGTGATGCAGGTGTCACAGAGCGTTTAGATGGACTTGAAAGATACTACTATCAAGCGAACAATCAAAGGTTTCCAAAGTATTTCATCATTTCAAAGTAAGGCATTACTACACAAAAATACAAATTCTATTAGCAGGAATGTTATGAGGCTTTTATTATAACCCAACAATTAGCGAAAGGAGATTCGACCATGTACTTTTTTTTCCTTTTGTACTTCGCGGCGAAATAACTTATGAACGGAAATCTTGTATGTAAGTGTTGGTTTTGGATATGATTAGGCTGAAACTAAGTTTATGAAAAAATTGTGGACAAATTCATCATATCAAAGACTCTTTTGGCTTGACTTGACTTAAGGTTTTGCACTTCTATCGTATATGAAGAATGGGTCCCGCATGATCGTCATAAGAATGTACTTGCAAGAATGCGCGCAATTCATACCGGGTGTTTTCTTGCTGTTGCTGCGTGCATGGATAAAATACATTTCTTATTCTAGTGTGACCACGACCAACATGCACCCCGCCCTCCGCACGACAAACGTCGACAGATGAATTTGACCCTGACTCTAGGAGTGAGCAGTTGTGGCAAGTGGCACGCGTCGACAGCACGGCCGGACAAAGGCCTGCCTTATACGTGCCCGTCCCCCGTGTCGCAGGCAGCCCGCAAGTCGCGTGGATGAACAAGAGGAGACCGGGTCCTGTGTCGTCCTCCCGGGCCGGGTATCCACACCCAGGAGACGGGAGGGAGGCTTCGGTTTCTGTTCCTACTGTCTGTTGCTATGCGATTTCTTCACTAGATGAACTAACAGGAAAACCATTACAACGTTCTATACGTGTATGAATGTAGCCTCTTCCAGGCTCCGTGGATCGGTAGAATCATTCTTCTGGCCGGCTAACTCCCCTAGCGTACTATAGACTCTATTTGTCCAATTTCTACAATTAGACCACCGATCTACGAAGCCTGGTAGAGGCTAATATGAATGAGGATTGAATGTTGCTATACGCGATTTCTTCAATAGATGGAACAACGTACAGGCTAGGCAACCCATTAAGCATACTATAGGTGTATGGATGAGGATGGAATGTTGCTATGCGATTTCTTCAAAAGTTGAATGAAAAGGAAAACATTTACACAATCTGAAGATGTCTTACTGAGGATAGAATGCTAACATAGTCGTGGATTATACGACACTATTATGATAAAGTTTCTGCGACACGTATTATAAAAGATACGATACCATGACAGGGAAACACTGCGGCTTGTAAACTAAGTAGGTGTATGAATGTGGATAGAATGTTGCTATGCGATTTCTTCAACAGATGAATTAACAGGAAAACCATTAAACATTCTATACATGTATGAATGAGGATAGAATGTTACCACAGTCGTGAATTATGTGACACTGATTAAGCCTCTGCCTCGTATCATAAAAGATATGATATCACGAAGAGAAATACTGATATTTTATCACAAAATGTAAATACAATGTCAAGTTTTTCGTACGTCTCCAACTAGAGGGCAGGCTCTGGACTACAATTGAATTTCTAAAAAGCAAGCTGGCTTTGTTGTAACTTTTGTTATTGTTGTTGTTTCTTTAATCTAAATTCAATGGTGTGTGAAGCGTTTTATACAGCTGCTATGAAATATGTTGTTTTAGCATAAGACAACAAACAATTCATTGAATGAGCTAACACAAGATGGGTCGGAAATTTCAATAATTTCGAATCTTCAATTTCAGCCAGGAAAGTTTGCTGCTCACTGCTTTCAGTATGGTGATTTTTGACAATTTTCTTTGCCCCCCAAAATCTTGGGAAGAACCTCTTTCTTGCGTTCATATGTGAGGATCCGTACGTGTGTGTTATCTATGTGTGTGTCCGGGACCCCGGCTGTGTAATAAACACTGGCTCGTTGAACAATCATCAACACTTTCTATGTCTTCAAGATGCCGACAAAGATAGCAAACGTCTTCCATTCACTTTCACAAAGAAGAGAAAACAAGAAGACACACAAGTCTCCTGAAATCTCCGTTTTTATATGACGAAAAAAATGCTGACCAAGTACATAAACGTTTGCGCCAGAGAAACCCAAAGTTTTCCCTGAGAAAACCTACCGTATAAAGCAAATTTATCATCACTGAGGGACGCGATTTGGCGCGTACTGACAAAGTGACATCATTAGAAAACGATTGTCACTTCTGGGCTAAGTGGAGATGTGCCAGATAATGGTGATTCACACCGTTCTGGCACTTCCGACTTCTGTGTGTATTGAGAGGCGGTTAGCACAAACAGCAGAACAAGAGATTTAACGGGATAAAGCTATTTTCGCCTTTTTGTTAATCCGGTTTAGAGTGGATTGCGGTAATCGAGCTAATAAACTCATCAGTGGCACGAGAGGATGAGATTTTAACGAGCACCATAACAAACGGTCAGAACTGAGGGAGCAGATGTTAATGTCATCAGAAGAAAACTCTCCCAAGATGGCGCAGTCTTTGTTTTCATCTGACTCATAACAGCTTTAAGTGATGAGGCACATGTGACTGTTAAACACGGAAAGTTTGTTGTCATAAAGCTGGGACGTCCTTCCTAAAACTAACTCATAGTATTTCAAAGTGTGAAAACCTAAAATAGCCTATACCGGGCTCCACAGGTCGCAAACTGTACTCCTCGGTCATCTAACTCCTCTGGCGTATTTTCTGTCTTATTTGGCCAATTTCTACTATTTTTCCAGCGACCTGTATAGGGCCTGTCGAGCCTGGTAGAGGCTATGTGAGAAATACATTGAATGTAGTCGTGTCGATCTGTTGCAGCATAGCAGCGATTCGCGATCGGGGATGTGTGCTGCTAATCTCACATGCAACAGTCTGTGTTTTTCACATGTAGTACGTTCTTGACAGAATTAGATCAGTAATTTTTAAGATAATAGTGATCTTTTTACCTATAACATCAATTCAGACATTTGCGGGTGCGTTGATACACAAAACTATTACCTCAGGACATAAGTTACCGCTACTTTTATTATATTTCTATTTCTATCATTTCTCCTCCCGGTTGGTCCAGGTGGCGGTAGCCGCGGCTGGTGTACACCTCCCGGGGTCAGACATACTGGCGGCCGGCGCGCGCCTTTTAAATGGAAATTCTTTCTAATGGCTACAAGTTCTTGTCCCAGCATGGCGGGCCCTTCATGTCCGACCGCCCGGAGGATCCTGGGGGACACCAGAGGGGTGACGTCATTTTCAGACGACGTTTAAAGTTGACCAAGGAGGCTTTATCAGCTAAAACCTCCAGGGTTTACCGATATTTTTTAGCTAAAATGACTTTAACTCGCGCGCTTCAAGTATCTTTTCTATTTGATTGTTGAAGTTGTTGTTGTTGTTGTTTTTGCCTACGTCGGATAACGTTAACTTTGAGTTTGAAAGAGTTGTTTTCCATCAGATCTAGAAATTGACGTCGGTTGACGACGACAAGTCAAAATAGAAAGAAAGAAAGAAAAGGGGAAAAAATTCTAGAAAAAACACAGGAGAGGAGGAAAGCAAATTTAGAATCTTTGTGTGTTTGTATTCTATGCTACTGTTTATTTTGGGAAGTCTTTCACACACAATTGAGGAAAATGGTCGCGTGTCCAAACAAGGCGATTGTATCATGCGAACAACTTCAAGGTGGCAAACTTCAGCACTTCTTGAAAGGAAGGGTACTAACACAGAACACGCACAAGCTGTAATAAGCCCTCACGTTTACATCACAACACCTCTGGACAACAGATCATCTAGAAGCTCCGAACCTTTTATGTGCAGATACCGTGACGTGTTGTAGAGGGGGAGGGGCCGCGGGACGACTTCAAGATGAGAGAAGTCTTCATGCGAGAAATTGCCACAACAACTTTTCTTGTACTTAGGGGTTCATGGCCAGTATACAAAATTGTAACAAAATTATTGCAACGTATTGCCTCCTAAATTGCAACTGACAAAAAATGACTTGCAAACAATTGTAATCAGCATAGTGAGTGACTACTCTAGTCTAAAGGACGACTCTAGAAATGTATAGGGTTTGACCTCTTTTTCTGAGACAGTGGAAGACGAAGTGGATATTGTGATGTTAAGATGTGGGAAGTTTTTGTCTGTGTGCCCGTCAATAAGGTATATCAAAATGTGTCAGCACACACACATTCTGTTACGTTAGCGAACATCTTCCATGTGCAGATGGTTCTAAGCAGACACAAGTGACGCATCTTGACTTCCAGCCGAGTTGTGACCTGTCGTGCCACCCAAGTCGGCCCGGCTCGCAGCACCGATTCTCCTCGGTAGGGGTAACGAGGTCCAACCGAGAAAACTCACATCCCGAGCAGGTTCCCAGAGGGGCACCGTGTTTCCAAATCGGGAGTATGAATATTCATAGGTCACCAGAGTGGGAGGGGCCGGTGGACTGCCCCCTTTGGAGGAAAGCGGGTATATTAGCGCTCGGCGGATCCTCTAACAACATACATGTGCCCTTGTTCGAGCGGAGAGTGTCAGTGTTCATCACTTGCTCTCTGACACTTCAAAACATCACTTCCATCACAGTTAAAGTTGGAGTAGGGGTGACTTTGAAGACACCAGACCAGAATGGAGTTTGTGGAACTGAGCAGCTGTAGGTTCGACGCGACGCCGACGTTCTGCGATCGTCCAGCCGCCCCCAACGCCACGGTCCTACCGGGCGAACACTTCCCCGTACCGAACGGCTCTTACGAGTCGGACCATGGGGACGGTCACGTCCTGGCCCCGGGCCCGTCCTTCCACGGCCCCGGCCGCTGTCTGCTCTGGGCCTGCAAGGCGTGCAAGAAGAAGACGGTCCCGATCGACAGGAGAAAGGCCGCCACCATGAGAGAGAGGCGTCGTCTGGTCAAAGTCAACGAGGCCTTCGACATACTGAAGAAGAAGTCGTGTGCCAACCCGAACCAGAGGCTCCCCAAGGTGGAAATCCTCCGCAACGCCATCTCCTACATCGAGCAGCTCCACAAACTACTACGGGACAGCAAGGAGAACTCGTCGGGAGAGGTCTCGGACAGCTCCGCTCCCAGCCCCGGGTCCTGCTCGGACGGAATGGTGAGTTGTCTCCGCCCGTTACATGTTAGAACACGACCGGACAGGGACGGATCAGAAAACCGAGATCAAACGACAAGCGAGTCAAGTCGTTATCCCCCTTGTCAGGCCTGGCTTCCGTTGTGTATAATTAGTTAACAATCCCGGCGATAAAGAAACTTCCGAAACTTACACAGTGGGGAGTTTACAGTACATCTAGACATTCATACAAATATTACTAACTCAAGAATTGGCAATTGTCTAACGTTTCTGTAGAAATTCACGTCTATCTTATGATTTTTCACTTTACTAGAAACATGAATAGCGTTCATATATGCACCGTACAGGTTACTGGTGTCTTTTTATGGCAGTGCGTAGGAGGAAAAGTTCCCATAGCCGTATTAACTTTTACTACATGAGAACCATATCAATGACGCAGACCGTCTGTACGATATGACGTTAGCAGACTTTATCTGGGCTTTACTATCGCTCCCCTCTCCCAGCCTTGATCCATATTTACCCCTGCTGACTACCCCGAAAATGGCGTTGAGATAGATCCCATATCTACTTCTGATAATGGCCTCCTAATGACGTGATTCAGTCCGTGGGTAGTTGTGGGATTTCTGCTTCACAGAGAAACGTTCAACTAGTGATGTCCGCCGCTCTCATCTGGTCTTCATTACGCAAACCTACGTTGTGTTTCCAAGTGGGGTCAGCAGGCCCCATGCCCCTGGGCTATCAACTCCCCTGCACCACTTTGGTTCAGTAACTTTTCAATCTGTACTGCAGATAAATTTAATTAGCAAGAAAAACAATGTTGTCCCATGGAAGCAGCACTCATTACTGGGGGTACTGCTGACAGAGTCGGCCACAAATGGGAGGGTCGGGAGGGGAAAATATGATCCGTGTTTAGGGTGAGATGTGGGGAAAAGTCGACTGTCTGACCTAGACTGGGTGTAAACTGACACTACAAGTACCTTTTCTTCTGGCGATCCGAATACTGGCGTCCTTTTTCTTGGTGAGAAGCCAAAATAGAAACGTTTTTGTACTTAATCGCTTTTGACAATTGCTACACACATATACATGTATACACAGAGGTACTAGGCCACGTAAATTGAAATTGGAATGATATGCATTGTACCTTTTGTTGTTTGATAAACAGTGATACTTTTAGTTTTAACATGCTTCAACAGGCTTAGATCTAGAGGCCTGTAAAATGTGTACATACTACAGTGCTATATCAATTGTTATCTATCGTTGTTTATGAATTCCTCTTCTTCCTTGCAGGCTGCCCACAGTCCCCACAGCTTCTGTACAGACACATCCGGGAACTCATCCTGGGAACACGGTGACAGGCATCATGGGAACGGTAAGAGAACTTCCATCTTACCTTCTTCCTAGGCTACAGAAAACATGGACGTTCTTTTCACAGAATGTCTCTTTCTGTTTGCTTTCGATTAAGTATTGTTCCGATACTTTGGACGTTATGATGGCACAAATTAGCCTACAATAGTTATAAACAATTCCATTTTACTTACTAGACACAAGTAACTGCTTCATACCTTTTTTTTATAAAAGTTAAAACTGAAGAAACAACCCTGTGTAGGCATACAACACAAAATATGGAACGTGGCCCATTGTATGAAACGTACTTTGTATTAATGTATACATAAGAACACACAGCGATCACTTCACAAAAGAAAACATCTCTTCTTGCTTTTGCTGCCATAAAAGATGCATTTATAGTTAATGAAGCTGTTTGAAAGACCATAACATTGCAAAGTGATTTGTAATTGAAAGTGATAGCGTAAGCAGGCACATGTACCCTGCGTGATACCGCGTATCAGGTTACAGTCTGTCTATAAATACACGGGCTATAGAATAACGCACACTTTAAAACGGCATTATACAGGGCAGTAATGCAGCATTTCGTGAACTTGCTTTTTGCTCAAATCAAAGTTGTAGAATGGCAATATTGTAGTTCGTTAAGACAGTTAACTGAAGAATAAAGTGCTGGTTCTAACTGGAATAGATATCAATGTTGGCATGATAACTGAGAGGGGGCATCATTTCCAGAATATTCCAGTCATAAATCATCAGTATATATGGAGATGTCGATAAATGGAAATCGTCCATAGTTTTGTGACTTGTAAGAAATATTTTCAGATACACGTTTTGGCTCTGTGGCATACTATAGTTATTAGTAAGAATTGACAAACAGTTACTAATTTTCTTTGCTTTATTTTTATATCCCATGCACCCAATGCATTGTGTCAGTCTTTTTTACCCAAACACGGAGCCCCGGTAGAAATAGGATGGTACCCAGCAGGCTACCCTAACGGACTCGAATACACTCCATACAGAAATTCTTTTTCTTTTGCATTTGTTTTACTGGCCTTTGTTATAATGACCTCCTCTCTGTTATCGGTAATGGCTATCGCACATTGTTTTGATTTTAATGTAATTAATTAATCATAGATACTGAAACTTAAGTCCTTAACAAATTATCGTTTATTATCGTCGAATTCTTCGCCATTAAGTATAAAAGAGAAAATACAAACTTTCTGAACGTTTTGAAGTGTCCTAACAACGATGTAACGTTAAGTCATTGTACTACAAATCAATATATTGTGTACTCTTTGATCGATCCACAAACTGCAAAATACATTTGCCAAGAGAAGACTGTTTTTTTGTGTGTTGTTGCTATTGTGGTTTGTGTCTAATCAAATTTTTCCTGTTCTCTCCCAGGCCACGAGAACCAGTCGTGCGGTAACAACGTGTCGAGTCTAGACTGTTTGTCACTCATCGTACAGAGCATTTCTACTATTGAAGGCGAGGAGAACAACAACGCGAGCAACCCGCCAAGATGAGAGACCCGCGCCAAAACAGGGGACTGCCATTCATTTTGAACAAAGGAGACATCGGGGACCATGTGTACATTTCCAATGAACTTATATGGACTTGAGAGAAGAAATTATTGTGAGGAAAAGTCGTCGTGTTGTCGTATACTCTCGTGAAGTCTCACGAGAGATGACGTGTCAACGAGATTTTATTTGAACGACTGACTGTAAATCTACTTGTACATATGCTGTATATACTTGACTTCCAAGCTACGCCGTGTTTTCGTGCTAGAAATAAATATTTACATGTTGTGTGTTTTCTTACAAACCTGTGTATGCTGCATTTATTTTCTTGAACCACACACACTTCGGTTAGATACAACGTTTTCATAGTCAATAGTCTAATACCAAAAACGTCTAAAATCATTCAATATTGATTGTTAATCATTAGTTCATTGTATTATATAGTTATTTATTTTGGAATATTCTATCAAGAACAGTAGACATATGTTTGGCAAATGTACTAAATTTCAACATGTAGTAATTCTCCAGGAAGTGAAGACTGTAAACAAAATTCAGGTAAATCAACTGACTCACTCACAAGGGCTCAAAATGAAATATTAGTGCCTCAGCCCAAGACAGAAGCCCACCTCCCGCAACTTTAACTCACGTTCATTTTGTAATTCATTGACAGGATTGCTCTTATTATCTCTAACTAGTCTAAGAGATGGACCACAGAGCCCTGTATATGGTTCTCCTCAACAAGATGCACCAAATGTGACCTGACGTAGGCAGCCATGCCTCAGGCAGACGGCTGTGTATCCTACACCCTCTAGATTCTTCTCTCCGTCTCCGGGCACTAAACCTTCTCTGAAGGAGGTATCTCACTGCACTTGAGGCACCAGTGCGGCACTACGGGGTTCATTTACTGCTGCATTGTTGTGTTATGTGCCGATTTTTTAAAAATAATCTATATATTGCTTAATACGTAAAAGTATGACTTAGAAGACAACAAAATACACAAAACGTAATCAAATTCGCCCTTTATATCTGAAATTCGTTGAGAAATGTTTTGAATCCCGCAGTGCCGCACCTGTGCCCCAAGTGCAGTGAGATACCGTCTCTAATGGTGGACTCTCACTGCACTTGGGGCACCGGTGCGGCACTGCGGGGTTCGTAGATGACTCAAAGAATTTCACAGATAAAGACCGAATTTTCTTCCGTTTTGTGTATTTAGTTGTCTTCTAAGTCATACTTTTACGTATGACGCAATATCTAGATTTATAGAAATCGCAAAAATAACAAAACAGACTTACATTGAACGAACCCATCAGTGCCGCACCAGTACCCCAAGTGCAGTGAGATACGAGGGGGGTTCAATAAGTTCTTGTCCTCACCAAGAAATAACAAGCACAACTCAGATTTTCAGGCACAACTTCATAGTATGAAGTCTTTTATCAATATCCTCCAAATTACAAATCATTGGAGTCATTACTTTCCAGGCATTCGTTTTTTCTAAATTAGAAGGTAAGTGGGGAGAAAAAGAAGGGTGAAGTGTGATCAGACAATTTGACCTCACACCTCAGGTTGCAGATCAATTGTCCACCTTTTTTTGCCTTGCCGCCAGGCAAGGCTTTACGCCAGCTTTTTTCCATGGATCAATGGACGGACCTTTTAACCCAGCCCTTCCAAAGCCCCTTCCAAAGGCCCTTTGTTATTTTGGGTATACAAACAGTTTTAGTAATACAGACAGAGACCAAACTGAAAACCATCATAATATAAGAAGAAACAACTCATGAATGGAAACAAAGAAAAAGAATGTGCCATTCCACCCGAGGCAGACTTGCACCCGCCCACCCTTCTGCCAAGAAACGACACATCAAAGCAAACTGGAAATTATAAAGAGGACTAGAGAGTAGAAGGAGAACACCATAGTGAAGGACTGACCACACATACTGAACATCTAACAGACAATCCACCAATAGCAAAGACAGACTGTAGCACCAAACAAAGACTACTACGACAAGGACTCTAAAAACGTAGAACCAAAACTCCCGTCCGCACACTTGCCCATTTAACAGATTGGCACCACTCAGCCAAGAAACTTTCAGAACCAAGTCGAACAAACTCCATCTTGAGTTTAAACCTAAGAGCCTCCTTGATTAGAGACACCAGCTCAATGTGAGATACGAAATTATTATCAAAGAGAGCCTGACACCTGGACCACCAAATCTTAGACCGAGCGACGGCCAAAATGTAGGTGCAGACATCTCTCTTACACTTCTTCAGGGTAGACGACATAACACCATAGAGAGCGACCGCGCGAGAAACACGAAAACTAGAGACCACCCATCGCCTAATGAACCCTTCGACCCAAGTCCAGGTCAGGAGCACCTCGCCACAAGACCAGATGGCATGGGTAACGGTCTCCGTAGCTCTACAGTTTCTCCTCGGACAAAGAGGGGAAGGAGTTCTGTGCCAAATCGAACAAGTCAAGTAGTTGGTTTTGAGAGCCCCATGTGCGACCTTCCAGGAAAGCTCCTTTAGGTTATTCTCAAGGAGAGTGTTATGCACCGTTGAAAAAACAAGTGACCAATCAACACCCCGCTCTAAAAAACAAGCGGAAGGGGTATGAGAACGAGCTAAAATGGCAGCTTTGTACAAAGACTGCACGGTGCATATCCTGTCCCAAGTCTTCGAAGCAGAAGCATTAACAAACTCCAAGGTGAGCTTCCGCATCAAAGAATAGTGAGGTGGAGCCTCAGGAGAGTGGGGGGAACTGTTAGACCACGATGATGGTTCAAAACGACGGGCAAAAAAACCCAGCCAATATTTTGCCAACTGGACCCATGGAAGATCCGGCCGGTCAAGAATATTGGTAAACGGCCGACAATAAAAACAATTGGCCTTCACTCCAAAATCAATGAGATCCCATCCACCTTTGTCCAAAGGTAGCAAAACTGTCTGTCTAGAGACCAGTTCTGCACGATAACTCCAGAAAAACTTAAAGACGGCTCTCGTAATGTCCTTGACGACTGACTCGGGAGGAGAAAATACAGGAGCAATATACCACAAAGTAGATAAAGCAAGGTTATTAACGACGACAACCTTGCCAGCGAAGGATAAAGAGAAGCTGTCCCACCTTCGCAGAACCGCTTCAAACTTAGCTTGCCTCTCCCTCCAGTTGACTAAAGGCATATTAACACTTCCAAAAGTACCTCCCAATAAACGTATGGATACAGATGTCCATTTAAAATTCTTCGGACAATCTAGTCTTTTCCTCCAACTACCTAGCCAGAGACCCATACATTTGTCAAGATTTAAAAGAGACCCGGAACCTCTGTTATACATGTCAATAACAGCAAAGAGCCGGCGGATCGACTCATCGGTTGTAACAATAGCCGAGTTATCGTCCGCATACTGCGAGATCTTAACTTCACGGCCACCAGGCAACCTGAGGCCGTGAATCGCAGCGTCGGCCCTTACTGTAGCGGTAAATGGCTCCAAAGAAATTGCGTACAGCAGGGGTGACATAGGGCACCCCTGCCGAACACCTCTTGAGAGAGAAAAAGAAGATGATAGCGACCCATTGACGAGAACAGCACTGGTAATGTTGTGGTACAATATAGCAACCCATTTGCGGAAAACCGGGCCAAAACCCATCTTCGTAAGAGTCAAGTGAAGAAAATCAATATTCACTCTATCAAAGGCCTTGGCCTGATCCAGAGAAATGATCGCACAGTCAAAGTTATTCATATTAACATATGTAATGATATCTCTCATCAAAAGTAGGTTACATTGTATCGACCGGCCTGGTATACCGCATGTCTGGTCAGGACTGATGACCGAGGCGGCAACCATCTTAAGCCTATTGTTAAGGACCTTTGCAAGAATCTTATAATCGCAATTTAACAAAGAGATGGGGCGACGGTTCTTCGGGTCCAGAGGGTCCCCTTTTTTTGGAAGGAGAGTAATAACACCAAAACTCTGGCTCTGAGAGAGCTCGCCAGAAGAAAAAACTTCCTCAAAAACTGAGAGGAGATCCCCGGCAATGACGTCCCAGAAAGCGACATAAAATTCCTTCGGGAGACCGTCACTGCCAGGGGACTTATTATTCTCCATACTGCACAATGCAGCCCAAAGCTCATCCAATGAAAGAGGACCTTCTAATGAAGAGACTTCATCAGGATCCAAAGACCCTTCTAAATTGTTACAAAGGTTATTCGCCTCACACTTATCAATAGGCTCAGCACTAAAAAGGTCTTCATAAAATAGCTTAAAAACGTCTAAAATCTCCTCGTCATCTTGGACAACACGTCCAGTAGAATCTCTGACCGAAGAAATGCGTCGCTGCCTACTTCGGGAAGAGGCCTGGCTTACAAAATACGAGGTACATTTTTCCCCTTCGACAAATTGCTTGACTCTGGACCGAACAAAAGCACCGCGAGCCTCCTCAGCGGACAACTCGGACAAGGAAGACTTAGTACATTCATACCTACGCAAGATGTCCGCCGAAGAGGCCCCGTCGTTCATCTTGTTGGTGAGATCGACAAGTTCATTATTCAAGGTAAACATGGACTCCCGTCTCTCCCTAGCCAGTTCACAAGAAATTCTGATCAGGAGAGAGCGAGTTCTAGCCTTTACATCATCCCACCAGGCTCGCAAAGAAGGAAAACCTGGTTTCAAAGTCTTCCAATTGTTAAAAGCGAGTTTAAAATCATTTAAAACTTTGTCTCTTTTTAAAATCGAGACATTACATTTCCACAAGCCAGGCTTCTTCTTCACATCCGGTAAAATTGACAAGGACACACAGTCATGGTCTGTAAAATATGCGGGTAAAAAACAGTAGTTTGAAACGACGAGGCATTTAGACGAATAAAATCGGTCCAGCCGACAGGCAATACCTTTGGTCGGCTGTCTCCAAGTGAAGACCTTTTTAGAAGGATTCTCATGTCTCCAAGAGTCATGCACATTAAAATCGGCGCAAATGTCTTTTAAAACGGTGGAACCGCCACTACCATGAGCCGGGTTCCCGCCCCTCTTATCAATATCAACATCTTCAACGCAGTTAAAATCACCGCACAAAATAAGGGGCTCAGCCCCCGACAGAAACTTATACAAATTTTTAAAAAATCCAGTACGCTCCGCAGAAATGTTAGGAGCATACATGTTACAAACTTTGAAATTACGCGCACCATCGGACAAGACGACACAGACAACACGCCCACTGTCGTCACAAGACTTTTTAACCACATCAAAATTGAAAGATGGAGAGAGTAAAATACCCACACCTCTAGATTGGGAGGAGCCCAATGCCCAAAACGCTTGGCCTCCCCATTCCTTCTCCCAGAGCACCGCTTCAGATGTTGACGAAACATGGCACTCTTGGAGGCAAACAACGTCAAATTTATGTTGACGGCAAAAGCCGAAAACCTGCCTCCTCTTCTGCGGACTACGGAGCCCACAGACATTGAGTGTAGCAATAAGAACCATGAGGCTACATAGAGAAGGAATGTCAAACAACATCGGAATGTGAGGAATTAGTGGTACAGATCATCAATTCCTTCCACACCAATTCGGTTAACAAATTGGGGGTGGACATTGTAGAGGTGCTTGAGACATAACATGGTGGTTTTAAAAAACCTCGAACAATTACCAACCTTACAAGGCACAACGTCCCCGGAGATGCCATGCGCCTTTGCAAGGTGAGATTTCAAAGACCTAAAACTATGCAAGAGTTCGTCACAACCATGAGAAATAAACTGGTTGCACACAAAGACAGCCTTATTCTTGTACAAGTCAGAGGAGATGACAATGGCTCTCGCCTTTGCTACCAAATCGGGACTTGGAGCCTGAGAGGCATCCGAAGTATCCTCATCAATGATGAGGCTTCTGGAGCCAACAGTAGAGTCAGACTCGTTACCGTCCACAGAACGAAGACTCTCCGAGGGAAACTCCTCGATAACAAGACTGGAGTCGGAATCCGGCTCCTTACGAATCTTTTTTCCTTTCGACAAAGTCTTTGCAGAGGCAGAACCCTCACTGGAATCCCCCCTACACCTTTTCCTGGAATCTTTGTCAGCAATATCAGAGTTGCCATCATGGCAGCTCTGACAAAGAAAGAGGCGATTATCGCTTTGACAAACTGGGCCCTCACAGAAAGCAAGGAGAGCAGATTCTGGAGTTATGTCTGCCTTGCACTGATGACAAGACACCACCTCCAGAGTGATTGTGTAATCCAACTCACAACCCTGACACATGTACCGACGAGTAACAGGTCGGATAGGACTGGCCGCTTTACGCCTCCTTCTCTGGGACCGGGCGCGAGGGGCCGGTACCGGAGCAGCAGATGTTGAGGGTACCTGCTCGCTAGAAGAGGAAGAAAGGCCAGGCTTAGCCAGAGAAGGAGCGGCCTCCGACAGCAAGTCCTCAGACGGCTCAACCACCGCGACCGGAGAAAACTTGGTCAGAGAAGGAGCGGCCTCCGACAGCACGTCCTCAGACGGCTCAACCACCGCGACCGTAGGAGAAACCTCCGGCTCCGCGACCGGAGAAGAAACATCCGACTTCACAGCCGAAGAAGTACCCGGGTCCACACTGCCAGGGTGACCTGGAGGCGAAACAGGATCAGATACACCAGACTCTGCGTCAGAAACATGGGCCAGTTCCGACCGATCAGTCTTATTTACAGCCTGAGGAACCCGTCCATCATGATGTTCACGGACCTGACTCACACCTGCCGGGAGCTCTTGGCTCTTAGCCCAACTGGCTCCCATCTTAATCCTGTTTGCGAAGGACAGGGGACAACGGCGAGCCGTATGTCCCTCTGCCCTGCAACTGAGGCACACAACATCGTTGGTACAATCCATGGCCAAATGCCCAATGGACTGGCATTTGTTGCAAAATGTTACTGCACAATTTGCCGACTCATGCCCTTCCTGGTTGCATCTCAAGCAGGTACGGGGCTGCCCCACATACCTAAAGAAAACCATCCTCCCGTCATACATTTTCCATGCTGATGGGATATTGCATCCCGGCTTTAAAACTACTTTGTATTGCCGGTTCCCATTTTTGATGGTCGGTCTGTCCCGGTATGTTACCATACGGGACGTGATGACGGCACAGTATTGATTTAACCAGTTCCTGACATAGTTGTCATCGAGCTCATACGGAATTCTTGTGGCCGTGACAATTATCTCCGCCGCCGCGTAAGATGACACATCCACGGCGTCTAAACCAGACAGTTTCCCCGCATACAATGTACGCTCGTGTACCGAGGAAAATGACACGTCGAATGAGTTTGGTCCCAGAGACTGAACAGCCTGAATGCTGCTCATGGGAGCCGAAACCTCGCTCAGCAAAGTAAACACTTGTTCATACGTTAACCGATCACGGTACACGGCAACTTTTATTGAAAGAGGACGCTTCATAATGCAGCTTTAACTAGAACCAAATAAAACTAAAAAGGAACCAAAATATGAGCAGACAGAGCTGCCAGAGACCCTGAAAAACACTACCTGTAAATCAGACAGCCTCCACGGACTCCACGGGCAGCAAGGGTTGAAAACGTAACGTAACTGAAGGCGTGTAACCAAACTGACACGCTTAAAGAACAACCAAGTACGAACCAATAAACTAGGTAGCCTCTCCGGGCGCTACTGGTTCTCAAACTAAATTGCTAAATTTGCCAAGGAGCAAGCCCAAGTGGAAATTTCCACTCAGACAAAATGGACACCACTGTCTGTCTCAACCCTTGAAATGCAAAACAGAGCAGCGTCCTACAATGGATGACCTCTGCCCCCTCTCAGCCCAGTCTATATAATGGGCGGGGGACAGCAGAAACTACAATGCTGCAACTAGATTTTGCAGCTGCGAAACAGGGCGAACGCCCCACAATGGATGGACCACCTCTGCCCCTCTCAGCCCAGTCAACGCAATGGGCGGGGGGCAGAAGTAAACCACAATGCTGCAACTAGATTCTGCAGTTTTAGATCAACTCATTAAAGCCCAGAGTTCAACCGACTTGCAAACCATTAGATCAACTCAATAAGCCCAGAGTTCAACCGACTTGCAAACCAATAGATCAACTCATCAAAGCCCAGAGTTCGACCGACTTTCGAACCACATACTTACGGGCAAAAACACATTGTCACAATAACGTGATCAACGTGCCGAGTTTCATGGCTTAGTTAGACAATGGTACATTCCAGACGAGTATTAAAACGCTCTTCTAGACGCATGTTACTGTATGTGGTCCAGCGTAATAAACGCTAAACGCTTTAACTCACCATGTTCATATAAATATATATCACAAATTGCATCAGAAGGAACTTAGTTTGTAATAAAAAATAATGCATATTCATTGTGGGTCAAAAAGTTTTACAAAACCTGTTTAATGTGCCAATAATTCATCTGACATAAATTATGATAATGAGGGGGAGGGGGGCGACATGTGGAACTCGGGATTTTTAAGCGTAGAATCTAGTCTAACTTACCAAAATAACATAAAATACGCGGCAAGGCACAGCTTTTTTAAAAAGATTTCTTGTTTTCGTTATCCCTTACCTAACGTTACTGGGTGTCGCCTGCAACATGATGATCACAATAATTTGAATTTTGGTACACATTTATATAAGGCTTTATACATGTACGTGGGGTTATCAATAAGTCCACGACTTTACCGAGAAAAAATAAGCACAGCTCAGATTTCGAAGCATAGATGTCAAGTATAAAGTCTTATATAAATATGTACCAAAATTCAAATTAGTGTGATCATTACTTTGCAGGCGACACCCAGTAACGTTAGGTGAGGGAGAAGGACAAAAACGTGGACAATTGACCTGACCTGAGTGTGTGGGTCAATTTGCGCTGCTGGAAGTTAGAAACCCAATTCTTTTTGCTTGAAATAGGAAGAGAATCATTATCAAACATTTTGACAACGTCTTTTGTTAATTTATGGCATGGGAAACTAGACCCACACATGTCTGATCACAATTCACACAACTTTTTTCTCGCCACTTACCTTCTAATTTAGGAAAAACGAATGCCTGGAAAGTAATGACTCCAATGATTTGAAATTTGGAGGATATTGATAAAAGACTTCATACTATGAAGTTGTGCCTGAAAATCTGAGTTGTGCTTGTTATTTCTTGGTGAGGACAAGAACTTATTGAACCCCCCTCGTACCACCTAAACCATCCCATCCATCCTCCAGCACAGATTAGCACAGATTTGGCGGGAAGAAGTGAGATAATTGCAGGTGTAATTGCCGTCCGCGCGGTTAGCTGTGACCTCTGACTCACCTCTGGGTAATGTGACCTTGCCTGTGGTAATCCAGCTCGAACGTTACGGAGCCTGGCAGAGAGACAAGACTGCGTCACAGGCGGAGACAACGGCTGTCAGCACTGACTCAGCGGTGTGCAACTTCTGGGCCATTCTTGGTGGGAAAACTCAGCCATACAGAATATAGAAATGGGCTTTGTTTGCTACGTCTAACAGGCAAACCAGAATACACCAGTTTTGTAGAGAAAATAGAAGCTGCGTCAGAAGTTTGATCTACTCAAGGCGGGAAAGACCCCTGCTGTTTTCGATAGCACAAATGACATTATACAATGTCCTTGATAAAACGAAATATTCGGTTTTACACCCAGGCTCTCTGGGGCCTTTTTTGGGGCTCATAATACACTTTTGCTGGCCATTTCTATTTGTACTCGGTCGCTGATTGCTGGCCTTTTCTGACTACCGGCCGGCCCCCAAGTCCAAATAGAAATGGCCAGCAAAAGTGTATTATGAGCCAAAAAAAAAAGGCCACAGAGAGCCTGCTATGGATGGTAGGGGGCGTCCCGAACCGAAGCTAGGTACATGTACTCATATGTTGTACTCATGTGTTGGTATCACATTAAAGTGCCCTTCTAAAGGGTCGATAACATTGTTCCAGCTATGGATTTGAACCATATTCTCTACCACAATACTACCACTGGTATGTAGAATATATCAGAAGATTTTCCTGTAGCTACTTTTACCGAGTGATACTTGTAGCGCTATCGCTATCTACTCAACAGGAAATGGTGTCAAGCACATGTCCTCATGTGACTCTGTCATTCATCGACGACTAATTATAAGTTACGTTTCTGTGCAAACGCTTCATAAACAGTGGATAGGTGTGTGTGTGTGTATTTGCGTGCGTGCGTATGTGTGTGTATGCATGTATGTGTGTGCGTGCTCGCTTGTGTGTGTGCGTACGTGCGCGTGTGTGTACTTGTGTGTGTGCGTGTGTACGGATTTATCAGTGTATAAATGGACACAGTCAAGGTTATCGTATAAATTGTGAAAGAAATACGATATGGGCCCTATTTCACCCACACATCACGTGTGCGTGTATCACCTGTGTGTGCCCTGTGTTCTAGTATAGAAGCTCCCGAGCCTCTTACAAAAGACCAGCGGGTCACGTCCGCCCCACGTCCGGGGACCAGACATGACGGCGGCCGGTACCGCTTTGAAATGGAGCCGCGGTCCCAGGTCGGGAGTGTTCACACTTGGCACAATCAGGCCACATTGGTCACGCAACGCTGACGCCATCTTGCACCATCGTGCTCGAACTGAAAACCAAACTCTGAAGAATCGGTGAAGAGAGGGGCCAATTAGCCTCTCTAGCAGGCTATTCGAGCTTGGAATTTGGAGGCTTCATTTTTTTTCTAATGGCATATGATGCCGCATATCAGTGTATTTCTTGGTCTATTTTACTCGTGTGCGAAGTCTACAAACGAGGCTAGAGACGAGTTAAAGCTTTAATGTACCGATACCAGTTTATCGCTCACGTCCTCAGCGAATATATCTGTGTTGGCTGAAAATAAAAGTCTATCCAAAAGGCAGTTCACATCTATAGTAGCGCAAGGTAATATGAGCAAGGGACAAGTACCTTAGCCACCTAGCTGCCACTGGGGCTTGAGCCATGCAGACAGGTGGTACAATTTGTAGGTCAAGTTCAAAAAGAAGTCATCTGCATGTATACTATGATCCTTAGGCTTCAAAATGGACATTCTTTCTAGTTCCTTTTACACAAGCGGTATAACCCTTATCATAGGACAAAATCATCTGTAAATTTCTTCAACGTTACATCAAACAAACGGAGGAACGCAAGATATGACAAGCACTTTGGCCTGGTCACGCGATGGTCAGTACTGGATGGAGCAGCGGGCATCCTCTTCCAATCAAAGTTTCATACCACACAGTAGGGACAAAGAACCGAACACATATCCTTATATAGTCAACTTGGAAGCTGAAGTAAAGAACTAAGAAGTGAGATGATTAAAGGATGACCTATAAGCTGAAATTTGGAAAACCTCAAGAATGCTCGAAGGGAGGCGGTATTAGATTTTGAAGAATGGAAGGAATGGCGGTGTGTGTACGTGCGTGTGTGTTTCTGTGTATGTGTGTGTGTGTGTGTGTGTGTGTGTGTGTGTGTTTGTGTGCGTGCGCGCGTGTGCGTCTGTGTGTGTGTGCGTGCGTGCGTGTGTACATGTCTGTGTGTTCTACACAACACTACATATCCACTCAAACGCTTTCTTAGAGAATAGTCTAGATCTCTCTCACCAATGTCAAAGCCATACCTCCCGTTGTCCCTCTAGCCCCATAAGTTATACCCAGTGTGTCAGAACCCCGCCTTGCCCCATATTGAAGACGTTAGCTGAACGTGACCAGGTGAATCGACACGTTTTACCGACACCGGCGCAGTTAGTACGACTGGACAGGGGAGTTGACCGTGAACAATGGATTAGAGAGGCGGAGAATTGGGCTATCGTCAGTCGAGGTGGGGGTCCGGCAGATCGCGTGCTGAACCCTCATCCACCCGCTAATTATCCACTACCCCCACGGTACCAGGGAGATCGCACACCGGGGTAGGGGAGTCGGGGGGACCGTAACTCTCCACGTGCCTCAAGACGACAGGTGGATACAGAGTAGCCAACTTCAAGTTCAAGTCTGGGGCAAGACTGGCGTTAAAGTCTAGTTTAAAAAGTGAAAAATCAATTCCGCCTCCGGGGAAGCATTTGTGACACAGAGAGACTTATTTTCACCTGGTAACAAAACTTATAATTAACAAAAGCAAAATACGGGCCGGGAAAATTTAGATACGAAGTGTTGATATCATCTGGCTGTAGGCCTTTATACAGGCGAATAAGTAATTCAATCAAAGGTTTTATCCTGACAGAAGAATTTCTAGCTTTCATTTAAACGTGATGAAAGGAGACACTGAAGTTAGATGCATCTTGTGGCACTGGCTATGTTTTCCGTAACCTTTTCTTTCATGTTTTTTTTTTTTTAATGTTCTTTTCTTGATGCCCGAATATTTCTCTTCTTTTCGTTATTATGTCCTTATGTTTTCTTTTCTTTGAGTCCTTACATGTATAAGGGCGGTTATACCTGCCATATAGATACAAATTCAGATACAAATATTTATGACCGATTCCGCATGTACTCCTGAAATGACTCAAAGTCTCCTGAGATGGCGCATACAGGTCCTTAAAAGTCCCAGAGGAGACCCATCCAGGGAGCTGAGGTGATGAACAGGTTTGACAATACGCGCGCCCCGAGTCCTACCCAAGACACAACACATCCACACACACCTGCCGAACCGGATTTCTCCGGTCCTCTGTCACGGCGAACTCCTCACAGTCATTTCCTTTCTTAGTCATCGCCCACTCCAAGACGCTATCGTCTTGAGGCGTAACGCGACACGAGCTACAATCGCGGATTAACGATCACTGATATGTCAGATAATCTGCTGCGACATCTCTGCCCAAATATGAAAATCTGCGCCGAATTAGCCTCGATTTCCTGCGAGGTAACCGTGACTGTGACCTCTAGGGGTCACGACCCCTGCATGACCCCCGAGGCGAGGCCAACCTTTTATGGGTAAAATCGGAGGACGGGGGATCCCGGTAGGGATGGGGCTTTATCTGCCCGGCAGAGGCGATGAAATGTCGTACAAGACTTCTGGAGACAGCCGAGATGTAAAGCCGATAAAAGTAAGGACTGGCAATTAAGCAGCCCGACTTCTCGGGATGTGTCACATTCTGGGCGTGCTGGGGCGATCAGATGACGTCATCAAGATGGCGATTAGTTTGGCGATTTTATTCTGCCACTCATCAAAAGTTACGACATCATCGCGATATGGTCTTTATCTGACCCTACAACTTACAGCGGTACTGATGTGAGCAAGCTTCAAATGTTGACGGATACCTTTGGTACTAAGTGACAGCGAAATAATATGATATGTACTGTAGCCATCAGTTTCGTATTTGATCAAAATAAACCGTTTTGATAATCTGTTAAAGTTGTGTTGTTTGAAAGTAAAGGAAATACAAAATCCACCAAGAAACACGCCCATTTAAACGACAGAATATGAACGTACAAAGAGAACCACTGACTGTGTGCATTTGACTTGGTGACTGCCTCCCCTCCGTTTTACACTCAGTCTGCTTGTTTGATACCTGTTGTATTTGCTATTGATGTGTTTTGCATTGATTAAAATACCTCAGATTAAAATTCCTATCTAGACGCCAATTTGCCTACATTACCATACGCACTTCATCTTGAACATGAACTTCCTCGTTGTACAGTCGTTATGGGCACAAACGGAACCACTTAAAAAGAAATCAAAAGCCTTGTCATCCTTTCTATCTCCCCTAGCACCATTACACCATCCAGTTATAACAGATATCTTCAGACTTAGTCTTCTCGTGCCTGGGTCTCGTCCAAGACGAGGGCAATAATCGGAAGCGACGGTTGCCAAGCTGCCTCCAGAAACAATCCCGGAGAGGATCCATTCCGCGCGGGGAAGTCGCTTCCACCGGCCCGGGGCGAACGGAAGGAGGGCGGGGCCGGATGTCAACACAATACCAGGGAACGTGTCGAGGCTTTTCCCCTGTTACTGCTGAAGATTGTTCGACTATCACTGCATACAACAAGGGCTGCGGAGGTGTTCTTCAGCAACTTCTCCAGTACTTTTTATAGAATCTACACGACTTTACTTCTAGGCCAAAAGACTCAGATAATGTTGGGTTATGGAAGAAATGAAAAGATATACCGTGCAGGTGCCTTTTGTGTCTTAAAGTTACCTCAATTCTATTTCATTGTCATGGTCAGATCGATAAAGAAAGCTTGAGATGAGAAAGAATAATTTATGATAAAATACGCAGCAATGTTTCGGGCATTTCTGCCATTTGTAATCACGGTGTGGAATTCCCACTGTTCTGCTCGTTGAAAGTGGACAGTTTTTCCAGAATGTATATTTAGCATCATCACACAATGATCCGATACGTATCAGTCCAAACAACCGTTTCCTTCATTGCTGCCTTCTTTTGTTTGACAAATGCGTTGGAATCGTTTCCCTTCTTCTCTACCCACATGACCCTTAAAATAAATCGCCTTCGGGAATATGCGTTCCAACAGGTCACCAAGACAAGTCTCCCTTTCAATGTTCAATGGACTTTTATTTTGGAGTTATTGCCAGGGAACTTGCTAAGACTGCATACTAGTAGTCCAGATCCATTGGAAACCATGATTAATGACAATAGTTATTTGCATAATATTCAATTCAAGCTGACGCACTGGAAACAGCGAGGCATCTTTATGCAGAGTCTTTATTGACACGACAAAAGTACAGCGACTTTCCGTAAGGTAACAACTACTTACAGTACAACTAAACAGACATATGTAGATTTCTACAGGTATGAATAAATCAACATATCTGGTCTAGCATGTCATTTACACTATTGGTTCTACGGTATAAGTATTCGTTGATATGTGTCTAACACATTGGTAGGTGCAGGAACTGCTTCTAAGAACGTAACGAGCTAAAGACAAAGGCACTA
Source organism: Branchiostoma floridae x Branchiostoma belcheri (assembly GCA_019207045.1). Classification (NCBI taxonomy): domain Eukaryota; kingdom Metazoa; phylum Chordata; class Leptocardii; order Amphioxiformes; family Branchiostomatidae; genus Branchiostoma; species Branchiostoma floridae x Branchiostoma belcheri. The sequence continues at coordinate 18,759,561 of CM033039.1, forward strand.
CACATCCTGACCACGCCTACCCTTCGCTTTGCTGAAGTCAGCAGCATCAGGAGATGTCGGGTCGTGTGTCAAGTACCAGTCCCAAACGTGCGGTCACGTCGTACCGGGTCCAGCACGCGGCGTATGCGGCGGTATTTGGACAGTTGTTAGTATGACAAGCAGGAATCTTGTGGGGATTACCAACCCAGACCACGGCACGCGCAACACGGCCTGCCGGGTCACTAGGGGAGCCAGCACTTGTGCTGAGGAGAGTTACCGTGCACTTGTATCCAATCTTCTGGAACAAGCGTGAAAGGGAGAGGGATAGCATGGTGTTCTTTCTAAACGATTGCAGACTCCTCGGTGTTAGTTTCCCTTTGTCAAGAAGGTTGTGTGTTGGGTGTAGTTTGTGCATCTGTGTGTGTGCGTGCATGTGTGTATGTGTGTGTTTGTGTGTGCATGTATGTGTGTATGTGTGTTTGTTCATGTATGTGTGTGCGTGTGTCACGTTTGTGTGTGTGTGTGTATGTGTGTGTGTGTGCGTGTGCGTGTGTGTGTACGTGTGTGTGTGTGCGTGTGTGTGTGTTGAAAGTATAATTCGGAAAGCTGTTGCTGCTTGATATTTGGTAGGTCAGTATCACCGGGAAGACGATGGTCGATAACGGGCCCTCTAGCGGCTCTCTTATATTCCGCAGCGAAACGTCCTGTTTTGATATCTCGTTCGAAATCAAAAGGACGCATCTTTTTCATTGGGGTACGTTTTGCTGATCGACGCAAAGCAAATAGAGACTATTTTAGACTTAAGGGGTTTTGAAAAGTTCGACGGGTTTTCTGTATTGTGATGTATGTGACGAAATGTTGTCGACGGAAGCAACGACAAAAATGCACTTGTCGTTCGCTATTGTAAAACAGATACCAAACGTCCGAACAATTGTAAAACAGATACCAAACGTCCGAACAATTGTAAAACAGATACCAAACGTCCGAACAATTGTAAAACAGATACCAAACGTCCGAACAAGTCACGACAGTAAACCAACAATCCCCCCAACACGGCCCGGGTCAGGCCCGTGTCCTGGGTGATGGGATGATATCTGCAGAGATGGCTATATATACCCCCCGGGTGGTTACTCGATCCCTTTCCCCTAAAGAATGACACCAGTCTAGTCATACACATCACTCGCACAGTCCATAAACATCATCAATGAGCCATGGTACTCGTAACGTTTCTGTGGAGCTTTTCTCCATTTGGTATCCTCGTAAAGTCACACACAGATCCTGATGATGTATTGAACACGGGTGCAGAATTAAACGATGTTCCTGACGCTACCCGGTCAGTGGACGTGGCTTTAAATGTGTCATATTTCGCGAAAAGTTTAGTTTGCATCGGCAGTATAGAAATACAGTGTACATAGTTTTACTCTAACCCCATAGAGCTCAAAAACTTCCCCTTAAAAGTTTTTCAATAAGTACAAAGTACCAATGTATAATATAGTTGGTTTTTTTTCAAGAAAATATAGCCTCACATGGTTGTCTCGCCAATGTCCGTGGCAACATTATAAACTTTTATGTATAAACGAATAGCGGCAGTTCAAAGACTACCAGAAAAGGAAATGTTTATTTACGTAGTTCGATGTTTTATAAACAATTCCGATTTAGATGCTACGGTGATTACGTTAGCACTTTATTTCCACACAGAACATTATAAGTACATGTGTAATTTACCTTCATTTTTGTACAGCAGCTATGTTTGCCTACGATTGCAATAGTCTTCAAAAGTTCGAGTCGTAAGTTTTGCCCAGGAATGCTATTTCCGGTTTGGTTATCTAGGTTTCTATCACAATACATCAGGGAAATAGCCTGCTCCAATTTTTCCAGTTGTCGAAAGTCGCCGACCATTCTAAAGGGTATAAATAAACAATGCGGTGTTGCCACGTGCCGAGAGTTTAACGGAGAGTGAGTCAGACTCCCCACAGGGATTCATAGTGTGGATGGAGAGTCCAGGGTTCAAATCGTCCTCAAAATTTTTGTCAAGATGTTATAGATTTTTTCTCTATGGTTGATTTACAGTACGTCGACGTAGCCTCAGTGTCTTCTTAGATAATGATATTACTGTGATTCCCATACTACTTGGCGAGGGTAGATACAACATAGAAGCCGAGAAATCATAGGAGCCTCGTAAGTAGCATGACAATAAGGCTAACCCCGTCGTGGTCTTTGGTGCAAAAGTCACAGAGCTTTGTTATACATATTGCTGTACCGATAACCAGTTTTGAAAAATAGCCGGAAAATGATGTGTGTAAGTCAGTACGTGAACAGAAGAAAAGGAAAACGACAAAAAAAAAAAAAAACATTTTCACCTCCACCCATACATCATTCTTCCGGGTCAGTGACCTTAAGTCCGACTAGCCACACGAGATTTCGCGAGAACACCTGTGGACAACGTGATGTCACGCAGGTGGCAGCCTCCATGTCTTCAGGGGACAATGCTTCGCTTTTGACAAATAAATGGTTTACAGCGTCGCAACCCTCTGGACTTTTCATCATTGGTCACGGCAAATTAGGCCACTTTCTGCAGGTTCTTCTCCGGCCGACAGGAAGCCCGCCCGGGGGACGGGGCTGGTCGGCGGTACCGGCACGTGTCCGTCCCGCCGTGTTTGTGTTAGCGCCCGGTGATCTCTCCCTCCCGACAACTCTGTGACAGCTCATAATTGGAACCGTGCCCGACATTGGGGAAGCGTGGCCGGGTAACTGGGCAAAACTCATCCGACGATTTTCCGGGTCGTTCGACGTACAAAGACGTATTCAGTCCAGGTGTCACTACCGCAAATTAACGGCAGTGTCTGGGGGGTGGGGTCGCCAGAGTCACATATGACAAGATGTGGGCTCTCTAACACGTATACATGGAGGAGGGCCTGAATGACTCAAGGACGATTGACTCTAAAAGTCATGAGTAGGAGGGAAACGAAGGGAAACCCTGCAGAGAGCCAATAGATGACATCATTCCATTTTCCTTGTCTAACCAAATTAAACCCAAAGCAAGCCAACCGTGGCAAAAAAATCTTTTGAAGTTCTAGTAGCTACTATTTTCTTACAGAAAAGCGTTGTGTATTTTGAAAAAAAAAATGGTCATACTAAATTGGTGAAATTGACAATGGTAACGAAGACAATTACTGAATTGTCTAAATCACTCTATTTTCGCTGATGTTGTACTCTTTTCGATACACAATGGATTAAAAAAAGTCGACGCGTTAGATGGGCTATATTTTCTCCCAATTGACTTTATTTTGGTTACGCAGATTGGCACAACATTTCTGTTATGAGATATACGAACAAATGTATACAACAGGAGGACACGAGCAACACAGAAGAACTGGCCGCACAGGATTTTCCTTTTTTTGCCTGAATGCAAAACGCTGCAAATGCGGTTTTCTTCCCGCCTATCGTAGATGGTTGGCTTTGTATTTTCCCCCGCTCAGATATGTACATCTTTATGTCTAAGAAGGGCACATCGCCCTACTTTTCTTACGTCTGTCTGACTATCATGGCATCACCGTGAAAAGAAACATTTTACTTCCATGCAGTCACTACGGTACATCAACGATGACAATCAACAATGGGTACTTCTGCTGACCGAGTTGTGGGTTAAATGTTTTAACCTCATCGTGGTATAGCCAAGTTAAAGGGCTATCTCTAGTTTCCATGCCCCCTATCACCAGAGGCAAAGAAACTGGCTCACTTGAACTCAGTCGGGCGAAACGCCGTTTTTCATCGGCCGAACGTTCTCAGAAGTTGTCTGAGATGTCAGAAGCGTCGGAAATGCCCGTCAGTACCTAGGGAAACTTTCCCCAGCTCCTTACCAAACCCAAACATATTGTATAGCCTAAGTCGTTTATTTAACCCTGTATCAGCAGACGTGCTTGCGTCGGGGCTTTGTACAGGACTAGTATACACTAGTACGACACGTGTGCTAGACTGGTGCGATGTCAGGGTGGCAACTTTAGTCTACAAAAGGACGCTTGGAGTCAGAACGCACGGGTAGTAAATCCACGATGGCGAGGCAGAGTTTCTAAAGACCACATGTTGTCCAGACCAGTGCATAGGAGATTTCTCTACAATCCTCTAAGAACTTCGCTATTAGCTATATATCTTAAGTATAGATTCAATTTTTTTCTATATAACTATTCATATCTTGTTTAATTCTAACCGACGTTAACTCTTTCTCTGTATTATGAACGAAATATTTCATACCACGAATAGTTTGATAGGTATCAATAAAAAACAAATTGAGTTGACGTTCTTTTGTAAAACGTGATACATTTCGTAAAAGGGAAAGCTTCATGCCACGTTGCTAGGAACTTTCAAAGCAAATTATGACCTTCTTATCATCACCGTTTTTGGTGGGGAAGCAAGAAAAAACACAGGACATGTTATAAGAAGGTCACAATTTCCCCCAACAATCTCTACTTAGAGAATAGTTGCTCTGTAGACTTTACCAGGCTCCCCAAGGCCAAAGGCGTTAGATGGCCACGGAGTACAGTTTGCGACCTACTAAGAACCTGATAGAGGCTAACTGCTCGGTAGCCCGATAAAAGCTCGCTTATAGCAGCCCGCCCAACATCCGCCGGCCTTTTTGTCGCGAGTTTTTGTCACACAAACTAGTTGGTCGGCTCTTTCCAGGGTAGGCTCACCCCGCTAAAGGTGCACTCCCATTGTGTCATTGGGTCATTGGGGGGTTTGTTCACTGCGTCACTGTTTTGTTATTTTCTCCGATTTTTATGATTTAAATATTTCGCAATACGTAAAAGTACGACTTAGAAGACGACAAAATACCAAAAAAAAAAATTCGTTCTCTATCTCAGAGTATCTTTCGAACCACGCAATGCCGCAAGCGTGCCCCAAGTCCGGTGAGAGTGCACCTTAACTGCGACAGTGACGCGGGCCGGCTGTGAGATCCCGGCGGGACTGATGCCGCACGAGCCCGGCCAGCTCCCGCCTCACCCCCATCCGATCAATCCGTCCCGCTGTCCGTCCTGAGCCCTGACATGATCCGCCCGCCCACTCTTCTGACACGACATGTGGAAATTCACTTTCACTTGTGCCCCGTGTTTATGTGCGCGGCCTGTCGGACACGCCAAGTTATCAAACCGTTCATTTTCCAACTATCCATGTCAAAATGGGTTATTGTGGTTGGGAACATCAATCATACAACTGGCATGTGTTTTAGATTTTAGATTTTAGGATCTACCACAGAGATGGGATCACGCCTATGGATACGTCCAAACTTTGACAAAAGCTGAATTTTACATGAAATTATAGAACACAGTATTTTGAACATGGTGTTTCGGTACGGTACAATTATCTATATATTCTTCAAGTTAGATGGATGTGGGATGAATCACGCACCATGATATAAATTGTAAACGATGCATATGGTTTTAATAATAAAAAGTTTTAGTTTTTTTGTTTTCATTTGACGTTTTCCGTTCAAAAACGACTTCAACGCCTGCATGTGTCAAAATGTTATTTGCGTTATATAGACGAATAGAATGTGTCGTTTAGTCCAGTTTATTCCTCTTTGAGAGTACACGATTTTGATTATTCTCTCTTAGCGTCGTCCAACAAGTGGAAGAACTTCAAGAAGGGAGCACGTCCGTACATACAGTAGTGAAACAAAGGCTCATTCACTAAAGGACTGACAATGACTCATGTCAAGTCAAGACTTGTGCAGCGCCTACGCCTTCCACAGGTCAGCACAGTAACTCAGTCTGAAGGGACTCTGTCCGGAAGTAAAGTTTGTTGACTTTTCAAGTCCGTTTCGCTTCTTAAGATCCCTGTACTTAACCCTGCTATATTAGTATGTGATTATCAAATAAACAAACTTGGCTTGGTGTGGAAAGAGTTCACAGTAATAAGCACTAAATAGTGTCCATAGTTCAGATCCTATTTCAGGTGTGCACTGAGTACTTCGTCGTCTGAGTTTTAAACGGTCTGCCCCTGTAAACACTCCCAAGTATCGGTACCGTACTGACTCACAGGTAGCTTTTGTAGAAGTTGATAAACTGGTCCCCTTTAACCGTGATTTTTCTTTATTTTGCGAACATGTATCGCCATTTATAGACCATGACATTTTTCCTAGGGTAGTTCAAAATGGAAATTGTGCTGTATGATAACGGTTGTGATGAATTAGGTAATTTGGGCTCAACTCCACGCTACTCAACCAGGTAGCCACCCCGTTTAGCGTCAGGAAGCGCTGCTGTCACTCCCCGATACCAGCTTATACTTTACTACAGGGTTTACGGACACCTTGTGAGGATCTTTTAAAGTGATCGTCAGCCAATGAGCCACGTCGTTGGCAAAGACACGCAAAGGCAGCCAATTGGGCGGCACGGTCAGTTTTCACGACTTGCCAAAAAATGGAACTCTGATCCATGGTTTGCTAATAATTTCAATAATAAACAACGCAGGAACTGGCAATAAGATGGATATTATGGATGAACTTGAACCCCAGAGATAGTTGCACGAAATATTGGAACATGTAAGATCGGTTCTCATCGTAAAAATCATTGTTATCGAGCTCAGAGGTCTTCATAAGAATGAATTGAACTCCTAAATATATATCTCAAGTGTATATGCCTCAGGATGTCTCATGCTGCATCGATACATCAATTTATGTATTTTGCTCATCATGTGGCAGTATTATGGTATCCAGTGGAGTTATAACAGTTGATGCTGTACTTGCCGTCGCCCTCTCAGACGGCTGATGGGAAATCTGACATTTGTGATTGACAGCTGTCCCACCCTACAGGCGTGACATGATGATAAACTACTTGTCTAATTTGTTGTTAATTTGATTGTATCTTATCTGACATTTGTCTGAGGGAGTACCTGACTTCTCTCTGTGAATTCGTCGTTTTATGTGTCCCTATGTACATTCATACGCTCACTCATTCCTTTCATTCATTCATTCATTCATTCATTCATTCACACGCATACATGTGCTCACATAAACTCATTCATTCACATACGCGCACTTAACCATGTTTCTGTTACTTACTCACTCACTCTCTCACTCACTCACTCACTCACTCACTCACTCACTCACTCTCTCACTCACTCACTCATTCACTCACTCACTCACTCACTCACTCACTCACTCTCTCACTCACTCACTCATTCACTCACTCACTCACTCACTCACTCACTCACTCACTCGTTTCTTTGCGTATACGGAAATCTTATGGTTGCTAAATCACAGTCCTTACTGCATTTCACAGACCACATTGTTGAGAAGGTGTATGTCATTGGCGTACCCACCAAGCAGAGGACAGGTTGATTTGGAAATTTGTGACACCTACTCTCCATGCAGAGGTTGATGGGGAAAATCGTGACCTTTTTTCTTATATGTCGTATTTTTCTGTCAGCTAATAACGTGGTGGGGTTAGCTGACAGAAAAAGACGGCATATAAGAAAAAAAAAGGTCACGATTTTCCCCCATCAACCCTGCATGGAGAGAAGGTGTGCGTAGGTGGTCCGTTTAGACGCGGTCTCCTTTCGCCTCCCGTCAGCACCTTGTGCGTTTGGATGACATCCGTACAAATTCGGACCAGAGGAAACATAGCACCGTAAAATAAGAACCACACCCCAGGGTCACGGAGAGGTGGGGGGTCGCGGGGAGGAGTCGGGGCAGGTCCGGATGGAGCCCGGGGGCAAAGGTCACCTGCAGACAAGGGTAAAGGTCAGGTGTAGTGTTGGGGGCAAAGTTCAGGTGTATACGGGTACATACGCCCGAACAATTCAAACATTAGATCTTTGTGTGTATTTTGTATTGTTGGTGATTTACACCTGGTCTGGAACTGTAGCGTCAGTTCTGCATATATCTCACCTTTATGCCAAGTTCACCTGAAATAAGTGTAACATATCTATTAGAACTATCCCAGTCCCCAATAAATATCCTCCCTCTATAAGGCGCTAAAATCAACATAGGTCAAGTACATGAACAGAGGATATAAATGCATTACTTCGTTTAGGAATGATATCAGCGATAGCTATGCAGTACAAACAAGTATTTGCTGCCCTTGAAACCTACATTCCCTCCACAAAACCACTCAACTATACTGTAGCTTCGAATCTGTTACTTAATAGTTACCTGTACATAGACTAGACCTCTGGCTCCCAAGTTCCGAACCTATACAACTTATGCTCTACTCACTAAGGTTTGTCTTTTAGCTTGTCGTTTCATTTGACTTTGACTTTGACTGTATATTTATACTGTACATTTGAAGTATACGTTAACCAATTGAGTCAATCATCGGTGTATTTAATGAGAAGTGTAAATGCAGGTTTGTGCTCGCACCCAATATCAGATATCAGCTAAGCTATTTGAGTTTGCCATGTATTGTATTGTCTGCAATTTCGATAAATCTAAAACATTGCTCTACAAGTTTTAATAATAGTAATAGTAATAATAATAATCTGGTGTATTTTGCCAGCCAGTAGGTACTCCAAGTATGAGTAATGAGGCTGTTTAACGTGGTCAAGGCACCTCCTCGAGCACGGGACCCCCGTTTTACGTCCCTCCCGGAAGACGATTTCGTGGAAAACTTCGTGAGGCTACAGCAATCCGGACGTCCTTGGTTGGTCCCCCATCCAAGCACTATCCGGACCGCGCGTTGCTTAACTTCCGAGATCGAGGGATCGGGTGTACCAACGCGCCACGCGGTACCCAATTACTTCATCGAGCTAAAGAAGCCATTGACAGGACCTTGGGAACATGTTGTAATGTCATGGTCAAGTGCAACAAGAGATGAGATTCGCGGTCTGTGATTTTCCCACAATCTTGGAAAGTATTATCAACCCAAACATGTCCAGTTTGCCTGTATAGGTCAGTCTACATATGTGGGAGTGTCCATTCTCGTCGTGAGTTCTCGCAACTCTCACGGCCCTGATAAGGACATACCGGAGCCAGCCCTAAAACGTTCGCAATGAGCTAAGCCTCTACCTTACAGAGGAGACCTACAAAACCGGACAGGGTATCATATTTAGGCGGGGATGCTGGAATATCAAGGCCGCGACATCCTACAACGGTTAGGATGAGATCAACAGAAGATAAACACCTGATGCCTTTTTCGGGTCCTGGGATATGCTTCAAATTCAAACTTTCTGATAGACTACGCTGATAGACTTGTTTGTTTGTAATGTTCTACTAGTATGTAACATTTGAAGCTACAAACCTTACATCGAACGTCTGAGTAATGCTTATCGTGTTGGTGATTAAAACGCAAATAATTCAGCATCAAACTAAAACTACAAGATCAGCCAGTAACATTCCATTACCACTACCAGATAATTTTGCATGTTATCACATGAACATCGTTATCATTTTTTTATATTCAGTACAAACTGCCAAAAACACAACTGATAGGACCGATAAAGTGTGGTCTATGTGGACAGGTGGCCAGAATTCTCAATAATGAATCCTCGTGCCAGTAACAAACAAAAACAAAATATCTACGGGCCCACCAAAACATGGTCACATTTGCAATTACAAGGTGGTCCTCATGTAGAGGTGGTCACTTGTACAGGTTTGACTGTACCCTCGACACACAAGCCAATCTTTGAACACCTGAACAGGGAGTGTTGTGTATCAGTGGGGTTCAAGCCCATGTCGGAAATTCTGATCTTTTGGCGTAGTGGTTTGAGATGCTGGGTTTGTGGTCTGGCGGCCTTGGTTCGAATCCCGGAAGCCAGGAGACTGTTTCTCCTCTTTCTCTCATTCTTACACTTGTCGGCTAGCTCGTACCAGTGACCTGCTCGGGCCTGCCATGGAGTGATGGACCAGACCTTTGATGACTCCTGACACTTTCCGTCCACACTCTGTGTCTTATACTTGTTTACAACAGTACGGATACTCATGTTGACAGTTACAATGACATTAGCCGCCAAATTAAGCCGGTCTAGATCCAGAGAAAGCCCCAATGACGCTAACCAACACTGCTCAGAATCATTGTGGAGGAATGCAGTTCTGCCCCTGTTGAGCTGAACACCGTTCCCTGTAGAGTGGTTGAGGGCAGACGTCTCTTGTCTCGTGTGAACAAAGATGACACTGTTCTTCCGTCAGGCCCATCTATGGGCATGTTCACCGCCTCCAGTCCTGTATCTCCGCACTGCGGATTAGTACACCAGCCAGGAGAGGTCACAGGTCAACAGCAGGGTCAGAGATCAGTGAAAGTGAGCGCCGCTTGTCAGATAGATAAACGAGGGAACAGTCAGTAACAATACCTCAGGCCACAGCAAGTAAATTTTATGGATGACATCAGCGCGCGCATTAATTTTTGCCTGATTTCAGAAAAAAAAACAAGAATTTTTTTTCTTCTACAGGGATGGTCAACATGACAATCAAGTACCAAAATGAGCAAATATGTTGTGTTGTAGCCTAATAATTGTACTTGTAGAAGTGACACTTGCGAGGTACATAGGACTGTAGTTGTAAAAATGAAACTTATTGGATAGTTGTAAAAGTGACACCAATATGGAAGTCATGAGTGTGGTTACCAACTTTGTGATGCCAGTCTACCACACTAGTGTCAATTTTACCACACCAGTACATGTCTTGAATACAGGAATGAATGCCTTGTTGGCTCTAATACCATGTTTTGTCCCTTTACTTCTTGTTACAACATTCATCACAACTTTATGGTGCCTATTTTTGAAAATGTAGACATCTTGTTTTTTTCACCCATCTTGTTTTTTTTTCGCCCTATCGCACTATTTTTGCAGTCTGCAGAGGATGTCATCCATAGAATTTACTTGCTGTGGCCTCACCGGCAACCCTGAGATTTACAGCACCAATCTGTGTACTGCCTTCAGACTGAATCATTCTGAGATGTCACTTCTGTCTAGAGTGCTCATATTAAACTGGATCTTACCCCTCAAGCTAGTTGATAAAGAATCAGCAATAAGTCATTGTTGTTCTGGATTTTTCCCATGCATTAATTCAGCCAATAATTTCTACCATCAACAGTAGGCAAACAAACCCGAAAACATATATTGTTGTTTCGTTGCGTTTCGAAAGAACACACTTGAAAGACTTGTACAGGAAACACCTTAAAAAGAATCACTGAACGTCACAAAGCATTGCGCAAAACGATAAGGGCTTCGGTAACTATTCCTAATTAGCTTTTAATTAGTCTGAGGTCTCAGCTGGTCTGTCGGCACGATTGGGATCGACTTACACAACCCTCCCGATCGGTAATGAGAGCCCTCGCTATCAACTCTCGGGATACTAATGAACTTAAATAGGTGGAACTATACAATCGGCTTTGTTTACAGTCTCCTGCCGGAGGCTTTGGTCAGGTCTCTGGGGGGAATGTCCAAAAGGCCGCGCATTGCTCCATGGGAAGTATCGGGTGACACGCTATCAAATGTAAAGAAAACAAAGCGGTGAGTTAATTTTGGAGGAGTTGGCGACATTTGAGAAGAGAGAGTGCTGATGACTCTAGAAAATTCAAACGGTTCAGACGGGATATTTTTAGTCGTGCAGAGAAGCATCTTCCACTGGCAGTGTATCAAATATTCATTGTCGTTGAGTTATGACTGTTAACAAAATACTGTATGCATATTACAGAGGCCCTTAACATCAGTATGGCTATCAAGTCAAGTCAACAAAAAAGCAGGCAAAAGTTTTAACCAGTTAAATAACATAAAGAAACTGTCTTGAAGTATTCTTTATCATTCCTCTACTCCAAAATTCCAACATCATTCTACTTTTTTTTTGGTACACGACCTAAACTGGAGTCAACACTCCTACCTGGCCGAAGTTACATATACTGAACTCTACTCTACTCTAGTTTACTCTACTCTGCTCTGCTCTACTCTACTCTGCTCTGCCCTACTCTGCTCTACTCTACTCTACTTTGCTCTACTCTACTCTACTCTACTCTGCTCTACTCTACTCTGCTCTGCTCTGCTCTGCTCTACTCTGCTCTACTCTACATTGCTCTACTCTACTTTGCTCTACTCTACTCTACACTACTTTGCTTTGCTCTACTCTACTCTAGTCTACTCAGTAATCTGCTCTGCTCTACACTTCTCTGCTCTGCTCTACTCTACTCTGCTCTGCCCTACTCTGCTCTGCTGTGCTCTGCTGTACTCTACTCTACTCTACTCTATTCTACTCCTTAACGATCATATGATTTTATAATAAAACTGAACACGTTACGTATCGAAACAGACTTTATTAGAAATTGTTTACATAAGTCTTGTAGAGGATAGGTAGGATTACAAACAGTTCACATATATATTTACATTTGAAACAATAACATTTTTCAGGAAAACGGTCAAGGCTCGCCCAATATCTGAGTACATCATAGCATGATCATGGGACAGGTAAAATGCAGCGATTTTATATCAAGCCAAGGTGGAAACAGACAATACAGTCATGAACAGTGACTCACAGGTAAATACATTAAGTACTTAGTAATATAAGAATGTAAATGTACAAAAGGAATAAAAAGTACGAATATATAGTTGAATCTCAACAGAAAAGTATACATATAACTGTGACGGGGAAATAACAGAGATATCTCTGTAGAAATATTACATAGCAAATATATCTTTAATACATGTATATCAAATACAGTAGACGGAAAATTCAAATATCTTATCGACAAAAGCTGGAAATATGGGGTCAATTCTCGTGACGTTTCACTGCGGTGTGCTTCTTGAAATCTCGCGAGAGTTGTCCTCGCCCGTGGACGAGACCATGACGTCGTCACTGTTCTCCTCCGGCGTAGACTCTAACGTGGCAGCTGTCTGCGCATGTGCAGTGGTGGATATACTCTGGACGATGAGGGACAAGCAGTCTAAACTGGACACTTTACTGGCGTTGTAACCTGGAGGGGAATGGATAGATTAAAATTATGAAAACACCAATATTTTACATAATTGTTTCTAAAAATCACACAGGGTTAGACATCCAAGTAATAAGGCACACGATAAAAGATATCTATTTGTAAACGGTCCATTTTTCGTCAGTTGAAGCTAAAGATAGAAAGCAAAAATCTATCCACTTGCTTGAGTAAGATACCGTCTACCCCCCTCCCCCATTGGATCTTTTTCCAGTCACAGAAGCATAATTTCAACATCAGTTTTCAGTCAGCGACAGAGTCAGTTTTTGCCCAGAGCAGAAAATGTCTGAGTTTCTGTTTTGTAATTAAGGGACGACCTCGGCCAGTGATTGTGATCTGGGAGAGGATTAGGCTTATCTGAGCAGATATCCCGTTTTCCGGACCAACAGATAAAGTCTGGGTAGACTTTAGTGTTTGTTGTTTCTCTGTGCACGGGAACGGGAGCGGACCAGACAGGCGATATCAATTAATGTAGCGGTACCTTCGCCAGACCATTTAAGGAACGGAGTACTAGTTAACGGACCAGTGGTAAATAGTGGAGGATTTATCCAAGTTGTAGACATCTCAAATTAATTGCGATGTAAATCATATTGTTATGATCATCGTCATTAGTTTCAAGACATTTTAAGTGTCGTTTAAAGTGAGGCGAATTATACTGCAACGACATTGCTCCTTAACTTTGGTATTGGTGAATGACAGGTTCTGATGGTTACTATGACAACTTATTGATTTTTATAAACGTGTCTTCCTTAGGCCACAGCAAGTAAATTTTATGGATGACATCCTCTGCAGACTGCAAAAGTAGTGCGATAGGGCGAAAAAAAAACAAGATGGGCCAAAAAAACAAGATGGCTACATTTTCAAAAATAGGTACCATGAAGTTGGTGAAAGAATTAAAGGTACCAAGAATTAAAGTGACAAAACATGGTATCGGAGCCAACAAGGCATTCATTCCTGTATTCAAGACATGAACTGGTGTGGTAAAAGTGACATTAGTGTGGTAGACTGGCATCACCAACAAAGTTGGTAACCACACCCATGGTTTCCATATTGGTGTCACTTTTACAACTATCCGATAAGTTTCATTTCTACAACTACAGCCCTGGGTACCTCGCAAGTGTCACTTCTACAAGTACAACCATTAGGCTACAACACAACATATTTGCTCATTTTGGTACGGTATCGTCATGTTGACCATCCCTGCAGAAGAAAAAAATCTTTTTTTCTGAAATCAGGTCAAAATTAATGCGCGCGCTGATGTCATCCATAAAATTTACTTGCTGTGGCCTTAAAAGATAAATCATTTCGTCATATTTCCTTTGCAAATTTTTGTCCTATTTTGAAAAACAGTAAAAAAAAAAGGACAATAATTACCCTGTCTGTGAGAAGCATCGCGCTGTAAACATTATAATCAATTCAAGGTGGTGAAATTTGTACATTTAAGCTGCTCAGGTTAATCGCCGTTTCCTTCTTGTTATGGGTTTTAATAACTATTTCCTTTGTTAGTTGATCTGTTTCTCTTCTCCCACAGGGCTATAATCATCCCTAAATGAGCCCCATCTGTACTGAGTGATAACCTGACCCTGACCTTCCTAAATCTCAGCTTTATTCCCCGCCCAACGTTTACAACTTCCCTCCATTTACTGGACTATAAAACATGTTAGTTACACCAAGTTAACCAATCAGGTACTTGTACTTGACCTTGTTTGGTTATACTCCCTTCCTACTAGGACGGCATTCTCGCAGCGCTCTTTCTGCGACCTAAAATTTGACATATCGCTCACAGAATTGTCTAGAAAAGAATCTAATCTTTTTACACTTTCTGTATTTTGTTGTTTAAATTTCTCAGTCACACTTTTACGTTTTCTATGATATACCCAGTGTGAAAACGAAGGATACACATATCCTACTTTGGTCGCAGTGAGGGCGCACCGCAATCGCCGTCTGTTGAAAGGGGGGCCTTACGTAACGTAATTTGTTCATTGGCTTTCTACCGATTTGACGAGGATTTTCCATCTCACTACAAACACTAGAAGTAGTAGAATAGTTATGTAGCAAGTCCTCATAAGATTGTCATTTATAAGTATCAAAATGAACTAGCGATATAACATTATTTGACTTTTGGCTTTGTGCATAATGTCAATGGCACTAAACAATAATAAAGATTCCCTGTGATCACTTATAATACTCACGACTAGAACACAAGCGATAGTGGAATTTTTTTATTCGCAGTATTAGGCAAAAATCACAATTTGCTCATACAAAGCCTCCTACTCAAAGGGCCATATTTTCCAACACAGGTTTAATATAATAGGTTTAATTGGCCACTCCTATCATTCTTGTCGGATTCTACTTATGTTCATTATATATGGCGGCCACGATTCTCGAACGTTATGATGAACTGTAACGTTACATGTCTTTATTAATTCTATTAAGTATCAGTATAATTTGATGATTTGGGTTTTACTATTTAAGAACGATACAGGAGAGAACTGGGGTTATGCTAAGAACACAAGGTTTCCAGATATAGATCTTGGAGCCATATTGGTGACGTTTTCATGTTTCATTGCTCTTCTCATAATTTTAAAAGGCAAAGTGTAGAACTCTGACAATCCCCAACAAGGCAAGAACACAACACGTCGTTCCAGCATCACCCCTACCCCTGCAGGAAAGCCAGCCTGTCCATGTAAGGCGTAAGTACGTGTCTGTTGGGACGTCTCTTGTCGGGCCCACTTGTTCTGCTGCCTATTAGAGGCGTTAAACGCAGAATAAATGGCCACTACTGAACATAGTGAGATAAGCAATGGCTCCACACGAACCATAAATTCTATTACTTGTTGCCGCTATCAAAAAATACAGGCATTGAGACGAAGGTCAAGTTCGACTTTGGGGTTCCAAGCGTGTTTCCTTGGTACTGCAGCAGAACTTCTGCTTTCTGTATCCTTTGTCTGGGCATGCAATGGTTTTGTTATTTTGCTAAATAAACAATCAATATTCCTGTAGTTATCAATGTCAGGAAGAAATGGTGTAGGCTTGGGTCGTCTGGTAGACGACGTTGTTGGATTGATGACTGCAATGACTAATTGTATTGCTATGAAGATACTAGTACACATATGTACCTTGTCTTGACTTTAATATTATCTTACTCTAATTGATACTTAGCGACTGCTGTGCACTACTAGGAAGTGTGAAAACTCCTTGGTGCACGAGTAGTACTTTTTAATTCAACCAACTTCTGACCCATCAAAAAAAAAAACTTGCATTAAGCTACGAGTATAAATACAGTAGTAGTGTAAACACTCTCTGCATATTTGACTCAGTACTAATGTATATTGCCCAATGTATGTTTTCCGTCGTATACGTATATAAGAACTGGTCTTTGAACACTGTATCTTTCTTTAACAAAGATATACACTGTTTATACTGAGGTATTGTTATTGACAGTCGAATTGGATTAGCAGAAATAAGGCATGAGGAGGGGGGATTAAACTGCAAACGTCATAGTCTAATGTGATCCGCTCTTTACGTCCTTACGGATTAAAACGGAACCCTGGATGCCTCAGGCCCGGAACAGCGCTTATGAAGACCTAATACTGTAAGGTATCCTGATACTATGACCTGTCAAAGTAACCACACCTCAATCAAAACGCAGGGGAAAGTCATATACAATTGTCTCGGATGTTGCGGAGTTCGATCGGAAGGAATAAGTTGTTTTGAGCTTCTTTAAGCACAGCAGTGAAATTGTAAGTCAGAAGTAAGTCAGTCTTGATCGTTGTCAAGCCCACGGAAAGCCTTCCGGGTGTGAACTAATCCCTCCAACCTATGTAAACGCATGTACGGTCTGTTGTATAAACTTTACGTAGCTGCGAAAACAAACATGGTTGTACGATGTTCGCTCTCTGATGACAGACCGTTGGTCGGACGGCCTGGACACACTTCTTGTGGGTGTCGGTGCGGATTTGAAGATAAGAAGGTTTGTTTCAGTGGGAAAGTATACTTTAAACATGGTAAGCCATATATGGATCGTTGGAGGATGAGGGGGGGGGGGACCATGTGGTTCGTGTTGGACTAAGGGCGAATACTAAACCAAATGTTGAAGAAACAGTTGTTTGAAGGTCGGCCAAAGCAGCAGCGTTCATCGCCCGAAGGGTGCTGTTATCACGGGCGGCGGCCTGCTTCTCATTTCTGACTTTGTTTGCTCCTCAAAACGGAGTTGAACTGGTCTGGGGAGACAAGACTGCTAATTCTGCCAATCAGAATCATAGCAACCGAACGATGATAATGAATGAAAGACCTTTATTGCACATTTATGCTCAAACAAGCTAAGTACAGGTCGTAGCGATGAGGTACAATTTCATGTTTTCTTTCTATATCTACAGAGTTTACTACAGGTTCAACTTCTCGCTTCTTCAGATAGCTGTAAACATAAGGGCAGATGCAATCAATAATGTACTGTCGTCAAGCAAATCCAACAAATATGGAGTGCGATGATACGTTAACGTATCAAAGGCTTATTCGTCTTCTACATGGCAGTGGAATAGCCTGATTAAATCTCGCTTATAGCAGCCCGCCCAACAACATCCATGGGGATGTTACAGCCCGGATAGCAGAGTTTGTGTTACACAGACTAGCGGTGGAAGACTCCTAAAAACAGCTTTTCCAGCACAGTTACCTTGCCAAGTACAGAGGGTTAAATATATCGCTCTTGTCTTGTCTAATGTTTGACTCAGGTAAACTAGAAATAACCTTTTCGGTTACACTTGATGAGAAGTAGGTGTAGGAGATGACCAGACAACCCCCCGCGGAGAGACATGGTCCTCTCCCGTCCATTACATCCTCCCTGCTGAGGCAACAGGTCCGGGGACAACACGGCAAAACTTTCCCAGGACTAACCAGATTAAAACAGGCTGGGCACGGATGGGAACACCATCATTCATGTACATATATGCCTCAATGCAAAAAAGGAATTTCGTATAATCTATATACTACTTGCTAGTATAAAGATCCTCACTGTGTCTCCTTTCAATGTTGTATTCAAAAAGGAGAAACTGAATGTATTTTGTGCAAGATCTATGCTACCATCAAGTAGTATCATGCAACAATCTGGCTTTGTTTGTCTCACATGATGACATTAGTATACGTACTGTGCTTCCTTTTGACATTGCATGGAATCTACATCTACTGTTACTAATACTAGACTCTATGTGGCTAGCTGTCTTGTACAGTATACTAAGTTTGCCTTACATCCGATCGTATCTGTTGCAAATGTTGAATTTGTTGTGCAGTAAATTTTGACTTGGCCGATATCGAGACGTTTATTATATCTTCCATGGAAAGGGGAGTTTGGACCATCTGACAAAGAAAGAAACTTGACGACACGACATGAGCTTCATATGCTAACATTTTGTCCAAATTTGCGAATACACGACAATACAGACAGCTTAGACCGTGGATTAGTAAAACTAACGTCTAGGGGGTTTATAAGCGATTCCATCGCAAGTCCATCAAATATAGCTTTAGCAGTCTTATCTCGAGTCGTCTAACTTTCATCAAAGTATGTCGGAAACCACATCAGGGGCTGATTTAGCGCTCCCTTTCTTCTGCAGTAGCGGAAGTTTACTCCGACGTTACCACACCCACACAGTGTTTATAAACTCCACCTCAGAACGGCCTGTCCTGCAGCAGAGCTGTCATGTGGGATGCAGGTAGAGTGTATAACGACATGAGAAAATGATGAAACGGGGGCAGTTTCCGCTGTATAACGAGGCTCGTTTGTTTGTGTTGAGTCGCGGACAGCAGGCCGATTGGCCGGCCCCGGGCCCCGGCAGACACACGCTCCTCATTAGCTTAATTCGGCGGGTTTGGAAGCGATTTGGCCCGAAGTGGAACCACATGCGGCGCCGATGACCTTCGGGATGAGTTACTAGGCTGCGCGGAAGGACTTGTCAGCCTCCCCGCTCCCGCTCCCGAGACTGATCGCTATCAGCATCGCTGCCGACGGAGGTCCCGTCCGAGGGGCAGCGAGGACGGGGACGCTTCAGGTCGGAGAACTTAAAGTTCACGGGAGGGGCAAATCATCGGCTGGCTCCGACGTCTGTCCTCTCTTGTAGGGCGTGGGACAAAATGCACGGTACATTAACCGCGTGACCCTTACCTGTCGGCTCATTCTCACGATCTCTATCAGAATTAAGGAATTAAAACTCTTAATTGCGTGATCATCTATTAAGAAACACTTAAGTAGCCTATTGAATTTACTCCCGTACCCCAATCGCAGTTATGTATATGAGCTAGCCAAGAGAATATACGGTCATATATATTTAGAGAGGGTGGGTTAGAAAAAGGAGAGAGAGGAGGAGAGAAAGAGAGAGAAATAGATGGAGAGAGAGAACTTTGGTGGCCATACGCCAAACTTCTCAAGATTATATAGTAACAATGCTGTAGCTTTGGACAGACATTGAAATATTGAGAACATCCCTACATGGTTACTTCTTATGGTAGTAATAAAAATGAAATACAATGGCTACTACGTAAAACACGCACGCCAAGTTACAAGAAAAGTTGTGTTTCCTCTTGAAATGCTAAACGGTTCAGATTCAAAGTAACGGAATTATTGACATGATTCCAGCTTGAAACCACGAATCATGAGCCAATTGTATCCAGTTGTACATATTGAATTGTATTTGAATTTGTTTACCTGGATGGATGACTAACCTTCATAAACGTATCATAAATCATATGATAAGTAGACGACTCACCGTTCTTGCCTGTAGGTTTGACGTCACAGTTGTCTCCGAAGTGATGTAAGGTGTCCACACAGAAGGCGTCCGGACTGTGGTCAGACTGGGGGATCATGGGAAATAGGATTACAGTGGAAGGACAATAAACAACCTGGATTATCTACTATATATCTAACCTGCGGTAAGTTGTAGTACTTTGCAAACAGAAGTTCGGCTCCGGCTGGTTTTTGGCATTTTTTAAACGTATTTCGCGTTTGGGCGAGAGACATAGAGAAACCCGTACAAAATAGAAAACTCAATAAAAACGCTTAAACCTGAGCAGAACCTATCTTGGAGAATAAGCTGATGTACTACGCAAGCTAGAGTAATGAGGAGAAGGATAGGTTTTTTCCAAGTTCCAATGAAATTCTCCCTATAGGTATATCAATACATTCAATGTAATCAATTTAGTATAGTACGTCGATAAAATGGTATAAAAGGCCAGTTTCTCCCAGATCACTTCAGTGTCACTGACGAATGTTAGTGGATGCTATCTGAAACGTCTGACCGTTTCCAAAATCATATCCAGTTGCTTGAGTAGCTTTTGGGCGTATCTAGTATTGTGTATACCACCTTACTAAGCAAAAGACATTACTTTTTGTCCATTCGCCCCTTACATCTTATAACAAGTTGCTCAGTATATCGAATCTGACATTCAAGAAAGCTTCAATTAACATGTGGGGTATCCTGACACACTCTATTACTATGGTAACGGGGTCCACAAAAATACAGTGTCAGTCCCATCCATATTGCGGATTTATTCATTGTAGCCATGTAAGTCCCACATTTGTCTTATATTAACTGTTATGACCTGTATAATGAAGTATACCTGACTCAGTTTAGCTGACGTGACAAACTTGTAACACTACCCCCATTCTGTATCATGTAACTCATCCGGTTAGCGAAGCCATTTTGCGTGGTCTGGAGCTACGTTATGTACAGAAATGCACCAATGATTTCATACAAGTATACGCACCTTAGCGTTAAAAATTTGTAAGATTTTCATGTCATTTAATTCTCTTCTTTTCCGTTCTAATTTTAAGACAAAGCTCTGTACCGTAAACGCTCAACAGTCAACAAGTGGTTTCAAAGCAGTTATCGTAATTAGTCCCAAAAGGCAAAATATAAGTCTGATTATACATGGCTTCCTTTTCTATACCAACCTTTTGTATTTTGTTTCCCTTACAAATGAAAATATGAATGAATAATTTCATCATGTTGGTAAATAATAACTTCTGCACACAACCTTTGTTCTTACACACAGTATAAATGAAGACAATCACAACTTTTGCATACAAATAATTTTCTTCCACACATCTTCTTTTGATGTACATAAATATGTAATATTTCATAGATCTGATGACGCCAACTGCCTATTATTGGCAGGTAAGATATTACCTGAAAACTCCAATATCCTATTATCTTAACCTCTAGATCTAATGGTCTATTGTCCTGTGATAAAATATGTTCCGCGTGTGTTTGTGTAGCTTTGTACTTGTTCCCAGTTGGAGAAACAGTCTCTACAAAGTTCCCAGTTGGAGAAACAGTCTCTACAATGTTCCCAGTTGGAGAAACAGTCTCCACAATGTTCCCAGTTGGAGAAACAGTCTCTACCATGTTCCCAGTTCGGCCTGAAGAAAGCATACCTCCCAGGCCAACTTTTGTTTCGTCGGGCTGGCAAAGGGAAGTGTCGGTCCCAGAGGATATCACCTGGGAACCGAACCCTACACTCCAGCCCTGTCCCAGCCCACGGACATGTGGTTCTAGTTATTCTGCTGTAACAAACTTGGCGAGTAGGGTTTGACCTCTCCGTTTCGGGTGAGCGCCGTTCTGAGAGAGTGAGAAAAGCTTTGTTTTGGATCATCTCTGCTCTGTTTTCCTCGCTAGTTCTCAACTGAAGAGCCTCGAGTGGCAAATATTTGGTCGGTGCGGAACTAGGAAAATAAACAACTACATGATGGGACTTTCGTACGACGTAAAAGAACGAAAAACCCTGTGGTAAGTTAAGAACATATTAGCATGAAGAAACTGTCATTCGTCCTACTTTTGGTAAATTAACTTCAGATAGCGACTAGGAACGTCAAACTGAAGCTGTATTGCAACAAATTGGATATGTATCATAGAAGTATTTGTATACAGAACAACTTTTAAGACTTCTGAGCTTTCCAGACGAGCGAATTAAGGTAGGACAGTATCTTAGGAGCTAAAATTATTTACTAGAATTGACGATAAAAAAAAAACACTACCAGTGACTATGAGATTTATATCACAGACACTGAAAGGGAAGTTGTTAGACAAGTGATAAGTCTTGTGGTGTCCCACCCACACTTACGATAACTTCTGGAACCAGACTTAACGACCCGCAAGCGTACATTAACACCGCTACTACATGATCAGTGAATCGTACATGTACACTATACACTAAACCCATGATATACTCAGCAAGAGTTATAACTAATTTAGAGAAGAAGAGAACACAACAGAACTCACCATTCCGTCCGAACATGACTCCGTGCCCGCCCCGTCACTGTCTCCGTCCGTGTGCCGTCTGTTTCCCGCCTTCTTGCGATTCTCCTTCTCCCCTCGTAACAAGTTCTCAAGACTCTCGATATACGTGATGGCGTTTCGAAGAATCTCGACTTTGGGCAGCCTCTGGTTGGGGTTGGTGCATGTTCTTCTCTTCAGAACCTCGAACGCTTCGTTGACTTTCCTCAGGCGTCGCCTCTCTCTCATAGTCGCGGCCTTACGCCTGTCTACAGTCACGGATTTCCTCTTGCAAGCCTTGCAGGCCCAGAGGAGGCAGCGGCGCTGGGAGTGGAAGGCTCCGGGGGCGAGAACGTGCTCGACTGGCTCATCGGAGTCGTCTAGAGGAGAGGCCGGGATCGGGAGGTGGTCGCCCGGGAGGACAGTACCGTTAGACGTTGGTACACGCTCGTAGAACGTCGGGCCTGTGTCGTACCGACAGCTACTCCTCTCAACCACCGCCATCTCGCTTCACAACAACATAAAACAACCCACGAGTTCACAAGTTGTTCACAACTGCACGTTTACTCGAGAAAACGCGCCACACACTCGACAACAGTCTCCGAGTCCCAGAGAACAACTCCAAAACTTTGACAGTCACAGTCTATCGAAAACCAGTGGACCGGCGACTTGATGTGGTAACCCGATCCACTCGTTGTCCACTCAGGGTTCAGAGACGCAGCGTTCGACAATTAATCCTGCATGTACATCGCCAGTCAACTTGCTCGATATGTCTCTAAAAGTCACGCCTCCTTGCGGTCTCCTCATGAATATTCATCAGATAAAACCTTCACCGCCCAGTTCGAGGTATGACGACATGTCATACCTTATCGAAGAACCGTGGATGGGGGAAGCGCTCGGACTTCTTATTTTGGTCCGAGTGCCAGAAGGCCGCGGGGAGCGTGTGGGCTTATTTCCATGTTGGGTCTGCTCCGAACCTTCAGCCCCCGGACTACTGTCAACCGGGGAGGATTATCACGGCTTTCCCAAGCTCTTCTGTTAAAGGTGCTGCATTCTTCATTTCCCTGTGCTCTGATAGGACTTCCTATCGCTGCCACTCTTTGTGTGGAACACCCCAAGCTGACAGGACGGGGTGAATCGGTTTTGCAGTTTCTTTTTCCTATTTCATCTTGAAAGTTTAACAATCCTACGCACCGTTTCAGTATCTCAGGATTGGCAAAATCTGATGGAAACACCTGTCATTCGGACCTGTAACCTTTAGAGGTGGACTTGGTCTGGGTCTGGGTCCTAGGGCTAATGACGTTATGGAGCAG
This sequence comes from Branchiostoma floridae x Branchiostoma belcheri, assembly GCA_019207045.1. NCBI lineage: Eukaryota > Metazoa > Chordata > Leptocardii > Amphioxiformes > Branchiostomatidae > Branchiostoma > Branchiostoma floridae x Branchiostoma belcheri. The sequence continues at coordinate 18,783,021 of CM033039.1, forward strand.
AGTATTGGGGATGAAAACTAAATGATTCGACCTGTATCTACATCCCAATGTCCCTCAAACAACTCTATGCTGAGGTCATTGACCCCGACTAGAGCATGTCCTGGATTGTATTTCTTGCTTATATTACTCTCCAAACAGAGGTTGGTGGGGGGAAAATTGCGGCCTTGTTCATATATGCTGCCTTTTTCTGTCAGCTATCCCTAAAATAAAGTATAAATGAAAAAGCACACGATTTTTCCCATCAAACTCTGCTTGAAGAGTGAAATGTCTATTGCCAAACGTTTGTCTGCTGCGACTGAGCGAAAGCCCAGACGCCCCAGTTTGGAGGATTATGTCAGGAGTTATAATAATAATAATAATCACCAGGTGTATTTTGCCAGCCAGTAGGTACCCATTATGAGTAATGAGGCTGATTAACGTGGTCGAGGCACCTCCTCGAGCACGGGACCCCCGTTTTACGTCCCTCCCGGAAGACGATTTCGTGGAAAGCTTCGTGAGGCTACAGCAATCCGGACGTCCTTGGTTGGTCTCCCATCCAAGCACTGTCCGGACCGTCGCGTTGCTTAACTTCCGAGATCGAGGGATCGGGTGTACCAACGCGCCACGCGGCCGTATTATACTAGACAGTTCTAGAAAACTGACCGCCATCTGTCAGTAAATGCGGAAAATTTCCATTCCATGTTTCAGGAGTGTTTTTCCCACCACTTTTGCGTTTTGCGTGCCAAACTTAACATCAGAGTAGTAGAAAAACAGATGTATAGCGATCTTCAAACAGAAGCGTTGGAGGGGGGCTGGTAATAATGTAAAGCGAATAGCCGTGCAAAGAAAACAGCGAGAAAAAGTGACTTTAAATATATTTGTATAACTGTAAGAAATATACATTGGATTTATCAAACACAAGAAACAACCAATTAAGATCTTTCGGTTGTCAACCAAACTTGGCTCCAGGTGACGGCACTTCTCGTGCCCCGCCCATCAAACTCACTTTTCCCAGCGACCTTTGCTCCAGCTCTGCGGGAGAGGGGAGGGGGGCAGAGCCTAACACAGCCAGGGCAGCCGTCCTGAGATCAAGCTAAAGCATTGCCAGACCGTTCATACACACATTTGGTAAAGTCGTGTGGGAAATAGCTTACCGTACTCTTCCCTCAACCAGCGGTCACTTCTAAAACAGCAGGGTGCAAAGCAGTACCTTTTTGGTCGGAGCAGCTGGTTTTACAACTAAACCGTAAATGTGCGACAATAGTATGATAATAGACTCGTTTTGATGTACAAGTTTTACCATTTGTCTATGACTTTCGGTTTCTTGATTAGGTTTTGCCTTTAAAGCTTCAGAAAAATCGTCTAGACATTTTCAGGGGAAGGAATAGATATGAGCATCTTCACTATACCAATATTATCAATTTGCATTAATCAATACTCATAAATTGCTCCCTTTTAGCTTTCTTTCCAGTTGTTTATACACCTTGTGGACAATTAGGTAAGAAAGAAGGAAAGAATAAAGGAAAAAAGAAAGGGAAAGGGAAAGAAAGAAAACAGAAAGAAAGAAAAAAAGGAATAATCTATACTACACATTCTTTTTTTTTACATTAGATGCATGTTGTTATATCAACTTAGTATATTTACAAACGCATGCGGTAAACAACATATCCTACGAGTGCTAGTACTTGGCAGTGGTAGGACAGCACAAGACCATTCGCGTTTTCTCACTTATCGTACGAACGTGTAGACTGACAATTCAGGATTAATTTAAACAAGGAAAGAGTTGTTTCGTAAATACGATCTTTTCCTTCTCTGACATGAAACCATTACCTTGTGGAAAGCTGCTGTATTAGATGCTTCCTTTGGTAAATAATGGGGACATTCTCGAAGTCATCAAGGCGGGCACACATGAGTGATCATGTCGGACGGTATGGGGAGCTCCAATTTCACAAAATGTTGCAATGGTAGAAACAGAGATACTGGAACAGCAAATTTTCATGTCTTCTGAGTATTGTTTTCGTGAAGATACCAATATCAGAGGGATAGGTGCATACAGTATACATAGCATTTCTTTGAGGTCTAGCTAGTAGTCAAAGCAGTCACTTTCTGTCTATGTTATCGTTTTTTCGATTGTCATGACGAAAATTAATTCATTTTCATCTCATATTTCGGGAATGCAATGTACAAACAGACTTTAAAAGTTTAAAAATTACTGTTATCGGTATATAGGTCTTATTTTTAGTCCACAGTTTGTTGTATTTAGGTTACCAGGTCGCGTGCGCAATGGTTCAGGGTTCGAATCCCGCGAGGGCTATCCCAGTGTCCCTAGGACCCGTCAGCTGTGAAAATACGCCGGACATTCACGAACGGACGATCTCTTCAGCAGGCTCACGCTGGCACGTTTGTATTTACATGCCGCAAATTTCCTGCATTTCTAAACAAGAAAGAAAAAGAAGACAATAATAGAACCGGGTAAAAACAAACATGGTTTGTTTTCATCTATGGCGGTAATGAAGGGTCCTCTTGTTTTATACATCCAAATGGTTGTGTTTAGAATAGATTGATTTAACACAGAATTAAAGGTTTATTTCCTTTTCTTCGTTTGAATTACTGCGTGCATTCGAGAATCACAAAGAAGAAAAAAAGAATGCTAGCATTTGGTAAAAAAACAGCATATCCTGATACTGATTTTCTTTGTACGCAACTGAGGTTTTTTTTGGTAAATCTGAGGCGTTATCTACTTTGTAGATTCCTTAATGATTCAATAGAAAAGGTGGTACACATTAACCGCATTTACAATCTTATTTCTCAGATACTCATGTAAATAATCTTGAATAACGCTCTCCGCGGGAAATTCCAGGGACATTCTTGTCTCATAATTGAAAATAAATGAGTGACGTTCTCGCTGGCCGGAACTTACGGTATTCGCGCCCCTCTTTCAACCCGCCCGCTCCGATGAGTGAAAACAACCCTCTGATTATACCCGTGGACATAATTAAGAAGGAGACAAAAATAGAAATAGGCTGGAATAAGACATAAAAATGATAATTAGTATATGTAAATATAGATATATCTCCAGTGGGTTCAAACGAGAGAAGAAAATATTAGATGCAGCGATTAACGATAGTACAATGATGTTTCCTATAGAAATAAATAGCGTTTTAGTTCATTTTCAAGATAGTCTAGATTACTGTATAAGTTCAGTTTTTACTTTTCAACCAATACTTTAGACCACACGTGGTCAATTGTGCATTTAGCCTACGGGCATGAACATGCAATAAAGATTATCATTATTGATATGATTTGACCGTGAGTGATATTATTTGTAGGAACTAGGCATGTTAAGGAGATATATGAGATATGTTCATGTATTTAACAGTTGCAATGAAACGTCTGCCAATGCCAATTAATCAATTTGACATAGGCATATGCATATTGCTTAAGTTTTCATTTCCCAACAGCCCTTATAACTTTTAAACTGGCTAGCATGCAGTCCGATTTTTTAGTAGGAGATTTTTTAGTATTGTTCTTTAGGCCACAGCAAGTAAATTTTATGGATGACATCCTCTGCAGACTGCAAAAATAGTGCGATAGGGCGAAAAAAAACAAGATGGGTGAAAAAAAAAAGATGGCTACATTTTCAAAAATAGGCACCATAAAGTTGTGATGAATGTTGTAACAAGAATTAAAGGGACAAAACATGGTATCAGAGCCAACAAGGCATTCATTCCTGTATTCAAGACATGTACTGGTGTGGTAAAAGTCACACTAGTGTGGTAGACTGGCATCACCAACAAAGTTGGTAACCACACTCATGGTTTCCATATTGGTGTCACTTTTATTACTATCCAATAAGTTTCATTTCTACAACTACAGCCCTGGGTACCTCGCAAGTGTCACTTCTACAAGTACAATTATTAGGCTACAATACAACATATTTGCTCATTTTGGTACTTTATCGTCATGTTGACCATCCCTGCAGAAGAAAAAAATTCTTGTTTTTTTTTCTGAAATCAGGCGAAAATTAATGCGCGCGCTGATGTCATCCATACAATTTACTTGCTGTGGCCTTAACGTTAACCCTTGAGCAGACCTGGTCAGGTAGTCAACATTGAAAACCAACATCTAGAAGAGTTTTAAGACCACCTTGAAGTACAAAATACACGTTTCCTGATCACTCCCACCACATGTCAATATAGCACATAATATCACCAGTAAAATAAAACGTTTTAGTTAATTGGTCCCCGATTTTTACCAGATCAACCTAGTGACCTGATATATATAAATATTTTTCGTCGCATCGGTCATGATCAAATTAAAGACTCTCTTGACTGTTCCTCTTTTGTTTCTTATTGACTTTTGGTCTAACCGTCAGAGAAGAGGTCTTATCTTTCAATACAGAACTAGTGTTAATCACCATGTAATGTGATTTTTATCGTTAAAATCAAATTAGCAAGAAAGACAAGCATTACAAATTCGATCTTATCGTTTCCTATTCAGCTTGTTATTTCTCAAGTTTATCGTTACGTACGCTGCCTTTCATATGTTTCCATGTGCCGTATACTAGTATATTATATAGAGGATGCTGAATATGCAGTTTTGATAATAAAGCCGTTTAGAAATCAGCGTTTTTTCTTCTTGTTCTGGGATTGTAATCTCGTACTGCGCCAAACACTGTCAAAAGGTTCAGTTGAAAAGTTAGACATGCCCCATATTGCCATTTGTCCGGCGTCCAATCCCAGAATACAGGCGACATCTGTCCTTCTAATTGTTACATTTCAGGCATCGTTTACCTCCGGTCGTGTGGACGGACACGGGCCCTCCCATCACCCCCTGCGCCTCGAGCGTGTCGCTATGTCATTATTTACGACATTTTATCTCGCGTTGCCGTAAACCGACACCGTTTGATGTGTCGTTAAATTTCTGTTGCCTACACAGAAAGGGTATGCCAAGTCGATCCTTTGTGTCGCCACTTCGCGTTAGAAAAGGAACGTAATATACTATACAGTTTTAACACGCCGCTAGTGGAGTGTAAAACGGTTATAGTGGCGAATAACAAGTTCCAAGCCGATTGAAATGTTACTTCGTTTATAGAGTTTGAGGGAAGCAAGCCGGAGCATTTCAAAGGTCTGCCCTGAGGTCCGGGTTAAGATGAAGTGTGTGCCGTCACAGCGGGTCATTGCGCTAAGGTTAACCTGTCTCCGCCCTTGTACTGGTGCACTGTGAGTCGGTTCATACTCCATACCAACATACACATGCACACAAACAAACAAACACACACACACACACATACAGACACACACACACACAAACATTCATTGTTGAAACAAACACACACGCACATACACAGACACGTACACGCAAACACACACGCACACATAAACACACACACACATACACACACACACACACACACACACACACACACACACACACACACACACAAACATTCACCGTTGAAACAAACACACACGCACATACACAGACACGTACACGCAAACACACACGCACACATAAACACACACGCACGTACACACACGCGCACAAGCATAGACACGCACACTCCGGCAGACACACACACACACAAACACAAGAACATGTGCTGACGCACACGCACAAACACACGTACACACACACACACACATACACACACACAAATTCACAAACACACACACACGTTAGACGCACACACTACATAGACACACATATATACACACACACGCATAGACGCACACACACATAGACACGCGGTGCACAAGCACACACACACGAACATACACACCTACACACATGGACGCGCACACACATGCAAACACACACACAATCACATAAACGCATACACACACATAGGCGCACACATTCAAAGACGTACAAACATGCATACAAACACACACTCTCTCTCTCCCTCTCTCTTACACACACACACACGCACACACACACACACACACACACACACACACACACATATACAGACACCACCGGACACACTCACACACTACCCTATTTGCTTTACGTGCTCTGACATTATGATATGGTAGCGCTGCACAAACAATATATGAGTGAATTTTGATGGATGTGCGGAGGCCACGCCCCGCCGTGAGGGAGAAATGCGTGAGAAATCGGACCTGTCTCACAAAGTCACGATCAGTGTGGGTCAGCTGACAGAAGCCCCGCCCCTCTGGCATACTTTTATGACAGCCCTATGGATGTATTGTTCTGGTGGAGGCCAGGGGTATCATATTGTCGAAACCGCTTTTTAATCGTCTGAATGAAAAGATCTTTAAGTGTTTCAGAGGACTTTCATGGGCAAATTCAACACACAGACAAGACAAAACTTAGACTATAACAATAACAATTATATACTGTGATGATATAGTGCACGTGATTGCCTCATACAAATATTTTATTTTAGATATGTCTTTTGTCAATATTGAGGAGGATGATTATGATTATAGCAAATGTGGTTTCTGCAGATTCTTAAAATGGGAAAAAAAGTCGGGGAAACTGCTTTGATAGCTACGTATTAATGACAGCTGTTAATCAATGAAACCTAACAATGGCACTCATTGTTCTCTGTTATGGTGTGAGATATTTTAATACCTCCACCACTTCAGCGGAATCCGTTTGCCCACAGCCACCCCCACCACCCACGTGCCGTCACCCCGGCCCCAGGACCAGGCATTGCGTGCGGGAACCATTTGGGCAATTCGGAAGTCTCTACCAGACTCCGGCCTGGCCGAATTGTAATAAGGGGCTTTGGCCAAGTTAGGAATAAAAGCTGAGTAGGAGTTAATTGGCCCAGGAGTGAACGTAGCCTCTACCAGGCTGGGAAAATAGTAAAATTGGCCAAATAAGACAGAAACACACCAGAGGAGTACGGTTTGCGCCAGGCTGGCCAACACTCCTAGACCAATTAACTCCTACTAGGCCCTTATTCCTGACTTGGCCAAAATTCCCTTATTCGGCCAGGCGGGAGTCTGGTAGAGACTAGAGTGAACTGGCCGGTCGGCAAATGACCGCAAAAGACTGTAAAAGACCGACTGAAATCCCATGGCAACTTATTTGTCCCTATTTGACCAAATTCTTCTCTTGTTTCATCCAGCTGACACGTCTGCCTGGAGACTAGAAATTCAGTGATAGCTAGCTCCCGATCATGTATCGTTGCCAATAGCCGTAGAAATTGCATGCGAGCACAATTGCATGACGAATGGGTCCCCTCTCACCGGGCGGGGTGAGGTTTCACAGGGCCCGCCGGCCGACACCACGTCTGGGCCGGGACGTGAGGACCTGATGACTTTCCCAGGCGGCAACCCCTTACCCCACCTGTCCACATCCTTTTGACCCTTGTTTCTTCATCATTACTGGTTCTTGCTAATGCACGAAACACACGCGCGCACACACAGACACACAGATGTACACGCACGTACAAACACACACACACACACACACACAGACACACACAGACACACAGACACACATATGGACACACACACAGACACACACATACCGATACACTCACACACACACACACATACCGATACACGCACACACACACACACACACACACACACACAGAGAGACACACATACAGACACATACACAGACACACACATACATACACGCACGTACACAGACACGCGCGCGCGCACACACACACACACACACACACACATACACACATACAGACACACACACACACAGACACACACACACACACAGACACAGAATAAAGTGAAGACAGACAATAATACAAAGTTATTGGTAGTTTTCATGAGTGCGACAAGTGGCATAGTCGTCTAAAATGGGGTCTCTCTCCTCTGTCTTTCTTCCCGGAGTCTCCACGCACTTTTCTCCTTTTGTTTTCATCTCTCTCTTTTCTCTCCCTCTGTCTCTATCTCTCGCTCTATCGCTCTTACTCTCACATCTCTCTCTCTCTTCTCCCACAGTCTCTCTCTTTCTCTCTTTTTACCCAGTCTTTGTTGTCTGTCTTTTTAATTCACATTCCGATGTTTCCGAGGTCCACAAGTGACGGGAGGAGTCAGAAGAGTACAGTACTTGCCAACACCAACAAGTGTATGGAGGAATCCGCTGTAAGGTGCCGATGGAGATGTTTATGTCGTTGTCGGACAAGATTGATTGTCTAAGCAGATGTTGTGCGGTATATTACCATGTTTCTTGACCCACAAAATGTGGTTGATGATAAGGCAAAAAGTCATCAGTGTACACATTATATTCCGGCATGTAGACCCACAAATACATATTTATGATATTATTGATACATTGGGCAAACACCTCCAAACCCAGAAAGTTTTTGATATCAAAATTGCAATCAAAGTCTACGCTTAGCAGGGTAGACATTATCTATGATAAATGACAAGCCAAAGTTACATTGGTCTATAGGTATAGGAGTTTAGAACCCTACTTCAGTTCTAAGCGTAGAGCTACTTGAAACAGGAAACACTTGAACCTTTGACAGCCCCCTCCCCCGAGTATTCTTAAAGTCCAGTAAATCATCTCCCCCGACTAGATGCATTATCCTTTACCTAGATGATCCCTCGGCCTGCAGCAAGTGTCATGGTTTACTCCAGTAGAGGATGTCTAATATAAATTTGTCCTGACGTGAACGGAAGCCTCAGAGGAAGCAGACCGGTTGACACCGGATCTGCAATTTCCAAAATACCCGGCGGGTATAGGGGGCGTTCTTGCCCGAAGTCTAACCTTGTCAGGACGATTTATCGGACTCATCATTTGGACGCGAGTCAGGAACTTCCTTGTCTTAAAATGCCGATAAGCTGACGTCTTTAAAAGACATGCTTTGTTTTGCACTGCTACTGGCTATGTGAGAGAGCCATTGTTTACAACTTGCCTGACTGGTCTCTGTTTAAGCAATGTGGATAGCTTGTTTAGTTTTAGCCTACATGCTGTACGGTACCAACCTATTTCTACCGGGGTTCCTTGCACTCGCTTCCCTAAAGATATTTGTTAAGGCAGCGAGTACAAGGAGCCCCGAATGAAAAATGATGATGCCTAGACTAGCTTGCTTTGTCATTGATAATATAGTTATACGGTTATCTGAGTTTGAAAAGCGTAGGAGCTTCGGCCTTTGTTCAATACAGTCGGTGAGATAGGCTGGCTGTACATATTATATCACAGAACGTAGATTATCTCAGGATATGCCTCGAGCATTTTGTGATAGCACCAGACGTGCGCATGGCTTGTTCAGGAGCATGCGCAATACTTGTGGAATTACGAAGACACCTCTAAACCTTCCACAAAGTTGGACTCAGAGAATTCAGAGAAAGAGAGTAAGGGAGAGATAAACAGGGGAGGAAAAACTCAATACTAACACATTTATAAATAAACGACATACCAGTCAAATTCCATGATATTGATGTATTTTTCAGTAAAAATCACTTTGTACAACTTGATCGTCGAAGTATTACATTATACCCTATATCTATACATATTTACATAAAAGCTCAGGACAATGTGCCCTCGGGGCCATCCAAGCTTATATCATGACAACATCATAATATCATGATGTGCAACAAAACGATGTTGCTTGTTACATCCTTTGTTACCGGTCTTAAGAAAGAAATTATAATTTGGTCCAAGAAACATTTATAGAATATATCTTCATACCGTCTCGTCTCACACTTTTAAGACTTGGCTAGATGTTTAGTTGTAATCTTTTTTAAATATTGAACTCAAGACATGTAACTTACAGTTACTTGCGAACTTAGGACATAACACACGCGTCTATACACAATGCCTTCTTGCGTGAAAATATGAATTCAATATATAATATATACATATGGACACAGTCCATGTTTGAACAGGATTTTGGCACGGTGGCCCTTATGATCTTAGTGGGGTGTAGCCTTGGTGCGAATCTTGGGCTGCGAATGCGGAGATGTTCTGCACGACCAGAGAGAGGCTGTCTAGGCAGGAGGCGGAGTTCCATGATGCGGTGACGTCATCACAACCTGGTGATCAGAACGATACGTCATGATTACACGTGGTACATACAACAACTTATAAATATCATCAAAACAACAATATAAGTTTTTAGATGCAATGTATATAGCTTTCATATTCAGAAATTTGCATTTCTATAGTATATAACTTAATTTCTATGTAGCATCTTTCGGAACATCCCTTTATGACCCCATTCACACTCAGAAAAACGATTCGAATAAAACATGTTATCCGAATAAAACTACCCGATCCGAATAAAACGTAGCAGTATGAACGCTCCCAAATCACTTGGATTTCATCGATTCGAATCCCTCGCGATCCACCTCGGGGAGGTAGATAGAACTCCGGGAAGTGGATAAAACTGCGCCGCGGGGAGTCTCGATTCGTACGATTCGGCAGTGTGAACGCGCAAGTAGATAGGATTCACTTTAAGTGGATAGGATGCAACTTATCAAAGGTGAGTTTGCTCAATTAGAAGTTTTTCTGCCAGTCCGACTCTGAAAATGTTCAAAGCACACGTTGTTCCACCAATCATGGCTTCGCCCCCGCTCCCAGATCGCCTGTCTGCCGCTCTGGTGGCGTACGAGGGGTGATCAATAAGTTCTCGGCCTAACTCAGAAATAATAAGCACAATTCAAATTTTGAGGCACAACTTTATAGTATGAAGCCTTTTATCAATATCGTCCAAATTACAAATCATTGGAGTCATTAATTTCCAGGCATTCGTTTTATGCAAATTAGAAGGTAAGTGGCGAGAAAAAAGTGGTGTGAATTGTGATCAGACATTTGTGGGTCGAGTTCCCCATGCCGTAAATTACAAAAGACATTGTCAAAATGTTTGATAATCATTCTCCTCCTATTTCAAGCAAAAACAATTGGGTGTCTGACTTCCAGCAGCCCAAGTTCGATCGCACACCTCAGGCCAGGTCAATTGTCCCATTTTTTCCGTTTTCCCTTACCTAACATTACTGGGTGTCGCCTGCAAAGTAATGATCACAATAATTTGAATTTTGGTACAGATTTATATAAGACGTTATACTTGACATCTATGCTTCGAAATCTGAGCTGTGCTTATTATTTCTCCGCAAAACTGAGGACTTATTGATAATCCCACGTACTTGTATAAAATCTTATATAAATGTGTACCAAAATTCAGATTATTGTTATCATTACGTTGCAGGTGACACCCAGTAACGTTAGGTAAGGGTTAACGAAAAAAAAGTGGACAATTGATCTGAAACCTGAGATGTGCGGGTCAAATTGTCTGATCACACTTCATCCTTCTTTTTCTCGCCACTTACCTTCTAATTTGAATAAAACGAATGCCTGGAAAGTAATGACTCCAATGATTTGTAATTTGGAGAATATTGATAAAAGGCTTCATTCTATAAAGTTGTGCCTCAAAATTTGAGTTGTGCTTATTATTTCTGGGTTAGGCCGAGAACATATTGATCACCCCTCGTACATCTGAGCTGTACTACAGCTAGCCCAATATGCAGAAGACCTTGTCGGTGAAACCTTCTCGCGATCAAAGAGTGAAAGACCGTCGATTGTGTTCCCTTCTACGACTACAGAACATTCTCCAGGAAAACAACAGCATCAAAAGTTGGTGGATTCCCGCCATATTTTGAGCTGTAAGAAATGACGCTACCCTTTGACCTCAACCTTATGTTTCATTCGGATAAGACTGAGGGCGCACTAATCGGATTGCCGAAGACGAGTGTGAACGCAATTTTGGATCGGATAGAATTTTTTCTATTCGGATAAATGTTTTATTCGAATCGCTTTTCTGAGTGTGAATGGGGTCTATAAGAGATATTTTCCAAAGAAATGATTTCCTAAGAGGAGTTCAGAATAACGGTCTTACCGAATGACGCCATGTTGTCTTCCCCTTGGAAGGTCCCGGATGTATCTGACCACACACTGTCGGGACTGTTCGCAGACTGGAAAAAAAACACAATAAAATTAAGTTGAAATTTTTCATCTAAAATGTACTTGCAAAACATATTACCACGGAGAACGTAAGATTGAAAGTGATTCTTACGGGCAGTGAAACAATCAGTTACCGATTCTATGGCATGGCAAAATGTTTCCTATCGTTCCCCGATATTCTACCTTGCCCTTGGCGCATTGTCAAGAGCCACATACACACGTGTGTACATGTATCTGTCTATCCGGCAAAAGAGCAACAGGTTCACAAAGAGCTGTCAAACATGTGATTCATTGCGTTGTTTCTATGTTCAATAATCAAGAAATTATCAACGTTGTAATAAACAGATGATGGTGAAATTTTGAGAGAAAAGCTTTTTCAAGGATACAATCTGAGAAACAGTGAATACAGGACAATGCGTAAGATACTTTCCACTGCCAAAATATGGTAAGCTTTACGTGCAGCATAGAGGTGGCGATATAGCAAAAGTTCTAATCACATAAAACAAGTAAAACCCATAATTATTTTCCCCATTGAAGGGTTGAAGGGTATTTCATGATAGTGTACTAGTCCTACATGCTCACATTATTAAGACTTTCGGTTTTGATTTTCCTAAAAAAAATAATATTCAGGTTTTCTCACCATTCCATCGGAGCATGCCCCGGGGCTGGCCGCGGGGGAGTCCGCGCTCTGTCCCGCCGAGTTCTCCTGACCATCCCGCAGAGTTTGGTGCAGCTGCTCGATGTAGGCGATGGCGTTCCGGAGGATGTCCACCTTGGGCGTCTTCTGGTTCGGCTTCATGTGCGTCTTTTTCTTCAGCACCTCGAACGCCTCGTTCACCTTGACGAGCCGTCTTCTCTCCCTCATGGTGGCGGCCTTCCTCCTGTCGTGCCGAGACGCCTTCCTGCTCCGGCACGTCTTACAGGCCCACATCAGACACCGCCCGGGCCCGTGAGCTGCCGCCGCCGGGGCCGGAACGTGCCCGGCGGACTCACCGTAGCCTCCGTACGCTTCCATCGGGGCGGGGACCTGCAGGCTGCCGAACATGTCCAAGCCTTGGTCCGGTGATTGTGGGTAGGACGTGTCGAACTGGAACCGACAGCTGCTCAGCTCTGTGTAGTTCATCTTGAAGAAACAGTGGAAGACTGTGTGAAGGAAGAGTCGTGTTGTCAACAAGAGTCCACGTGTGAGTTTAAAGAAGGACAGGTCTGCCTTTATATCCGTACATCCTCACCAGGGGATTCCTCAAGCTCCTCCTCACAAGGTGTTGAATATTCATGACGGCCGGGAGGTGTTCCCGCTGGAGAACCGATCGAAAGGCAAAGCTGTCTCGGTAGGACACCGTTCCACCCGCCGAGGAAAATCGGACCAAATCCGACTTGGGTGGCAAGCAGAAACGGATCTGAGCTGGGGGGACCGCCTTGTTCTGGGCTACAAGATTTTGCCGCACTTTGAGGATTTCTTTGAGAACGTTATTCGAGGTAGCATGTTTAGTTTGCATAAAGAAAATTGGATAGGAAAGCTCGGTCTTAGAAACTTTAGAAACCCCAAGACTTCAAAATCTTAATGGCCTACACACTGAAATAGAAGTTAAACAAGTTACAGGTGAATTTCAACTAAACGGCGCAAAAGATAACACAATGTAACTCCGGTGGAAGATCGCGATCTGAGAGCACATAGATGATTAAAAAAAAAAACTTTTCATACTGTGCTAGGGTAACTACAACAACGATCTCATTAAGTTCACCTGTACATACCAGCATCACCTATAAGGTGCAATAAGTGAATAACAAGAATTTCCCTGATATACTGTGTTCCGAACTATCCGACGTATTTTCAACCTCATCTATTCATAAATGGGAATAAAATCATCATGAGCAAGTGTCTATACAATAAGAACATGAACCGACGCCGAACACTGACACACGGTGGGTCTATCTTGCTCAACGGGAGAATTTAGAGAATTCCTCGCATGTTGAAATCCCATTTTGCCCAGTCCTGTCGTGAGCGGAGAGAGAACACGTCACGGTCGCTGCACATGAAAGGTGCGGGGCTTCTGTACTGTGGAGTATTCGTGTGGAGGGGAGGGGCGATTGATTTAAAACGGCACCAAACCGCCGGACCAAACATCTTACTCCAATTTGGAAGAAAACGAGGTCAACAATCACTGGCTTCAAAATCATCTTTTAGAGTTCATAGCAACAAAGACTTTTTTTATGAAAGTCAACCATTAAGAAAAGTGCATTCATACATTTACTTTTTCAAAGCTTTCTTTGCCTTCAAACAATTTAAAAGAACAACTAGTAATTTTGTACTCTCAAAGTAGAGGTTTGGCTCTTAACGTCTTTTTAGTCGCTTCTATAACAAAAAGAGACCCTTCCAAAATAAGAAATACCCGATAAAACGCTTAAAAGGGCGTTAAAGACCATACAGCGGTTTATTGGTTTTGACCTTGGAACGTTTTCGACATGAGTATGGACACTGATTATGTTTTGACGCACCGGTTTTATGTTTTCTGTACTGTATGTTGTCCCTGGATGTTCAAAGTTTGACTGATTGTAACCACGTTTTTTGTCCTGTATTTATTATTTTACATGTATGTTTGATGGGCCCCCTTGGAAATCAACTATGCACTGTTGTAGGGGCTACCCATCTGTTTTCAAGATGAAATAAATAAATAAATACAGAGCCTAGCCGTATCTTTGCCCCATATACGGTCTACCCACGTTAAATGCAATAACGCCTCTTGCGGATACATCTTATATTGCACCAAGGGGCTGTAAGGTATCTAAACAAGGATCACGATGTTTGACATTTAACATTTTGAAACCTGTTATGACTGTAAGTTGACTAAAATATGCAGTTGTCGTAAGGGGCGGTATAAAAAAGCAACGTGTACTTGACCCAAGCACGACCCCATACCCCCTCTCCCCACCGGTAAACGGGTGAGTGATGAAAGCATCATCACGCTGAGAGAAGAATTTTCGCCTCTCGCTTCCCGGCTCGAGAGAATTTCCATGTTAAAGGCTGGCCGGGCGCCGCCATGTCTGAGTCCGGATGTGTTCCACAGACGGTAGGGCTGCACCTGGACACGACTGGGGACAGAAAACTCACACAGATGGACGCAAATTTCTGTCTGTAGCTAGTTTTATGACCTTGCTAAAAGCATCTTCTCTTCAGCAAAACTTAAGTAATGCAACAGGTTGATAGGAGTTTGGCTGAAACCCTAAAATACTCAAAGTTTATTGGATAGAGGCCTTACAATGTATGTGGTCGCGAAAGACGTGTGAATTGTTGATACCACCGTGTCGGCAAATATTTGGACATACGGGTTCAGCAAACAATATCATGATTCTTTTCCCACAAAAAAAAAATAAAAATAAAAATTACGATGAACCGAAACAACAGACAATTATCCCATCTTTACAACGCCTCAAGCTTCAGGAGCAACAACCATCAAAACACCATTTCCTACACAAGACGAATTTACAAAAAAAAAAAAAAACAGAAATAAAGGTGTCTACATTTTCACCTCATATTTCTTCGTATCTTTATGAACATGAGGAATCATTGGAATGAGTGAGTATAGTTAACTAGTTGATACACATCTATTTTAGAAGCGATCTACCTTTGTTTTGTATATATCAACTATTCTGTATATATATATCAATTGTCACTATTTGCCGTTTTTCTTTTCATTTTTTAAGGGTTAGAAGATTCGTCTTAGCAGCGGAAAATGGTACCCAAGCTAAGTCGTCTTAACGTGAGCGATTTGTGTCGCACCAGGAACAAGGAAAACGTTTAATACGACATAGGCCTTGGAACCTTAGTCCATTAATTCCGAAATACATTTTATTTCCAACTGCCTCACTTATGACAAGGAAAGAAAGGAGTTATTTGAAGAGGTATGCAAAACACACAAAAAATTTCCAAACGCTTACCGATGAAAACAAAACTATAACGCTGTTAACGTCACATAACCCACTCATCATAGAAAAAGTGGGGTACTTCGTCTTCCACTGCTTCCAGAAAAGAAGTCAAACCCCAAATGCGTAGATTGTAGCTCTCAGCAGTCCATATCATTGATAGAATAGCCACTTGTCTACATTTTTCACCATTGTTTTCTATACCAAATTACTTTATTTTATGTATGTTTACTATATTTTCTGTATGTTTCATGTTGCAATTAGCTCTCGGGCAAGAACTTGCAAATAAACTTCATTAATCGCCAATTAATTACTAGTTAATTAATTAATTGGCTGGTACATGGATCCAGTAGCACATAACTCAGTTCGGATATAAGAGATAATTGGTTAATGACGTTATCTGGGAAAATCTCTGGTTCCCATGGATGTGTGAATCGTTTTCTGACGAGGTCAATATTTGTAGAACGGTTGGGGGCATGGATACACAGGAAGGGGTACACCATAACTCTCTCCTGTTTCACTGTTAATAATAGTGTTTAAGTCACAAACTGTACTCCTCGGTAGCCTCCTTAACCGGCCTCTCCGATTCGCGATTTTGTAACTGAGAATACGCCGGGAAGGAAAATATGCCGCGAAATGAAAAATGCCGGGAAAGGAATATATGCTGGTAAGCTTGTACTCTTCCCAGCGGGCCTGCGAGCTTTCAGTTAAAAATCGCGAATCGACCCCCACCCCCACCCCCCAAAAAACTTACGCCAAGGCCCCCAGAGAGGCCGGTGAATGAGGCTAACCCCTCGGCCAGCTGACTCCTCTTGTGTGTTATTTAACTCTCCAAGCAGAGGTTGGTGTGGGAATATCGTGACCTTTTCCTTATATGCCAATTTTTTTTTTTAACCAACTGTTGGTGGAAAGGCTGGTCGAAAAAAATGACATATAACTTATACGGAAAAGGTCACGATATCAATTTCCCCCACAACCTCTGCTTGGAGAGTGTGTTACTTGTCAATTTAGCCAATTTTCAATATCGTTCCAGTGATATGTGTAGTCTGGTAGAGGTTAAAGATGGTGAAAATGATAAGAAATTTTGGTGCCAGTGTTTTGTTTGACCTGGCGTTAGTTAACCTATAGCAAGTTGTACAATTAAAGCTTGTCGGGAGATGCATTTCTACGTGATTCAGAGACAAAGCGACCTGTACAATAGATCTATAAGTTATATGCAGAAGTCTATACATAAAAGGACCTTTCTACGTCGTTGTATAACTGCGATATATATTTGGGTAGCAAGCGCGATCCTCCAAGGGATAAATAAAAACGTAGTGTTTCCTCAACTCCCCGCGCCGTGGGATTCTGGCGGTCG
Organism: Branchiostoma floridae x Branchiostoma belcheri; assembly: GCA_019207045.1. Taxonomy (NCBI): domain Eukaryota; kingdom Metazoa; phylum Chordata; class Leptocardii; order Amphioxiformes; family Branchiostomatidae; genus Branchiostoma; species Branchiostoma floridae x Branchiostoma belcheri. The sequence goes on from CM033039.1 coordinate 18,800,191, forward strand.
TAACTTTCTCATAACTTCATCAAGAACCCACACATGTAAGGAAGGCACGGTACGTTCTGTGTGTCAGCCATTAGCCTCTATAGCAGGCTGTCTGATTCTTTTTACCCGCCTTTTTTTTAATTTGGCCCATAATACACTTTTGCTAACCATCTCTTTTTGTACTGGATCACTTGACCATCGAGGCCAATGGTCAAGCGATCCAGTAAAAAAGAAATGGCCAGCAAAAGTGTATTTTATGAGCCAAAAAAGACGAGAAAAATCCCAAGAGAGCCTACTATGTGAAGGCTAGCCAATTTGTACAATCTTTCCAGACACGTTGAGCCTGGTAGAGGCTAGAGATGGCGAAAAAAAATGAGAACCTAGGGTGCCAGCGTTTTGAGTAGCAAGCGTGATCCTTTGGGATAAAAACATCTACACATGTAGTTTCTTCAACTCCCTGTGTCGTGGGACTCTAGCGGTCGTAACTTTCTCATAACTTCATCAAGAACCCGCACATGTATAAAGGAAGGCACGGTACGTTCTGTGTGCCAGGCATCGTGTTCTCATTACGAACGGTCTTCACTCCCCCGTACGGGAGGGTGAGAAACTTTCACGGTGAGTTGACATGAAAGCCGCCGGGCGCCTCTTCGCCCTGGAACCACCGTGAGCCCGATGGTTTAACTGACACAGAAGTTTGCCAAATAAGAAAACATTGGTCCCAGAAGACGAGATAGTTTACCCATGGACTGTAATCTTTCTCATGGTACCCACGAGAAAGTGCCGTGAGTAAGTCTTCAAAAGGACGCAGACAAATTTAGATTCAGCAGCTGAAGCAGACCTTATTAGTCAGGAAAACAGCGAAACTAAAGCAAAACATCACAAAGACTATCCCATGGCCAACACTAAGTTTCTGCATTGTCTTCATTGCCAGAAAAGACTTAAATGTAAGGCTATGACCTATCACATGTATTGTAGCTTTTGCAGAAAAAAGATTTTTTGGTAGTCATACGGCTAGACCTGTACATTTATATAATCACAACTTCTTATGCAAACTTTTATTTCAGTATATACAAATGTAAAGAAGGATAACTAACTTCAAAGCTTTGAACCTTTCAGGTTTTTAAGTATGAATGACTGAAGACCTTTATTGTACAATTTCCCTGTCCTTATGTGCGTGCGTGTGCGTGTGTGTGTGCGTGCGTGTATGTGTGTGTGTGTATGCGTGTGAGTGTGTGTGTGTGTGTGCGTGTGAGTGTGTGTGCGTGCGTTGGGTACATGTAAACTTGTAAAGCTAACACGAAAACTATCATAGTCTAGCGAGTGCATCCGACTTCTTCTAATGTAAGAATACACGTCTTAGGAGCCCCCCCCCCCCAAAAAAACGCACACACACACACACACACACAACAACAACAACAACAACAACAACAACAACAGCACAGCAACATTTGACTGATTGAAGGGAGGATGTCGTAGTCTGTAGTTTTCATTCAGACCTAATTCGGTACATCTTGACGAGCTTTCAAGATGTTTTTCCTTTTAAGCTCTCCTTAATCCAATCCATTAGGATTAAGTCCTTATTAGGGCCTGCACGGATTTCAGAAGGCCGTTCCGACTCCCGAGGTCAGATTACGATCAGTGTTGATTACGGTGACGCCTCGCCTTGTTAGCGGTAAGTAGAGACATCCTGTACTGATGATGACACAAGTTCGACGTCTCCTGGGTGATACTGTAAATGCAGAAATGTTCGCGGTGGATTAACGTTCGCGGTTTTCGCGGTGACCACTTCACCGCGAATTTAAAACTACCGTGAACATTTTTCTATCTTGATATTAGATTGCAGTCTATGGTGTTACCGCGAACTTAAATCCACCACGAAAAGTCCTTTTTCCCGCTACCGCGAAATTAAATCCCCGCGAACTTACAGTACTACTCTAGATCTCTACCAGACTAACTACGCTGGCTATCATAAGGGAATAAATTGGCAGGGGAGTTTTGCCACTAGAGGAGTTGGTCGGCCGCGCAGAGGAACAAGTACCCTGGCCAATTCCACGATTTTTTGCCGAATTCTACGATCCCCGTACCTCCGTAGGAAGGCTTGGTGGAGGCTAAGGTGATACAGCGGAACAAAAGATAGCAATAATGGCCCTTTTAATGTTCTACTTAGTTCAGCAAAAGCAATTACCAATCAGTACCTGGTAATTCATTACTCTAACAAAACAAACGCGTCAAATTAGTACTTTTACAGAGCTGTTGGCGGGATTTGTTTTGAAAGTCTTGATTGGGGGACCTGAGTTATCGTGGATGGACATCATCGCGCATGCTTTCACTACGGACGTGCCCCTGTGTTTCCACATTAAATCGCAAGAGGACGCTGTCGAGCTGGCCTTCTTCGGAATCTGCCGGTTTTTTAGCCATCTGAGACCAGGCCCGTTTAAATTAATTTTAGATAACACAATCAAATCAAATCACTATGATTATAAGTTAAACGGTAAATATGACTCCAGTATTCGTGATGGGTGTATAAAAGGCTTTTGGAATCTAGTCTTTTACAAAATCTTTTCCAAATATTGTATTGACTCAGAGGATATGTGATCTTCGATCTCTGTCTCAATATCTACCTTTTATACAACAGACATACTCGACATATCACATTTTCACAATAACATAGATGGGGGCTTATAGGAAGTAAAGAAACACCCGTTGCCATGGCGACACTACGCAACCCGCTGTTTAGAATCTACAAGGTTGACAGCGCCAGGACCTCTCCCATTGGAAACATCTGGCTCAAGACTCGAGTTCAAATATTTGCGGTTATCAACGACAAGGGAACTGCAAACTCCCTGCGGGACATCTCCGTTTCCTCTACAGTTTGGCGCAGACCTTCGTGGGATAGACTGAGAGAGGTTGTCTTGTAAAAATGTTGGTAAAATTCTGTGTCGTCTGCTGCGTCCTTTACTTGGTAGAGAGTCGTAATATTCCGGACAAGGTAAGTGTCAGATCTAGTACTAACATACTTACTGTGTGACGCTTCTCATTTGCTGTGAAAGGTCATTTTGAAAGCTTCATGTCAGATCATGGTGTCGACAATAGATTATAGTAATAAGACGTAACTATTAACCACGCCTACCTGCGCAACAAAGGACTAGTGAACGCACTAAGAGAATAGCTGGAATGTTTTTCATTCCGGCCATGGAGAGCAATTTGTTGGCAGTTTGACAGTACATAGCGTTGTGTATGTTTGGCCGTTTGCTACATAATATGATAATCTTTTAAGTGTTGCTGATACGATCAATTTGTCCGTTTTCAGTCTGGCCTCCGATTGTTCACACATTTCTATCCCTTTTGTGAATGTGTTGTATGGATGTGTTGATCATAACTCCTGACAGACGACCATGTTAGAAGGTCAGCTAACAGTGATTCAGCCCAGACAAGTTTGTCTGGAGTTTTTCAGAGGAAACCACAGAGGAATCATGGCGGCTATATTGGACGTGTCAAAGGTCAATGATCTAAACATTGATTAGATTGTTTAGGATACACTTGCCAACTTTGCACATATGTTAGTATCTAACGTTAGTGCTGTTGTTTCTATGAAACCCTATCGTATATGTATGCCAGACAGGAAAATGTAAAGTGCATTTCCCAAGGGCACAACATAGGGGGCACGGCGGGTATCGAACTCGGGACCTCTGGGTTCCGATCGGGTCCAACACTATACCAGTTACGCAACACATGACGCCACGATAAAGCCCTGCTCAACTAATGTCAGGCAAAGGATGACCTGGACGCTAGTCTCGGTCCGCAGCACCGCAGTGTGAGGAGTACGGACCGCAGGTGCCCCAGTATCCGAGCACGGCTATGACCGCGTCGCACGGAACCTGCGTGTCGAGGCTAAGTTACATATATATTCATCATGAAGCCCTACTGGTTTAATTTCAGGTAAAGGATGATCCGGATGCTAGTCTCGGTCCGCAGCACCGTCGTGTGAGGAGTACGGACCGCAGGTGCCCCAGTATCCGAGCACGGCTATGGCCGCGTCGCACGGAACCTGCGTGTCGAGGCTAAGTTACATATACATTCATCATGAAGCCCTACTGGTTTAATTTCAGGTAAAGGATGGCCCGGATGCTAGTCTCGGTCCGCAGCGCCGCAGTGTGAGGAGCACGGACCGCAGGTGCCCCAGTATCCGGTCCAGACTCGTGGCCTATGACCGCGTCATACGGAACCTGCGTGCCGAGGCTAAAGCCGAGAAGGAGTACCTTCAGATCCTGGAGAAGGAGAGGGGCATCCTCAACAAACAGTTCAAGGACTGTGCCAGGTAACAGCAGCATTTTATCTTACGCTAGTTCACTTTTATCCGTGGGGTAACCTTTATCCGTTGTTGAGGCTAAAGCCGAGAAGGAGTATCTCCAGATCCTGGAGAAGGAGAGGGGCATTCTCAACAAACAGTTCAAGGACTGTGCTAGGTAACAGCTTCATTTTATCCTACACTAGTACACCTTTATCCGAGGGGGAACCTATATCCGTTGTTGAGCCTAAAGTCGGAGAAGGAGTATCTACAGATCCAGGAGAAGGAGAGGGGCATCCTCAACAAGCAGTTTAAGGACTGTGCCAGGTAACAGTATCCTCCATAGCAGGTCCTCTTGGGTCTTTTCCACGTCTTTTTGTTGCTCATAATACACTTTTGCTGGCCGTTTTTTTTTTTTACTGGGTGGCTTCAACTGCCGGCCCCGTACTGCCGGCCCCAAAATGGCCAACCAAAGTGTTTTATGAGTCCAAAAAGACGAAAAAAATCCACAGAGAGCCTGCTATGGTGCATTTTATCTTACACTAGTTCGCCTTTATCTGCGATGTAACCTTTATCCGTTGTTTAAAAAAGTATTTAGCGCTATTCAGTCGACTGCGGAAACCAGAAATTAACTCTTCGTAATAACCCCCTTTGGCTCAGTTCTTTTTTCTCGACTGTCGTAGTTATCACGTGGTTTCTGTCTCTCCTTTTCCACCAGATATTTTGAGTACATCGTCCCAGACTACAGCTGCGGGTCCCTGCGCCATTTGATCCTGAAGTACGACACGAGGATAGGTTTCTCTGAGCGGCGCCTGTTCCAGCACCATCAGGACCTGGGCTGGCTGGACGTGCAGAGGGACATGACCAGGGAGCAGTATGAGGCCTGCACATATCGCAGGTCACAGAACTTCTCATCATTTATCTAATTTATTGCTGTATTCTTTTACCAGGGTACCAGGTAAGGGGGCATATTGTCAGGGAAGGCTGATCATAATTATATGGAAATGGTCATGATTTTCCCCACCAACCTCTGCTTGGAGAGTACCTTGTTCTCTCTTTATAACATTAAACAGGAATGGCAATATGAACATAATTCAGAAGGCGACGATTGTCTCTTACAGTCTTAATAGAGGTCAACATACGACAAACTAAGCCTGGGAAAGAATGGACTGAATGTTAAGTCCTGTGGTTTAGCAGCAGTTTTGGTGGATTTTTCTTGTTGTTTTAGCCCTCGCCGGTATTAGATTGGGGTCTCCAGAGGATGTCAATAATAATGTTAAGTCAGCGTGGCATTATTGCTTTACCGGCCAAGGAGGAGTAAACTAAGGTACATATTGGAGTTTTGAGACCTATTTTGTCTTCACAGGTGGGCCGACTCACGTGCACGTAGAGGTTGACAGCCTCCACAACACAACATACGGGACTCTGCACTGTAGGTGTAAACCCCCGTAGCGGTGTCCTCACTTCCTCTCAACATTATAGTTGGATGTGAAAGAAAAGCCCGAGATCGTTCTATTTGATAGAAAATAGATGGCGTTGTTCGTCACACTGTCGTTGTTCGTCGAATTGTCGTGATCACTTTAACATATGTTTGATTGAAAGTGGCCAGAAAGTGCATACAACGGTCTGGACTCTAAAAATGTTGACAGATCGATTCGTGAATATGACAATACATAACTGCATATGTTGCATTGGTGATAATATAGCGGTACAGTTGTTGACATACACATGTACAGTTTATGAAACTTCAGATTTATTTTCAAATTTAAGACATACAAATACAATGTTTGTACAGGACAGGTAAATAGATGAGATACAAAGAGCATCCTACCATGTGAGAAAGCAGGTTAATAACAATACAAAATAACAATAGCTTGATGGCGTTAGGAGGTCATAATGTCACTCGTATCAATAAAAGAAATATACTTTATCATATGTAACTTTCTATTTTCTTCTTCTATGCAGCATTTTAATGTTGTGATTCTCGTATTTTCGTTTTAGAAAGTTCTTCAATGTTGGAAAAGATGCAAGCCCTAATAATAGCGCAAACGTCTCCACCATCCGTGCGGACACTGAACTTTGAACTATAACCTCGTTCGTCCGTCCTGTGAGTCGTTAGCGGGTGATCGTCATGATATGTTCTTTGCTTTGTGCATGCATGATATCCTAAAACTGATTAGTACATGTTCACGGGAACATGGTGCCTGTGGAAGTTTTCGGAAGCAAGCTACTCTTCCATGGTACAACTGAGGCCAGTCCCCCCCCCCCCCCTGTAAAATAGTATCATGTGATCGTCCAAAGGACATTTTACTTGTATGTAAATATGACCTCAAGCAACGTTTAGAGTAGAGTAACATTTGGCGATAGTGCGCTGTAATAATGGAATCGGTCGTGCCTTTTGCGAGCGGTTTACTCGCTAACCTGACCCTACAGTCCACCCTGGTTCTCGTCCTGGCCTTCCTGACGACATACTGGCTCCTGGGCGCAGGTGGTCGGCAGAAGAAACCTCCGCCGGGCCCGAGAGGCCTGCCCCTGCTCGGTAACCTCCTCAGCTTCCGCCCGAGCCGCTTGTTGTCCAACCTGGCGGCCTGGCGGCAGCAGTACGGGGATGTTTTCTGTGTGAGGATCGCCAACAGGCTGGCTGTCGTGCTCAATGGGTAGGTTTGTAACGTATGTACAACGACATGATATTGTCTTGGACGACAAAACACTGATTGAATAACACAAAATGGCCCATATTGCTATAATCGGGATACCACCATCCGTGGGAAAATCTATCAAATACAGTATCTTGTACTTTTTACCTATTTTTTTCGCCCTCTCTCAAATTCGGAGTCTTTAGAGGATATCATCCATAAGATTGACTTGTTATGCCCTAGGCCTTGTGACACTTTTGCTTCGGCACCTCAAATCCTTCTGAGATTTTCCAGTTGCCCATTCACACGAAGATTTGTGCCACAGAAACGACAACAGTCTGTAACGATAGTGGTCTTATTTAGGCCTCTGTGGAGTAAACCAAGCATATGGATTACTCTCTCCAAACGGATTTTCGATCCACAGCGGTCACGAAAACTGTCGACCGCTGTAGTGAACATTGAACTTTGAATATTAGTTCTGACGGCTACTCTCATTTAGTTTAATACAAGTCAATCCAGTACAAACATTAACAATAGTGGTAATGAAAAAAGTTGCTGTGGCGCTGAGGTTGACGAACGAGGCTAGTATATGGTGAAAACTAGCCTGGATACCAGACCACTGGCCCGATCTCAATAATTTCCATCGTACTACGGGGTCTAACTTAGGGTGCCTGTTGTAAATCTTTTTCGGAAACATATTCACCCTAGACCAGAAGAGTTGACCTTTGTAGGGCCTGGAAACAGTCTGTCATCCAGTTAGTTCAGTTGTCATCCAGGCTAGGTGAAAACTTACCAAAATAGACAGACACAATCATCAGATAGAACACTGGACTGATACCATCAATTCCAATGGCTACCCTTATTCCTATCTTTGCATAAATGTTTGAAGAAGGAGATATATACAATATTAATATTTTTCATTATTACAGGCACAAGGCTATTCAGGACGCGCTCGTCAAGCAACCTGAAGTGTTTTCGGACCGCCCTTCTCCATTCCGTTTTTCTGACAAGGACCAAGGTGTGTACGATAGGAAAAGAGAAGAAAACAAAATAGAAATATTTATCTAGCCGTTATACATGTATGCTTGACAGCCAGGAAAAACAAACGAAGGAACAAATGATATGGTCAATGTCGGCCGAATAGAAAGTTTCCTGCATTTTTGTACTCCACTCATGAGAATGAGCACGTTCGTGGATGAAACTGCGCATGAGTAGGTCAAAGGTTAAGGCCCATGATGGTTGGAAACGGTTCTTTTCTCCGCCATACTTTATACATTCATATGTTGAGGTACAAGTGACCTTCGATTCGTCGGTCAGTTTGCAAGTGCTGTGAATTTTTCATGGACTTCAACTTTGACCTACGCATGCGCGACTGGTTGTGTAAACGGGCTTCAGTATTGCGCAGTATACAGTCTAGATTAAAGTACAGCGTACAAATTTGCATGTGGACGTTTTTCTCTATTCCGCAGGAGTTGTCATGGCCCAGTATGGGGAAAGTTGGAAGGTGAAACGCCGACTCGGTCTGACAGCTCTCCGTCAGTTCGGTATGGGCAAACGGAGTCTGGAGGGTAAAATCACAGAGGAGGCTCGCGCCGTGTGCGACATCCTTGCGGAAAAGGACGGCGCTGCAATGGACGTGTCTCTTCTTCTGTCCAACGGCGTTTCAAACGTTATATGTTCCATGTCCTTCGGTGAGCGATTCGAATATAACGACGAAGAGTTCCAGAGGCTCATGCGTTTGATGTCAGAGTTGGTAAGTGCTGGTGGCATTTCTCGATTTATCCCATTGGTGCGTAAGTTGCCCTTCTTAAACGAGGGAAGCAAAAATCGAGCAAAGATGAGCATGGAGATCGTTGAATTCATCAAAGTAAAAATCAAAGAACACAAAGAGACTTTCGACCCAGCCGACATCCGGGACATTATCGACGTGTACTTGATGGAGACCCAGCAGCAGACCCCGGATGACGTAGACCGTACCATTACAGAAATGGGGATGATCGGCACGGTGAGAGATCTGTTCATCGCTGGAGCAGAAACTACAGCTACGACCTTGAAGTGGGGACTGCTGTACCTAGCGCGCCACCTGGAGGTTCAGCGGAAAGTGCAGGATGAGATCGACCGAGAGTTTGGCTCCAGCCCCCCAACGTTGTCTCAGCGAGGGAAGTTGCCCTACACCGAGGCCACCATACTAGAAATCCAGCGGATCCGACCTATCGTACCGCTCAGTGTTCCTCATACCACCTCTGCTGCCACGGTGCTGCACGGCTTCGACATCCCGGCCAACACTTTCGTCATCCCGAACCTGTGGTCCGCCATGATGGATTCGGCAGTGGCGCCTGACCCCGAGACCTTCAACCCGGACAGGTTTCTGGACGAAGATGGAACTCTTGTTCGTCCTGAGTGGTTCATTCCGTTCTCGCTAGGTAAGTTATTTTTTTTATACATTTTCATTTTGAATTTGTTGGTTGATTTCCTTGTGATCCCTCGATCTCGGAAGTTAAGCAACGCGCGGTCCGGACAGTGCTTGGATGGGGGACCAACCAAGGACGTCCGGATTGCTGTAGCCTCACGAAGTTTTCACGAAATCGTCTTCCGGGAGGGACGTAAAACGGGGGTCCCGTGCTCGAGGAGGTGCCTCGACCACGTTAAACAACCTCATTACTCATACTTTGGGTACCTACTGGCTGCAAAATACACCAGATTATTATTAGTCCTTAGATCTATTGATCATTTGATTATTGTTTTTGCATTTATTCCTTGCCTAGGGCGGCGTCAGTGCCTTGGTGAACAACTGGCCAAGATGGAACTTTTCATCTTTCTGACAACTTTGCTGCAGCACTTCACATTCAAGCTGCCAGAGGGCGCCCCTGCACCGTCAATGGACGGCTCCTTGGGCGTTGTCCTTGCACCAAAACCCTACCAAATCTGCGGCGTTCCAAGAGATAATTAGAACCCAGTTCTGATTCATTTCAAGTTATTCTTAGATTAAAAAAAAACTAATATTTTGTTGATATCTAGCGAGGTGAAAGTCCGCTGGCTGCTCGGTACAGTGTCGTCATTTGTACACGTACGCTAGTAACAGGTGCAGAATTGACTCATCTAATAAGAAGGAATAAACAAAGTAAACACTTATTACTGTTCTTAATTAATTTAAAATTTAGTCAGATTGTAGACGATACAATACACGTGGGTCACAGGCAGCGATTGCTGGTGTTGTGACCTACACATTAACACATACAGAACATTCTACATCAAGTGCCAGCAATGAATAGATGTTGTCTAAAATTACTTTTTTTTTCTTATTTCATGAAACCATATCAATCCTGTTACATCAAATATGTAGCCATCCATGGTTAACTGAGTTACTGAGCTAGTGTTTGTAAGTGTACACATGTAGGTGTAGTTTTCAGTGAGTTTTGATGTTTACGAAGGCCATTGTCGCCTTTTCTCAGTGTGACAGTGTGACAGAGCGTGCACGCCAATGGAAAGGGTCTCCTTCGGACGGAAAGTGAAGTCGCGCTCCACGCACTAGTCATAATGTGCTTGTCGAAAAAGGCCAGCAAGGTAAATTCACGGTACAATGAAGACTACTGCCACTTGCTTCTGTGTACCAGTGGAAGAGTATCTCTTCAGTGAGTTAAACTACTTCGAGATCACTTCTACTTTCCCTTGCCCATGTAGGTTTTGTGTTCTAGTGTGGGCACGGCGAACCAAAAAGCTGCCTGGATTGCTAAAGACAGAATCAGATCAGACCAGTGCTCCGGGGCTGAGGAGATTGTATCCTCCTGATAGTCAGACTAGTTTCCCCATCCCGATTGCCAGCCTCAGGGAAAGAGGGGGAATCGGTAGGTTTAGGTTTAAAATCATGATATTTCATAAGAAGATACGAATTGGGGGTCCTTTTTTGGCGACGCCTCAGGGGCGGAGGCATTTTCTACAGTATTACGATCGCTTTGAAAGAATTTAGAAAATTCCACGAATGCATTCCCTTGGGAATTGATTTTTGGCTAAAACGCAGGGGTGTCGTCCGTACAGTGGTCATTGAAGACTATTCTAGCTGTTATTTTTCTTTGTTGAGGCATTCTTTGTTTTCACGATTAATGATTTAAGGGAACGGTCTTTTCACATAGCCGGGAATGAATGCGCTCCTTGCATATCATAAGCCGTACATACAGATTATTACGATGTTCCGCATGCTTTCTGAATTTGAAATGGAGACCAATATGTCCCAGCTTTTTGCCTTTATGTCTTCTATAAGCCTGTGCTTTTTACAATATGGAATGAAATGCTGTCAAGTGGTTATCGTTCGGAGTCATAGAGAGCCTGATTTTGAGTGGTAGAAAAATAAGATTTTAGAGAAGACAAGACCAATATAGCACAACTTTTGCCAATATCTTTTGAGCTTTGCTTTTACAAGGTGGGATGATTTGCTTCACGAGGTCAAAAAAATAATGAAGACCAATGTGTTACAGATTTTTGTCGATATCTTTTTATGAAATGTTGTGCTTTCAGGTGGTTGTCTTTTGGAATTGAAGCTGGTGTGTTACGCCGAAGGACGGTTATACCGGCTATATAGATACAGGTTACGTAAAGCCTGATTTTGAAAAGCTAATACGTCACATGTTTCAAACAAGCCATGAAACCAATGGGTTTCAAGTTGTTTAGATTCTGCTTTGAAGACTAGCATAGCTAGAATAAAGGAAGGACGCAGAGACAAGGTTTTCCGTACACTGGGCAAGGGAGACTGTTAAGATGGTTTGACGTTACTATATACTAGTAATGCTGGCCTCGCTAACCTCGTTCTTAGCTGAGGATCTCTCTTTTTCTTCTGAACTATACTCTCTGACTCTCTGTCATTCAAATACATTATATCTCGTGGTCACATTTTGGCGTATCAAACAGGCAGGTCTTGTCACACCACAAAACAACGGTTATTTCATCTACGGTCCATTCATATACGTATAAAATCAACTACTACAGTGTATACACTAAAATACATATTCGTGATATAAACAGTCAATCAATCAGTCAATCCGTGAATTCTATAACTGGTGTCATGTCAGGTTATCTATACATGTACAAGTATGATCGCAATCTATCGGCTGTACGTCTTGGCTCTGCTACTGGCCTCTACTTCCCTCACTGTGCCCTCCTTCTGTCAATGGCGCTGTTCTGGATGTTGTGTGGCTCCCCTCTGTTCAGAAATTTCAAGCCGCACAAATGTATATTCTAGCTCCTCCCAGCAATGGCCACTTCTGCATATTCTTATGTTGGTTTTCTTCATTAGTACATACACCTCCGGTTTGATTAGGTCCGTCGTCGATGTGGTAAACTTATGTACGGTTCTTTGTTGTACATATAAAATCCACTACTATAATATATACACTAGAGTACATATTCATGGTATAAATCAGCCAAAACCAGCCCGTGAATGGTCTAACTAGTTTTAGGTTTTCTGTGGTTGTAGCAGTGCAATCGATTTGCTGCTCCAGATCTGCTACTGTTCTGGCATTCCTTAGGCCCTCTCGTTGTCTTCCTTCTGTGGACGGTGCTGTTCTGGGTGATGTGTAGCTCCTTCCCGACTTTAGAAGGTGCACAGACGTCTATTCCGGCGATACAGCTCGTCTCGGTGACTTGCAGTGGAAGGACTTGACTGACTTTGTGACGGAACTGTTTCGTCCTGATGGACACAGGTACGGGTGCCAGGTACATCTCGTCATTGTGTGAATGTCGCTCTTGTCCTGTATGGTTAGTCTGTTGGGATCGAGAGAGAACACAAAAATGACCGTTTCATATACTATACGAATATACTGATACTGACACTAATGGTTTATTCCAAAGTCACCCATAACTTTGTCATCGTCGTTGTACGTTTGTTTGGGTGCTCGTCACAGCTATTATAGATATGTTGTAGGAGCTGATCTTGAGATATCACAAATAAACAAAGATTAGTCACAGTGTGTGGCGTGGCGGTGTTGTGGAGTCCAAGTGGACATCGTCATCATTGCTCTTGTTAAGTATGGTCGGCCTGTAAATGGATCGAGGGAGAACACACACACACACTCACACGCACGCAATGTTATAAACCATAACAATATACATGACAGGACTGTTGAGTGGGCATCACAGAAGTCTTAGACAAGGACGCAAGTCTGGGGACATGTGCAGAGCAAATGACCGGGAGCCAGACACAAGAATCCACGGATAAATCTCATCAAATTTCCTGTCCGATCACTAAGGTCGTTGTCGTCCCGTTCAACATAACCTTTTACTCAACTTAACTAAACATAACTAAGTCGACTAAAACCAGAGCAGCACAACGGGCGAGGAGAAATTCATACATAATCTCATGCATAAGCGATTAGTTACTCGAATCCTTAGCATCCGGCCATTTGTCTCCATTTTGCAAGTCCATGTCAGTCGAACCAGTCCATGTTTCTTTTGTCGAAGGTCGTCGTCATGTTGACTGGAACATTTCTGGCCGGGGCTAAAAATAATGTGAAGCCAACTCGCAATTGAAGCAATTGAAAAAAAAGGTGAACAAAACAAGCCTTCAATTGGGAACAATTTGAAGAGAATGGCTCAGAAAAATACTGAAGAATGCAAATGAGGCAACTTTAGAATCATAACAGGAAAAACTCAGTGGGAGGCGATGGCAGGTACAGATAACAGGGGAGGAATTTTAAACACTTATAACTCGATAACAACGCACTCAATCTGAAAACGATTTTCACTGTTCAACTCCGAGCCAAGAGAACTTTCCAATGATACCATGGTTTGCCTATTTCAGACACTTTTTAAAAATCCTCATTTTAATTCGTTAACAACGCACTCAATCTGAAACGGATTTCACTGTTCAACTCCCTACTAAGAGAACATTCCAATGATACCAGAGTTTTTCTATTTCAGACTCTTTTCAAAACGAAGAAGTTTATTTGTTTCGTAAAACTTGATTGAGGTTAAAGAACAGGAGTATTCTGCAAGGGGGTGAGAATGGGTATCAGGACAGCCAGCTCAGCTGGAGTTCAAATGAAGGCGCTGTTCCAGGATGCCCCCAGATTAGTCAGATACTGTGGGTATTGCATCATCACCTAGCAACAGCAGGCCCGGCCCCCTGTTTATTTTTGGCACCTCTGCCTAGCGATGACTTCCGACCCCAAGGAAACTGTTGTTATGGACCTTTGCTGATCTTAACTTACTTATCCTAATCTTTACCGATCGGTTAAATGTTTCAAGAGCTGTTGTAGAGATAACACACACAAATAAGAACATTGCAATTGTCTTTTCTTTCTTGCCAATTCATAGCAACCACTTAAGAAATTGGGAGGAGTAGAGATTGTCGGAATCCAGGTGTGACGTAAGATTATTAATGTCGTGTCAGCTGAAACTAGTACAGAATTTGGATGAATCGGGGTTGTACGAAGTTGAAATCGGGTCACCTGACGAACTGAAACATGGTTTTGGCTTACCTTGGTGACATACCGAAACTCGTTGAACTTCAACTGCTTCAACGATCGACCGTCTGGAATCGCCACCGTCTGAGGGGGTCAGTGACGTACGACAACTGTTCGGACCACTGTGACGTTGTCACTGCGGGCGGAGAAGATGACCCGCCGGTTACTGGAATATACAACCAGAGGGAATGTTTGAGAGGCCAGGAACCCCGGCGGAAAATGTAGGCGGATGGATCAAACGTTAACCAATTGTTTCTACGTTCCCTTACACATAATTTGATACCATAACAGGTATGATAACCGGTCAACGAGCAACAAGAAATTTTACTCCGTAAGTCATTATCAATATTCATTTGTCACTCGAACATGTAAGTTTCAAACTAGTTGACACAAAGGAGAAAGGACCAGCATCCCGACACTTGTACAAGAAATTTTACTCCGTAAGTCATTATCAATATTCATTTGTCACTCGAACATGTAAGTTTCAAACTAGTTGACACAAAGGAGAAAGGACCAGCATCCCGACACTTGTACTGATCGAACTAATCAACACATTATAAGGGGTGATTAATAAGTTCGTCACATCACCCAGACATAGATTGTACAAAGTATAAATGTGCTTGTATTCATAGAAGGAAATAACGAAAGTAACGAAATAAAAAGTAGAGCGGCTCACCGTAGAGTTTGAGTTGGGTTCAGACGGGAGACTGTCCGGTCACTAATGAAAGGTTCGACCAGATGTGCGGCGTTGACGGGAGGGCCGCCTCGATAGGCCGATGACAGGCCAAGTTCAGGATAAAGGGGGTCCAATGGTGACGTGGATGACTGGCTTCGATGAAGACGAGGGGCGCCGAAGGGTCAGACGAGTGCGGGTTCTTGCCGGGCTGGCTCCGCTGAACGAGATGCGACTCCGAGCAGGACGAGTACGTAGCGCTCTGGCTTCAAACAAACAATTTTTGGCCAAGGAAGTGGTCGCAACACGAAACTACGATCTGCTGGGACGGGGAGTGTTCTAGATTTTCCAGTCCGATGCCAAAATATGACATGAAATGTAAAAGAAAACTCAGAAAATTGTCGGAGCCAAAGTCTGTGTGCATGTGCTTTCACCTCGAGATCCGTTGGTATAATGACCCTTTGAGGAATTCGGTGACCACCGCGCCCTGTCAGCGTCCGGACCACATACAGCGTTTGTCGGTATCAAACAAGGGGGTGCTTTTGATAATAATTAGCGCGGCGGCATTTCAGCTCACATCAGCCATTGACGTGGCGCCATGCCGCCAAAGTCTTGCTTCGCTCGGCCAAGCTGTGATTGATCATCCAGATCGCCTAATTACAAAGGGGGACCGCAAGGAACAACACCATTGTCATTTATTATATCGGCATATATATATATATATATATAATCGGCTCAAATTCATTCCTTTCAAAACATTATTTCTAGGGCCTACACAGCCCAGCTCCAGGACCAAGATGCCCCCAATGAAATTGTCTCTGTCTCCCTACTCCTGTACATGTGGTCTTAATTACCGGGGCGGCATGTCACCGCATGATACAGGCGTCACCCAAAAGGCCACAGCATGTAAATTATATGGATGGCATCCGCTGCAGACTCCAAATTTCATACGATAAGGTGAAAAAACTACATGACTATAAAAACAAGATGCCTAAATTTTCAAAATGGACATCATGAACGTTGTGACAACAATGGTAGTGCAAAACATGGTCACGTATCATTTTGAGCCAACATGTCTTTTATTCTTGTTCGAACCAAGTTGGAAACTTCGCTCTATTACCTCCACAACCTCCGAACTATTTTCACCTCAACAACTATACTCATTGCTACCACAGTAGTGTCACTTCTACTAGTACAATCAAGGCTACAAGGCATATTTTCTCATTTTGATATTTTCTCTTTACCATTTTCTGAGAGCAAGGATTCATTCGCGCTGATGTCATCCACAATAGCTACTTACTGTGGCCTAATACTAGATGAGGTGAAAAGGTCAACACAATATTCGATAAAAGATTTGCCAAAACCTTTACTTGTTGTCTTTTTCTTCGACGTATATGCAGTGTTCTCCAGGCAGATTTACCGTTGGCGTAAGATATCAAAGCTGGCCAAGGAGTGCAGCAAGCCAACAGGAGTGTCCTTCAGCCGTCCGCCCTCACGCAACCAGGGTGAAAATAATACATACTCCGCAAGCACAGGTTGATAAGGCAACAGTTGGATGTTGATAGCATTTCTTCTAACTGACTGACATATTCCCGGTGCACGGTGGCCAATGGACACTCCTTTCGGTCATTCTACACCATGTATATATAAAATAAGATTAAATGGTCTTCTTTTTTGTTTTCAATCCTATCCTTTATTAACTTAGAAAATTGTTATTGATAAGTATCCTGTCCAAATCCATATGTATTTTCTCTGTTTCTGTCAGCAGGGCTATCCCTTTGTAATAGCCATAGGCTAGTTGGGCAACCCTGGCTGTGTGTTTTGAACAGCCAAACCAATTAATTGAATGAAGACCTTTATTGTACAATTTTGCCCAACCGAGCTAAGTACAGGTCACAATAAGTCAGGATATATACATATAAAAGTGTCACAAATCTAGTCTAACACAAAAGTTCGGCTTCTTCTCGCTTCTTGGTAATAGTGAAAATGTAGGACTGTATGGGTTTCGCTATTGTCGGTTTGTCAAAACGCATGAGAAATATAAACTTGTCAGTGCTACTCATGTGTCTAAAATGAGGGAATCTACTTTCTATATAACTAAATAGAGTATTTCTATCATACGCATACATATCACAATCAACAGTGAAGTGTACTTCATCCTCTACCATGTTTGAGGTACAAAATTGGCAGACTCTTTGTTCTAGAGGAGTGCGGTTGTGCCTTCCTGATTCAATTCGCAGTCGGTGGCAACTGATTCTTAGTTTAGCAATGGTAGTTCTATGCCGAATGTTTGCAATTTTCAAGTACTGCTCTTCATTGTATGTGGATTTCAGTAGTCTGTACGTTCGGAGTTTGTTTTTTACACGTAAGCCTTTGTTATCATTATGAATGTTGGTTAGAAAATTCTGGAAATAAATATCCTTTAGTCGTTGGTGGATTGCAGAAATTAGGTGGGATATGTTTGAATCTGTTGACTTACGGGCTTGCCAAACAAAAGGGTAACCACACTCCTCCAAAGTTTTGCGAACACCAGATGCCCAACATTTGGTACCTGATGAATCTAGATTAAGTTGACATAAGAGAGCGTCTGCCTGCAGACTCTCAGCTGGCACATTCTGTTGAATTCTAATGAAATATTTGATGGCATTTAGAGAGGCTTCCAGTTGGATAGGATACCTCCCTAATTCAGCGCGTACAGCAAGGTTAGATGCAGTTTTCGGAACATTAAGAGAGTGTTTACAAAATTTCAAGTGCACTGTTTCAATAGGACAAGAGTTAGGACTTTTGAATGAGCTCCAAATTTCAGATCCATATAACAAAATAGGTTTAACACAAGTGTCGAAGAGTTTGTTTTTAACTGATAACGGTGCGTCTGCTTTGTCTAATGATTGTCTAATTCCAAATAGAGCTTTCAGTCCCTTGCTGTACAAGTATTTGCTGTTGGCTTTGAATGTGCCAGCTGAGGATACAACAATACCTAAATAAGAATAAGATGTTACTACTTCTAAAGCATTATTATCAAACAAGAAACTACAATCTTTCGGTAAGCGGCCTCCCTTTGTAAATACAATAACCTTTGTCTTTTTCAGGTTAACCTTCAGCTTCCATGATTTACAATATTGTTCCAGTCTAAGTAGGGAGGACTGTAAACCTTGTTGGGATTCTGAGAAGATAACCAAGTCATCGGCATATAAAAGACATGGCACTTTCATGTTGCACAGAATAGGAGAATTGCTAGAACAGTTATCAAATTCAGATACTATATCACTTATGAACAAATTAAACAATGTTGGACTCAGATTACAACCTTGTCGAACCCCGCAGTTAGTTACAAATGTTTCGGTAAGACGATTGTTGGTTTTGATACAGTTATTAGTTTTGGAGTACATGTCTTTTATGGTTGATAGGAAATTTCCTCCTATTCCAAGATTATCTAATTTGAACAGGAGACCCTCTCGCCAAACAGAGTCGAAAGCTTTGCTAAAATCAACAAAGCATGCGTAAAGACGTGAATTTTGACTGAGATATTTGCTTACTAAAGTAGTTAATACGAAAAGATTATCAGACGTTCTATAGTTTTTTCTAAAACCGGCCTGATGAGGTTTGAAAAGGTTGTTCTGTTCTGCATAGTTCACAAGACGAGTATTCAAAATGGAAGAGAATAATTTCCCCAGACAACTCATAATGGAGATACCCCGATAGTTGTCTGGGACTGAGGTATCACCTGACTTGTGTATTGGTACTATATGACTAAGTGACCATTCTTTGGGAAAGTATCCGTTTTGCAAACATGAATTGAAGAGATGAAGAAGTGTTTTTTGGAGGATTGGTTTACCACATTTCAGCATTTCATTTGTAATCATATCACCACCACTAGATTTGCTGTTTTTTAGTTTGGAGATGGCTATATCCAGTTCCTTAGCTGATATCAGAGAGTCCAAAAAGGAATTCTCCGTAGGAGGGAGAGGGGAGGGAAAATGAGGTTGAACATTTTTGAGTTATTAGTTGAAGTTTCTGAGTCACTTGTGGAAGATTTGTCTATTCTATTAAAATGTTTCAACCACGCCTCGTCCGTTATTTGAGAGCTTGGCTCTTGTGTTTTCTCTGACTTCAGTTTCTTCAATAAGTTCCAAAACGCGTTTGGATTTTCTTCCCTCAAAGAGGACAGTTGGTTAACAATTTGTTGATGAAAGTCTCGTTTCTTTTTTTTTAATAGTTTTCTATATTCTTTTTTCCTTTTAAAAAACCTTCCTCTCACGTCTGAATTCTGTGGATTTTTAGTAAGTAAAGATGCCAGATTTTTTAGCTCCCGTTTCATTTCACAACAACTTTTGTCAAACCATTTCTTGTTTTTAATTTTCCTTGGCCGTTTCCTATTAATTTTTAAACACAACGATTTGTAACCGACATCTCTTAATACTGAGCTAAGGTCCGAGACGTAGTTTTCAATGTCGTGGGCTGCGCTTTTGGTTCCTCTAAGTGAAAGGTTATTCAGTCTATCTATAATGTGTGGTTGGCTGAGGGATTGAAAAAATTTCTGTGTAGAGGTTTCATTCCAAAGGAATCTTTTAGAGAGAGGTTTGCTGTTTCCAATTTTCTGTTTCTCTTTGGCAGGGTGATTTGAGGATTTTGTACGTAAGACAACAGACAACATGCAATGATCAGAGAATGTGGTTAGGGGGTTAACTCGAAAAAATGAAATGTGTTCCAGAAGCGGTTGGTTGCATATTACGTAATCAACAGTACTGCTACCGTTTGGCTGATGGCACGTGAATTTTCCTTGTAGATCACCGGCTATTCTGCCGTTAAGAATTTTAAGATTTCCTTGAATACATAAATCAGCCACAAATCTGCCAAACTTGTTGGGGGGAGCTTGATCCATGTGTTGTCTATCTAATGTAATGTTTGAGAAGTTATTCGGGTGATTATCACAGAAAGTGTCATCTTCAACGAAATCTTGTAAATTTCCTAAACGAGAATTTAAGTCACCGCCTAGTAGGATGAAACCCTGAGAACTGTATTTACATATTTCTTCCTCTAAAATTTCTATAACATGGTTTTCTGCGTATTTGTGCGTTGTGGATGCGCTAGGACTGATATAAACTGAACAAATAAAAAGATCTTTGTCTAATCCTAGTAATTTGCGATCTATCTGAACCCAAAGCAAATCTGTTGATTTTGATGGTAATTTTTTAACAAAAGCTTTGTATTGTTCTTTGAAAAAGAATATGATGCCCCCTGATGAGCGTTTTGCTCGTTTACTCTTCTTTCTATGCAATTGAAAAGAACTGTAGTTTGGTATTTTAATTTTTGTTTTTTCAGTACTCCACGTTTCCAGAAGCGAGATAAAGTCAAATTTGTCAATTTTATACAAGAAATCTAAATCCTCTAATTTCGAACCCAGCCCGTGGACATTCCAGAAACAAAAGTTCATGTTTCCTCCAGAAAATGCTTTCATATCCAAGGATGAGTTAAATGAAATGGGAAAAAGAAGAAAAAATTGTGTCTAATATAAACAATGGACACTCCTTAGGCCGACCGCACAAATTGGACAGGTTTCTGAACGAATTATATGGAACTCACGTTCGTAATGAGTGGTTCATTCCATTCTCGCTAGGTGTGTTATTGTCAAAACAACTTGTTGGTTAATTTCCTTGCAACCAAGGTATTACTTCCCCTACTAGGCCTGCTCGTGCATCGGTCACCAATTTAGCTTGATGTATCATCACATGTTTGTTCCGGTATCCCTTCAACCATGAAGCAGCGTCCGACACAGAGAGAAAAAGAATGAACGCCAGACTCGCATCCGCAATTTTGTTTTCTTTTGCTTTCGTTAGATTATGAATAACATTTATTGATAATCTAATATTTATAACATACAAATTTGAATAGCAATTGTGACTGTGTGGCATACACTGGAAGTTCTGTGCAAGTACAGCCTTTTGTCGTCAGTGTTTAAGTTGCCATTGTTTAGACAGAATCAGGTCAGACGAGTGCTCCCGGGCTGAGGAGATTCCGTCTCCTGACAATCAGACTAGTTTTCACATCCTGGTTTCCAGCCTCAAAGGGAGAGGGGAAATTGACTGGTTAGAATTTCTATGAATCATAATATTTCATGACAAGAAAGCGATGCGAACAGAGGGTCCTTTCGGTCTTTTACTTTGGAGTATATGCAAAGGATAGATGATAGAATTGGACGTTGCATGCAAAAAAAGGATATTGCAATATTTGTGACTTTGAGAATGTAATTCCTGTAAGCAGTTTCATGGCTTATGTTGTAGTCTATGACAAGACTTGAAATGGTCATGGGGCAGAATTGCCCGAAAGTATAATATCATATGGACTTTGTCAAAGATTATTTCCGCAGAGCTACAGCAATTTATGGACAATTGGAATACTTAATACATCAAAGCAATGGAACAGTACAGATATTTACAATACAATTAAATTGCATAACAAATGAAAAGGCATAAATACATTATAGAGTTGACTCAAACCATGTCCATTGAATACACGCAACCTTATTCAATGATAAGTCGATGGATATTTACAAAATTCACTTTAGTAAAATCTAGTTCTAAGAAAAGTTTAGGGAGTTTTCAACATCACCAATACTACCAGTGTTAGGTAGGGTGGGGAGGGACGCACGCCGTGGTATGTCACGGGCTCCCTCCCGTAGGGTCCCTAGGGTCTCCCATGGCCAGTAGGTTTTGGGTAGTGTGAAGAGGGGGGGGGGGGGGTCAACACCGTGTTGTGTTATGGGTTCCCTTCCCTGTTGGTATCTCCCATGGCCAGTAGGTGTTAGGTAGTGTGACAAGGGGGAGGGACGCACGCCGTAGTGGTGTGTTACGGGTTCTCTCCCCTGTTGGTATCTCCCATGGCCAGTAGGTGTTAGGTAGTGTGACAAGGGGGAGGGACGAACGCCGTGTTGTGTTACGGATTCCCTCCCCTGTTGGTATCTCCCATGGCCAGTAGGTGTTAGGTAGGGTGACAAGGGGGAGGGACGCACGCCGTAGTGGTGTGTTACGGGTTCCCTCCCATTGCCAGTAGGTATCAGGGCTTCCGTAAGTAGTGACACAGCTGTGATGTCGGACTTCTCTAGGCCTTGCGTACATACCAGGAAGTCTGTCAGTTGTAGAATGAACCTCGCTAATATCATACATTCTTCTATTCTGCCGTTTCTTTGTGACTGTTGGAAGCGATGGTTCTGCAGCAGCAGCGTAGGGAGTGATAGGGTCAGCATCAAGGCTGTCATGGTCTGCTGCCCTGGTAGGATGGAGGGATGAAGGCAGCGACCAACGGGACAATTTAACGTCCAGACGTTTACGTTTTCTCGCGGGCAGCGTGAAAGTCTTTTTAAAACGCGCTGACTTTGCATCGGCATTGTCAGTAACCTCCCAGTATAAGCGAGGCAGAGGCCGCTGAGCAAGAGCTATGTGATCTGGAATCTTTGCGTATGTGTGTGGGAGGGCTGGTAGCGGACGCTGCGCAGCAGATAGATAGTCTGGGATCTCTGAGTAGTGGTGTGGGGCGTACGAAACTGTACAAGGACCTGCTGGTAGTGTTCTACACGAGACAAGACCGGGTGGATCAACGGTGACCTCTGCACCCTTCTGTCGTGTCTTCAGCAGGCAACCTATAGCTACAAGGACCAACAAGAACACAATCCCCATTACAACGCCTATGTAGACAACTATGGGTCTCAGAACACCATGTAAGTCAGCGTTGCTTCCAGGGCATGGGCTGGGAGGCTTCCTTGGGGCTCGGGGAATGGTAAAGAGCAAGGGTGGATCGTGTGTGGAGATCAAAACGCAGGTTATATTCTTAGTGTTTATGTGGGCGGTCCCTGTGTAGGTATTGTTGTTTAGGATGCCTGAATCAGTGATACTGGCTGTGTTTGTGTCTTGGTTGTGTTGGGGGTTGAAGAGCACCATTGCTACAGATGCATTCCCTGCTCCCGTAGACACCAGTTGAAAGGTCGAGTTACCCTTCAAGTCGACATTAACGCCCATGTTGCGTTCCCACACCTGCCGGCACCGGTCTGTGGTCTTCTTAGCCAGTTCATCATCGCTGAGAACAACAACAAAGGGTGGCTGAACGGAGAGTGTGCGTTCGTCAATAGTCCATACATCTCTAGTAGAGCCTGCTGGGTTATATTTCCACTTCAGACGGCTCTCGAGTCTTCCTTGAGCTTGATCAGTCGTGGCGCTAAACGAGAAGGCGGGCACATCTAGCCAGATGTTTTTAGAAATAACCTCCAGGTTCCATGTCATACTCTGTGAAACTACACCACTAATCGTCATCAAACTGTTTCCGCCCAGTGAGAAGATGGAGTAGTCCTCCGTCCTCCACAAGGTCTCCCTTCCAAGACAAGACAGGTGATTGCCTTCCAGGAGCAGATGATTGAGAGGCATGTTGTGAAATACACCTGGAGGAAGGTGCGTTATCTTATTCTCATCTAAGTTCAGCTCCGTCAGTTTGTTCAGACCGTGGAACCAGGCAGGGTCTATGTGCTGTAAGTGGTTACCCGTCAGCTCTAGTGTCAGAAGATTTGTCAAGTCCTTAAAACATCCCGGGTCGATCTCCGATATTCTGTTGTAGGTCAGTCTCAGTGCAATAAGCCCTGTCAAGCCAGGAAACCAGCTTCGTTTGACACGTGTCAACCTGTTGAAATCCAGGCCCAAAGTCTTCAGGCACCTAAACCCACTAAAGGTGTCCCCCTCTACGTCTACAATCCCACCTTCCACCAAGACTAAGGTTTCTACTACAGAGTGGTTAAAGACCGATAGCTTCTTTGCTGACAGGAGACCGAAAGGGTGTCCCCTTATTGCGAGGTGTGGCGCTACCCTTATTACACATGGTTCTACTGGGACAGGTGCACCAGTGATAATGACGTCGGCATCCTGACATAGGATACAGGTTGTTGTTCTCCCCATCATTCTCTGACCACGCACACAGTCATTCCAGCCTGCTAGAGTACAGAGAGGGGCGCACAGGCTAGCTGAGGCTGTGGCGGTAGTCACCAGGGTCAGGAAAACCAACATGGCGATTCTGTTTCGAAGAGCCATCTATTACAAGAATTCAGAGAAAAGTACCAACGAGTTTTCTATATTTGGGGCTCAGTTAAGCTTCTTGAAGGCGAACGGGAATACACAGGCTTTTCTTGTCTTCACTTGCAGGGATCGTTCATGAAAAGAGATCCTGCAGCAAAATATATAAAACGTAGTCATTGGTCATTCCTTTATATGTAGCTCCTCGACTCTCAAACACGTTTGGGATAAAATCCCTGCTACAGCACCAGCTATCGTCGAGGAAATCTACCGTATCGCAAGCAGTCGTTGCCTCTCCGAACGGTCGTCGCCTTATAGCGTGGTCGTGCGATCGTCGTACGATCGTTATCTTAGGGCATATTTGGGACAGCCATTCATGTGTGCTGAAAAGTCCGGCTGTCTTGTTACACAAAGGACTGTCTTTATCCTTGTATGATTCGTTTCACAGCAGCCTGCTTAAAACTTGTATTGTATCAAAATCGTACGACGATCGCACGACGTATGTAACCGTTCTCTTATCGCTAATAGGTCTATACCATATCTTAGCTCTTAAAAACGTTTCGGTATGGCTGACAGGTATCAAAAACTTATGTAAAGCAAATTTCAATTGCAAATTTACGAAAGTATTGCGATGAATAGTGAAAAAAGTACAAAAAATAAATTAATTCCTTTCCCTGTACTTTAAACAGGACAATCATGTGTAAGATATCTCCATTGAGATAGTAGCCATTAATCTAACCCATGATCATATGACTAGGAATGTCTGTCATTCTGACGGCAAACACTGCTAGGCCAATTAATTTACTAGGCTTTTATACCTAGCTTGGCAAATAAGTCCCCTAATTCTATTCGGCCAGATGTGAGTCTGGTAGAGACTACAAAATAACAACGGACACACAAGAATACAAACATTCAGACACACGGAGGCAATGATCTGCTAACCTCAAACTACGAACTATACACTGATCTTGGGGAATGATCTAAAGCAATCAATACAACAAACATTTCAGTGAAGGGACCCCCAAATGAACTCCATAATCTCCGCTGTAAATACAATCATTTTAAAACACATTTCAAGTGCATTTTAAGCCCTGTGTCGTTACTGCGCATGCCACTGGACAGTCGTATTTGTCAGGTTTGTTTTGTTTCTGGGAGTGGGAGGTCAACCCCGGTATGTTAACTGAGCAATATATCCAGAAGATTTAAAATACATAAGTCCATCTCATTCAAAGGTCAATTACAGGTAAAAATATTGAAAATGTCACGAATTTCGGCCCGATATTAGAAAAAAAATATTCCTCGGACCTCTCCAGCAGTAAATTAAACCTTTATGATCAAAATTTTCTCAGGAAAAATTATCTAAAAAATAAGTCAGAAAATAGAAAATAAGTCTAGGATACGTACCGTGAACTTTTGCCTCTTTCTTCAAGCTTTTTCCTTGGTCAGCAGCGCATGAAAACAGCCAGGTGTATGTCGACAGCCCCTCCTGTATTCACAGCTTTTCGTCGCGACGGAAAATTTTAGACCACCACCACCAGCGGGAATTTGTCCATGCATACTGAGTCTACTCCCAGCCACTGTCCTAGAGTTTTGAAGGACGGAATATCATTGGTGGAAAGACGTGGACCGGTTATGACGTCAGTGCCCGGGGCTGTGGATACCGCTTGTTCCTGAGACTCAGACTGATTATATGGTCTCATTGATGTATTACTCCCAGTGGGTACCTAAAAGAGATCCGGGCCAAAAATTAAACGGCTGCATGCACGCATGTTTTTAGCGGTGAGAAATTACCTTTTAGCCAGCCGGACTGATCTCAAAAGTCAGATTGGTGAAAGTTTGTTTAACTGAATGAATCAGCAGGTAAAGTTTGGCAGCCGCGCGCTAGGTCGGAGGTACACAGTCCTGAGTTCCGAGTTTTGCGGTTGACTGGTGGTAGCTAAAAAGTGGATGTTGCGATGTTTGGCTAACTGAATTGTGTAATTGTCATAAAAAAGGATTGTATGTATAGGCTATTGGGAATTTTTAAAAAGTAAATGCAAAAGCAAAGAATGAATAATATTTCAAGTAGGTTCATTATGAACGTGCCCATGTAACACACGTATTATAACATAGAAGTCTATGAGAAGAAAAAAACTCATGAATGAGACCTTATCTTCGCCAAGTTTCTCGTGGTTCTTTATGTATGCTTGACAACTCGAGAAGTCGTGGAAAATTGGAAAAGAGGTATCAAAATCGGACGTTTCACTGCAGTAGCGTAACGCCACAGGGGCCCTAATCTAACAGCCTTCTTCATTTTGCAAACCACTACATTTAGTTCTCAAACATACATAAAGACCCACGCACCGAAACTTGGCGAGGACGCTGTTTCATGGTTTAAGTCAATCAATCTTCCAGTACTGATGTCAACATTGTATCGAGTAGCCAGACTTTGCCCTTGCTTGTTATAAACAAACTACTAGTTCAGGTGCAATCTAAGAATAACTTGAAGAGATGAATCAGACCAGGGTGATAATTATCTCTTGGTACAGTCTAATGGTTTCTTCATTTTACCAACGCCTACCAGTAAATTGAATAAAAACACGACCAAACCACGACTCCTCTATAGCTACTTATGTAATTCTCAAACACACATACATACACATGCACCCAAAAATATAGAAAAAAAAATTAAGTTGGAAAAATTTTATTGCAAGTTCTTGCCCTAGGGGGCTAATTGCAAGTGACAAAATGTGACAGACAAACAGTGGTAAACAACAGTAAGCGACTGACTCTAGTGATAAATTAAAATAAACTAAACAAAGCAAAATACATATCGGGTTTGGCTTCTTTTTCGGAAAAAGTAGAAGACGAAGGATCCAACCTTTTCGATAATGTGTGGGTTTTGTGGTGTTAAGAGGAGGGCAGTTTTCTTTTTGTCTGTAAACCTGGAAGGATACGGGTGGACTTTGGTGGCCTCTTTATAAAATGATAATATAAATCCTATTGGCGAAGATAATCAGTCTGAGAAGCGACATCCACAGCCCCGGGCACTGACGTCATAACCGGCCCACGTATTTCCACCAATGATATCTTGTCTTGCCTTCAAAATCTTGACCAGTGGCTGGGAGTCGACAAAGTATGGACCAACATCTGATGGTGGTGGTCAAACGTTTGTTTGTTTTTTGTCTTGACGAAAAGCTGTGAAGACAGGAGGGTCGGCGACATACACCCGACTGTTTCCATGCGCTGCTGAACAAAGTCAAGCTTGAAGAGAGAGGCAAAAGTGTATACGGTGCGTATCCTAGACGTATTTTCTGACTTATTCTTTAGATCATTTTTCCTGAGCAAATGTTGATCATAAAGGTTTGATTTACTGCTGGAGAGGTCCGAGGACTATGTAGTCTAAAATCGGACCGAAATTCGTGACCTTTGCTATGTTTTGACCTTTGAATGAGATGGACTTCTCAATAACTGAACTATTATTATTAAACCCATTTGGAAAGGAGAAACCCTTGTGCCTTTTTAATCTTCTGGATGTATTTCTCAGTTAACATACCGGGGTTGACCCCCACTGCCTAGAACCAAAACAAACCTGACAAAGCCAGCTTTGCAGTGACGGTAACGACTGAAGTTTTGAAATGTACTTAAAATATGTTTTGAAGTGATTGTTTTTACCGAGGAGATTATGAAGTTCATATGGTGCGTGGTCCCTTCGCTAAATGCTTGTTATGTTGATTGCTTTACCATTCCCCAAGATCAGTGTATAATTCGTAGTTGGGGTTGGCAGATCATTGCCTCCGCGCAAAGAGTTTTTTCGGGGTGTCTAAAATGTTTGTATTATTGTGTGTTAGTAGTTATATTGATACACTGTCAGTAGTGTGGCAAAGGCGAGTGAGAAAACTGTGTACAGTAATGGTCTGACAATAGAAATTAGAATTTAGAGGTGGTAGATCTAGTCATTTTGTCAGAAACGACAGACATTCCTAGTCTTACAGTGAAAGTTTACAGTGAAAGGAATTCATCCTTGAACACATAATTCAATCGAATTAAACTTTTTTGCACCATTAAAGAAGACGTTGATTAAAATTCTATACATTCACGATTGAGTACTTTTTGACATCCGAAGTTGTTTTTCGTACACAAGCATATTATGTTGTATCGGTCGGAAGTCTTCTTCGGAACTGCCATGGCCAGGCCTACATGTACTTCTCGTAAACGGCCATCAACTTACAAATGGTCGTCGCCGTGTGAAGGCGCGCATGGGAGTATTTGCCTCCAACAGGCCCCACAGGTCGTTGGAAAAATAATAGCAATTGGACAAACGTAAACAGGTAGCATGAAGAACTTTATTGCCCAACGATCGTACACGGTACAATGTATGGCAAAAGAAAGAAGAAACAAACTTATCATCCTAATTACTAAAGCAAGTATTAAACATAGCACATATGCAGATTATGAATATAGAATGAAGTTATTTCTAAAACAATGAGAGCTAGCCTAAAACATTGTACTACAATCGAGTGGGGCTAATTATGAGTTTCGGCATTTTTTCTTATGACAAAACAATCTTTTATATATTTACCTATTTTAGCATTGTGGGAGCTGTCACATCTGAATATATAATCAAATCTGCCTGTAGCATTGGGTCTCTTAAAATCTGTTGTACTTGATTCGAGGAATGTGAATAACTCATTACGTGAAACATTGTACCTACTGCATATCATGACAAAGTGAAATTCATCTTCAATTTGCTTTGGACAGAATGGGCAAAACCTTTGGTCAGGGGCTACATTATGATATCTACCTGTTTCTATATTCAATTTATGACTGCTGATTCTTAACTGGGTTATCGCTTTACGAATTTCAAAGTTATATATATCATTAAGGTACGTCTCTTGTTCATAACACTTTTTCGATTTGTTAAGAAAAGACAGTTTTGAATTGCTTTTTATACAACTAAACCACACCTGTATATATATATCTTGTAGACGTGTTAGTTGGGTCGCTAACCATACTTCTCGGTCAGCTAACTCATCTGACATGTTATGTATCTATATTTGTCCAATTTGTACTATTTTCCCCGCGACCCGTGGAGCCTGGTAGAGACTAAGAGCTTGACTTGAATATATACGCATATATACTTATATTAGCACGCTCTTTTTATGTGTATTAGCACAAGCTTTGCCCACACCGTAATGCTCCTTGGTGTAGTCCAAACCCGACTTGACGTATTTTCTTTTTTTTTGTACTTTTTTTATTATTCATCACAATACTTTCGTGAACGTGCATTCAAAATCATGCTTTATGTGAGTTATTGCGTCTTGTCAGCCATCCCGAAACGTTATGAAACGCTTAAATATGATATAGACCGATCAGCGTTATGCCATATGGCGACGACCATTCGAAAGGGCGACTGCCGCTTACGAGACGGAAACTTGCCACGCCGCTAGCAGCGATTTTGTCCGAAACGTGTTCGACAATAGAGGAGATACACAGTAAGGAATGACCATGTTTCATATTTCATTATGCAGGTTCTTCACATAAAGAGCAAGTGGAGACAAGAAAAGCCTGTGCACACCCGTTCGGCTGTCAACAAGCTTTACTGAGCCCCAAATATAGAAAACTCGTTGGTACTTTTCTCTGAATTCTTGTAATAGATGGCTCTTCGAAAGAGAATCGCCATGTTGGTTTTTCTGACCCTGGTTACTACCGCCGCAGCCTCAGCTAGCCTCTGCTCCCCTCTCTGTACTCTAGAAGGCTGGAATGACTGTGTGCGTGGTCAGGCCATGATGGGGAGGACAACAACCTGTATCTTATGTCAGGATGCCGACGTCATTATCACTGGTGCACCTGTCCCAGTAGAACCATGTGTAATAAGGGTAGCGCCAAATCTCGCAATAAGGGGACACCCTTTCAGTCTCCTGTCAGCAAAGAAGCTATCGGCCTTTAACCACTCTGTAGTAGAAACCTTAGTCTTGGTGGAAGGTGGGATTGTAGACGTAGAGGGGGGCACCTTTAGTGGGTTTAGACGCCTGAATATTTTGGGCGTGAATTCCAACAAACTGACACGTGTCAAACGGAGCTGGTTTGCTGGCTTGACAGGGCTTATTGCGCTGTAGTAAGCGTCTCGACATCCTACAACACAATAACGGAGATCGACCTGGGGTGTTGTAAGGACTTGACAAACCTTCTGACGCTGAGCCTGGAGGGTAACAACTTACAGCACATAGACCCTGCCTGGTTCCACGGTCTGAACAAACTGACGGAGCTGAACTTAGATGAGAATAAGATAACGCACCTTCCTCCAGGTGTATTTCACAACATGCCTCTCAGTCATCTGCTCCTGGAAGGCAATCACCTGTCTTGTCTTGGAAGGGAGACCTTGTGGAGGACGGAGGACTACTCCGTCTTCTCACTGGGCGGAAACAGTTTGATGACGATTAGTGGTGTAGTTTCACAGAGTATGACATGGAACCTGGACGTTTATGTTAACATTATCTCCTTCAGCGTCACAACGGATCAAGGAAGACTCGAGAGGCGTCTGGAGCGGAAATATCACCCAGCAGGAGATATATGGACTATTGACGAACGCACACTCTCCGTTCGGCCACCCTTTGTTGTTGTTCTCAGCGATGATGAACTGGCTAAGAAGACCACAGACCGGTGCCGGCAGGTGTGGGAACGCAACATGGGCGTTAATGTCGACTTGAAGGGCAACTCGACCTTTCAACTGGTGTCTATGGGAGCAGGGAATACATCTGTGGCAATGGTGCTCTTTAACCCCCAACACAGCCAAGACACAAACACAGCCAGAATCACTGATTCAGGCAACCTAAACAACAGTACCTACACAGGGACCACCCACATAAACAATAAGAATATAACCTGCGTTTTGATCTCCACACACGATCCACCCTTGCTCTTTACCATCCCCCTAGCCCCAAGGAAGCCTCCCAGCCCATGCTCTGGAAGCAACGCTGACTTACATGTAGTAGGCGTCCCAACACCCAAGCCCCAAACTCCACGTAATACTACAGAAGGGTACAGATCGGAGAACCAGACCACAATGGCATCCAGGTCTCCGCCACAGGCCCGCACTCTCCGGACCAACCCTGAACAAGGCTCATCGGAATCACAGGGTGTTCTTAAACCCCTAGTTGTCTACATAGGCGTTGTAGTGGGGATTCTGTTCGTGTTGATCCTTGTAGCTATAGGTTGCCTGCTGAAGAGAAGACAGAAGGGTGCAGAGGTCACCGTTGATCCACCCGGTCTTGTCTCGTGTAGAACACTACCAGCAGGTCTTTGTACAGTCTCGTACGCCCCACACCACTACTCAGAGATCCCAGACCATCTTGCTGCTGCGCAGCGTCCTCTACCAGCCCTCCCACACACATACGCAGAGATTCCAGATCACATAGCTCTTGCTCAGCGGCCTCTGCCTCGCTTATACTGGGGGAGCACAGACAATGCCAATGCAAAGTCAGCACGTTTTAAGTAGACTTTCACGCCCCCTACGAGAAGACGTGCACGTCTAGACGTTAATGTGTCCTGTTGGTCGCTGCCTTCATCCCTCCATCCTACCAGGGCAGCAGACCATGACAGCCTTGATGCTGACCCTATCACCCCCTACGCTGCTGCAGCAGAACCATCGCTTGCAACAGTCACAAAGACCCGGCAGAATAGAAGAATGTATGATATTAGCGAGGTTCATTCTACAACTGACAGACTTCCTGGTATGTACGCAAGGCCTAGGGAAGTCCGACATCACAGCTGTGTCACTACTAACGGAAGCCCTGATACCTACTGGCAATGGGAGGGAACCCATAACACACCACTACGTGCGTCCCTCCCCCTTGTCACACTACCTAACTCCTACTGGCCATGGGAGATACCATCAGGGGAGGGAACCCGTAACACACCACGGCGTGCGTCCCTCCCCCTTGTCACACTACCTAACACCTACTGGCCATGGGAGGTACAATCAGGGGAGGGAACCCGTAACGCACCACTAAGGCGTGCGTCCCTCCCCCTTGTCACACTACCTAACACCTACTGGCCATGGGAGATACCAACAGGGGAGGGAAGCCGTAACACACCACTACGGCGTGCGTCCCTCCCCCTTGTCACACTACCTAACACCTACTGGCCATGGGAAATACCAACAGGGAGGGAATCCGTAACACACCACACAGCACTATATTGTGGTAAATATTGCTTGTAGGAGTGAGTGCGAAGGAAATGTTGGTGTTGTTGAAAACTGTCTATAAACCTTTTTATAGAACTAGATTTCACTTAAGAGAACTTTTAAAGATCCACTGACTTATTATTTGATGAGGTTGCCAGTATTCAATGCACATGATTTGAGTGAACTCTAGAATGTATATACCTCTGCCTTTTCTTTTGTTATGCATACATTGTAATGATATTGTGCATATTTATGCTGTTCAATTGCTTTGATGTATTCGGTATAACAATTGCCCATAGATTGTTGTAACTCTGCAGAAATAATCGTTGGTAATGTCCATATAATATTTAAAATCTTATCATACTTTTTGGCTCTTTTGTCGACATGTCCCATGACCATGTTAAGTCTTGTCATAGCCTACATCAGCCATGAAACGGCTTACAGGAATTACATTCACAAAGTCACAAATATTGCAATATCCTTTTTTTTTTGCATGCAACGACCAATTCTATCCTCTATCCTTTGCATATACGCCAAAGAAAAAGACCGAAAAGGACCCTCAGTTCGCATCGCTTTCTTGTCATGAAATATTATGATTCATAGAAATTCTAGCCTGTCAATTTCCCCTCTCCCTTTGAGGCTGGAAACCAGGATGTGAAAACTAGTCTGATTGTCAGGAGACGAAATCTCCTCAGCCCGGGAGCACTGGTCTGACCTGGTTCTGTCTTAACCAATGGTAGCTTAAACACTGACGACAAAAGGCTGTACTTGCACATAACTTTCAGTGTATGCCAGACAGTCAAAATTGCTATTTAAATTTGTATATTATCAATATCAGATTATCAATAAATGTTATTCACAATCTAATGAAAGCAAAACAAAACAAAATTGCGGATGCGAGTCTGGCATTCATTCTTTTTCTCTCTGTGTCGGACGCTGCTTCATGGTTTAAGTCAATAGTTTAGGGGATACCGGAACAAAAATATAAACCGGTGCACGAGCTGGCCTAGTAGGGAAATTAACCAACAAGTTGTTTTGACAATAACACACCTAGCGAGAATAGAATGAACCACTCCAGAAACCTGTCCAAGGGGTGTAGTCGGCCTAAGAAGTGTCCATAAGCCACCGAGAATCTCTCAGTCGGTTAGAAGAAAGGCTATCAACATCCAACTGTTGCCTTATCAACCTGTGCTTGCTGAGTAGGTATTATTTCCACCCTGGTTGAGTGAGGGCAGATTCCCGGTGGTTGATGGACACTTCTTTTGGCTGGCTACGTACGTTGTACACTCCATGGCCAGCTTTGATAATATCTTACGCCTCCGGTAAATCTACCTGGAGAACAATGCATATAGTCTCCAAGCAGACCCTACGGTGCCTTGGAAACAATATCAAAGCTGGCAAAGGAGTATAGCCGGCCAAAGGGAGATAGCCGGCTAAGGGAGTCAAACGGGCACCTTGCCAGCTGTGATACTATTTCTAAGGCACCGTAGGGTCTGCTTGGAGACTACAATGCGTATACGTCGAAGAAAAAGACCACAAAGGACCCCCAGTTCGCATCTTGTATGAAATATTATAATTCTAAACCTAACCTACCAATTCCCCCTCTTTCCCGGAGGCTGGCAATCAGGATGGGGAAACTAGTCTGAGCGTCAGGTCTCTCAGGAGGCTGCAATCTCCTCAGCCCCGGAGCACTGGTCTGACCTGGTTCTGTCTTTAGCAATCAGGGCAGCTTTTTCAAGTTTTTGGTTCGCCGTGCCCACACGAGAACACAAAACCTACATGGGCAAGGGATAAGTGGATGTGATCTCGAAGTAGTTTAACTCACTGAAGAGCTACTCTTCCACTTGTCCACAGAAGCCACTGGCAGAAGTGTTCATTGTGCAGTGAATTTCCCTTGCTGGCCATGGCCTTTTTCGAGTGACAAGCACATTATGACTAGTGCGTGGAGCGCGGCTTCACTTTCCGTCCGAAGAAGACCCTTCCCATTGGCGTGCACGCTCTGTCACACTGTCACACTGAGAAAAGGCGACAATGGCCTTCGTAAACATCAAAACTCACTGAAAACTACACCTACATGTGTACACTTACAAACACTAGCTCAGTAACTCGGTTAACCATGGATGGCTACATACATATATAATGTAATAGGATTAATATGGTTTCATGAAATAAGAAAAAAAAAGTAATTTTAGACAGTATCTATTCATTGCTAGCACTTGATGTATCAATGTTCTGTATGTGTTAATGTGTAGGTCACAACACCGTCAATCGCTGCCTGTGACCCACGTGTATTGTATCGTCTACAATCTGAATAGATTTAAAATTAATTAAAAACAGTAATAAGTGTTTACTTTGTTTATTCCTTCTTATTAGATGGGTCAATTCTGCACCTGTTACTAGTGTAGCCTCTACCAGGCTCCGTGGTTTGATGGTCTAATTGTCGAAATTGGACAAATAGAGTCAATACGCTAGGGGAGTCAGCCGGCCGAGTAGGTCCATTTTTCAAAATGTGGTTTGGAGAATGTCCCTACTCGGCCGGCTGACTCTCCTAGCGTATTATTTACTCTATCTGGCCAATTTCTACAATTAGACCGCCAAAACACGAAGCCTGGTAGAGGCTAACTAGTGTACAAATGACAACACTTTACCGAGTAGCCAGACTTTGACCTCGTTAGTTATCAGCAAAATGTTATTTTTTTGGTAATAAGACTAACTTGAAATGAATCAGAACTGGGTTCTAATTATCTCTTGGAACGGCGCAAATCTGGTAGGGGTTTGGTGCAAGAACAACACCCAAGGAGCCGTCCATTGATGGAGCAGGGGCGCCGTCTGGCAGTTTGAATGTGAAGTGCTGCAGCAAAGTTGTCAGAAAGATGAAAAGTTCCATCTTGGCCAGTTGTTCACCAAGGCACTGACGCCGCCCTAGGTAAGGAATGGCAGGACAAAAATGATTTTAATCAGGTTAGACTATTGTTCTCGTCAGCGCTAACGGGCGCTGCCATTCTGGAATTTGACGTCATACAGCGGCCATCTTGTTTTCAATTTTAGCCATCCAATCAGATTAGAAATCAGCCATATTGCCTTTTACTCCTATTCGATATCCATCCATAGGTCCTTTACCTCCTATTTGTCATTTATTGACCATTAGCCTGTTTAGGACAAACTCCAGCGCTTCATTAGCCTGCATTATAAGTTTCTCAGGATAAGATCTAGTACCTGCGCGTACGTGCTATGGAAATTAACCAGCAAGTGTTTTAATATACAATAACTCACCTAGCGAGAACGGAATGAACCACTCGGGACGCACAAGAGTTCCATCTTCGTCCAGAAACCTGTCCGGGTTGAAGGTCTCGGGGTCAGGCGCCACTGTCGGATCCATCATGGCGGACCACAGGTTCGGGATGACGAAAGTGTTGGCCGGGATGTCGAAGCCGTGCAGCACCGTGGCTGTAGAGGTGGTATGAGGAACACTGAGCGGTACGATAGGTCGGATCCGCTGGATTTCTAGTATGGTGGCCTCGGTGTAGGGCAGCTTCCCTCGCTGGGACAACGTTGGGGGGCTGGAGCCAAACTCTCGGTCGATCTCGTCCTGCACTTTCCGCTGAACCTCCAGGTGGCGCGCCAGGTACAGCAGACCCCACTTTAAGGTCGTAGCCGTAGTTTCTGCTCCGGCGATAAATAGATCTCTCATCGTGTTGATCATCCCCATTTCTGTAATGGTACGGTCCCCGTCATCCGGGGTCTGCTGCTGTGTCTCCATCAAATACACGTCGATAATGTCCCGGATGTCGGCTGGGTCGAAAGTCTCTTTGTGTTCTTTGATTTTTAGTTTGATGAATTCAACGATCTCCATGCTCATCTTTACTCGACTTTCCACTCCCTTTCTGATGAAGGGCAACTTGCGTACGTAGGGGTTGAACCGCGAAATGGCTGATCCACCAACTAACTCCGACATCAATCGCATGAGCCTCTGGAACTCCGTGTCATTATATTCGAATCGCTCACCGAACGACATGGAACAGATAACGTTAGATACGCCATTGGACAGAAGAAGAGATATGTCCGTTGCAGCGCCATCTTTTTCCGCAAGGATGTCGCACACGGCGCGAGCCTCCTCTGTGATTTTACCCTCCAGACTCCGTTTGCCCATACCGAACTGACGGAGAGCGGTCAGACCGAGTCGGCGTTTCACCTTCCAACCTTCCCCGTACTGGGCCATGACA
The DNA here is from genome assembly GCA_019207045.1 of Branchiostoma floridae x Branchiostoma belcheri. Taxonomy (NCBI): domain Eukaryota; kingdom Metazoa; phylum Chordata; class Leptocardii; order Amphioxiformes; family Branchiostomatidae; genus Branchiostoma; species Branchiostoma floridae x Branchiostoma belcheri. The sequence goes on from CM033039.1 coordinate 18,836,658, forward strand.
ACTCCTGTGGAATTCGAATACAAGAAATATTTTCACTCGCGCATGTTATATTTTGCACAATTCTCCCAAATCGGAGAGAAATGTATTAAAAAAAAAAACTGTTTTACCAGACAACTTTATGTAATTTCGTTTTTGCATGATTCTTAGCGTGCAAAGATCTAACGTTAAATACATATACATTAATCTCAAAGCAGATCCTATGGTGTCATGAGATATTATCAAAAGCTGACAAAGCAAAGGAGTGTAGCCGGCCAAGGAGTGAGCATCGGCTACCGTAAGATCTGCTTGGAGATAACATCTACCTACCTTGGTCATTGGCTGAATCAACGACTGCGGGAGGGCGGTTGGAAAATACTTCAGGTTGCTTGACGAGCGCGTCCTGGATAGCCTTGTGTCTAGAATTGAAACAAGTCAACATTGTTACGCATACTTTATCAACATTGTTACGCCTAGGAATAGACTTACGGAAACATATATGATATTGTAAATTGCCATGTGATAGGTTCTTACTATGTGCTAAACCTCGTTCCCCCACATCGCCATAGTCAGCAAGTTCAAATTCAATAATTATTGTTGTTTCGTTAGATTTGGGTGACATTTTTCAAATTTCCCGACCAACAAGTGTGCTTATGATAGAAAGCAAAACATATCCAGAAAGAGTGTTTTCCTATTGGATATTCGGTCTTAGAAGGTAATTCTAACAGTGAATCCAATGATACGGTCTATAATATAATGGAGGTATGAGACATCAACTGTTCAAAACCAGTGGGCGGCCACTATAGTATACAAGCCCGTTTGGGGATGAAACGAAGAATGAATGCAAATACACATGCACAGAAGGAGATTATGGAGGCCCAAATGAGGATTTGTACTTGGACCATTGGATGCTATTTTACTATCGCTATACATCATGTACGTTACGAAAATTATGATTTCCAATAAAATGTATATGCTGTGGCCTAATATGACTTAGCCTGGTTACCAAACCCCAGCCCGATCTCAAGTATCTATCCAACACGAAAGATATATCTTGAGGTTGGGGTATGGAATCCAGGCTAAATATGACTGTGAATACCAAAGGAAAAGATTACGCCTGCGGTTACTACGGAGGATGGTACCCAGGCTATGAGCCGTTGTGTGCCATTCAATCAGTGTTCCATTGTTCTTGTCGTCCGACCCCGGACCCCCCACCCCCTCAATCCTGTCCTGTCATTGTACAAGTACGTTTCAAACCTACCCATTGAGCACGACAGCCAGCCTGTTGGCGATCCTCACACAGAAAACATCCCCGTACTGCTGCCGCCAGGCCGCCAGGTTGGACAACAAGCGGCTCGGGCGGAAGCTGAGGAGGTTGCCGAGCAGGGGCAGGCCTCTCGGGCCCGGCGGAAGGTTCTTCTGCCGACCACCTGCGCCCAGGAGCCAGTAGGTCGTCAGGAAGGCCAGGACGAGAACCAGGGTAGACTGTAGGGTCAGGTTAGCGAGTAAACCGCTCACAAAAGGCACGGCTGACTCCATTTTTACAGCGTTTCGCCAGCAAATAAACACACCAAACTTTTTGTTTGCATAACCTTGTAGCAATGACCCTAGTGCGTTCGGAGACCCACGGATTGTCCTATTTTACAGGGAAGGGGGGAGGGGGGTCACAAGCTAGTCTTGAATCCAATTGAAGAATATATACTGCTTACAAACATTTCAACAGAAATTATATAGTCATCAGTACGTCTGAAATATGATGTAAAAACACACACAGCTGTATTCATTTTCCTACACACCTCACTCAACAAACGCACCTGCGAGATCTCTCAAAACAATGTCATAGGTTGAAGGTCAGCGTCCGAGTGGACACTGGAGGCGACTGTTTACGGCATTGCAGCTCCCTCTCTTTGCACGTAGACGTTGGCTTGTCCCATGACGGTTTGATACCAAAAGTTGGCGTAAGATTTTGTGTTGAAGATGGACCTGGAGATATCAGGTATCCCCCTGACGTGGATTTTGGCAGGAATTCTGCCGATCCTGTTTTATCTGTAAGTACACGTACTATTGTATAAAGTGGGTCCCAAGTAGCTGGGGTCAGGCAGCTATGCGTACGTGACCGTACTTACTGTAAACTTCTGGCAGAAGAAACGAACTGAATTTTAATGTAAACATATTAAATGCACGTGTGTGCGCACTTCGGCTTGATGAAGCCAAATGAAAACTTTCAAGAGCAGTACTGTCTCTGTAATTAGTCCGCGATTAAGGAGATATATAATTGATTCTTTTGTTGCCAAATATTCCTGCTAACCGTTTTCACTTGGATAATGCCATTATATTGTTCAAACTCCAGCGTCCGGACGGGTGTTTAGTCTTTCCCTGTGCGTAGTTGTTTCTAGTTGCGCGGCGGTTTCACGTAGACATAAAGTAAGGTATACATTTGTAAGTGTGGAAGATGGACGTGGAGTTACCAGCCGTCTCACTGACATGTATTTTGGCGGAAATTGTTCCGAACCGGTTAGCCTATGTGGTATCTGTGAGTTGAGGTCAGATACTTGGCGTACGCTGTAACGTTGTAACATTCTGTTATGAATGAACCGAATTTTAAATATGTTTTGAATGCGTACTTCACCTTAATTTAAATGTCTGTTTCGTATAAACTCAAACTTGAATTTAGTCATGAGTCATGTCTATAACTGGCGCGTGACTAAGCAGTTTTAGCCAGCAAGGATTCTGTTGTTACATGTTGTCGGACAAGTTGAATAGCCCCGCGTTCCTTTGAAGCAAAGATAAAGTTGTTTTCGCAGTCTGCGCACGGAAGGCCAAGAGCACCGGTACGTGTGCCAGGAGTGTAAGTGTCACATCTGCATGCCAGATGAGAGACGCTACTGTTGCAGAACACGGGGGTTACCGCTAGAGCTTGTAGAATTCGGTAAACATATGACACATTTAAACCAAATAAAACCCTAGCCCCCCCCCCCCCCCGCCCCCCCGAAAACGTCAACGTCTTTGAGTTAGCGTAGGTAGTCTAAAACGGTTAGTTCGGATGTCTGGAAAATACCTTGGCACACTTAAATACACAGAGACACAGGGACTAGTTGAAGACCAATCAAAGTTCAAGTTCGGTTCAAGTCTCTTCGGCCTCGTTTCTTGCCTCTTCTATCTGATGACCTAGCCGCCTTCACAGCCTTCTAACAGCACTGGCATCCATTTTATGAGGGGGGGGGGGGGGCACTGATTTGCAATTTTCAAGATGGGCTAAGGTTCCCCGGTGCCAGGGAAAACGCCTTCTTCCCACACTAGAAAATTTTAGCCCATTTTGAAAATCACTCTCCCAAAATGACATACAGACACCTAAGAAACAACGTACAGCGCAAGCTTAAGATCCACGCATCCAAGGTAAAGTACTACCACACGAACGTCAAATCATTAAAAGAAGAAGACATCACTTCGTGGCATAGGCAGATCAAGTCCATGGCCAACTCTAACCGCTCGGATCCTGACATCCAGATCGATGGTTTGGATCCCAGCGACACACCTAGTATTGCTAACGCAATAAACAAATCCCTTGCAACTGTGATCAACTCCCTACCGCCGTTGGATTTATCATTGCTACCAGCTTACCTACCGGCCCGACCTCCGCCTACAGTAAATCACTGGGACGTCTACATGAAGTTGCAAAAGGTCAAGACTCGTAAAGCGGCTGGTCCCGACGCCATTCCCGGCAAGCTGATCAAAGAGTTTGCTTATGAATTGAGTGTTCCGCTGGCAGACATACTAAACTCATCGCTCCAACAAGGTTTAGTACCAGATGAGTGGAAAAACGCCACCGTAGTCCCAGTCCCCAAGTGCAAACCACCGTCCGTAAATGAACTTCGGCCTATCTCTTTAACATCACTCCTGAGTAAAGGTCGCAGAAAACTTCATCTGCCAGTGGGCTATGACAGACATCCTCCCGAACATTGACGCTCAGCAGTTCGGTGCGATTAAAGGCCGATCCACCACTCACTGCCTCCTAGACATGACAAACACTTTATTCAAGGCATGTGACAAGCCTAATACTCTGTGTTCCCTAGTCTCTACTGACTATAGCAAAGCTTTCGACAGAGTCAGTCACACAGTCGCGATTTGCCGTCTTGTTGAACTCGGCCTGCGGCCTTCGTTGGTCAGATGGATAGCCGATTTTCTCACAAACAGACACCAAGTGGTGCGATACCACGGCTCGTGTTCAAACAGCGTTCTGATCACTTGTGGTCTGCCATAGGGTACGTTACTGGGCCCCCTTATCTTCACTGCTTACATTAATAGTGCAGCACAAGAAGCTCTCTCCAAGCGCTGGAAATTTGTTGATGATTTGAACATGCTGGAAGTCCGAAACCCACCTGTAAGCCCGTCACACCTGCAACAGGACCTAACTGACTTGGACAGCTGGTCAAAAGAAAGCCACATGATGCTCCACCCTGGAAAGTGCAAAGTTATGTACATACAATTCAGCAAAGTCCCTTACATCCCTCGCCCACTCACAGTCAGTAATGTTGTCCTCCAAGAAGTACCATCTATGAAAATCCTTGGAATACATCTTCAATCAAACCTGAAGTGGAACACTCATGTCAACACTATGTATAAGAAAGCCAGTCAACGGCTCTTTCTCCTATGTAAACTCAAACACTTCCGCCTCCCAACCGAAGATCTTGTGACAGTCTACATCACTTACATCCGTCCCATAACTGAGTATTGTGCCCCCGTGTGGCACCCCGGACTACCCAGCGTGCTCAGTAAGAAGATCGAATCTGTTCAAAGACGTGCCTGCAGAATCATTTTAGGCCCTGACTTTACGTCCTACACCAAGGCACGTGACTTACTAGACCTACCCACACTCGAAGACCGTCGCGAAGCCTTAACGATGAAGTTCGCCAGATCACTGCAGTCATCTGAGCAATTCAGACACCTTCTCCCTTCTTCTCGGGGGGAAATAAGTGGAAGGTCGACACGATCATCACAGAAACTAGACATTATACACTGTAAGACTGATAGATATAGATCCAGCGCTGTTCCTCACATGACTAGACTTCTGAACGCTTAATTGCCTTCGCTGTGTTCGCTACTCGTTGTGTTTTGAACTGTTTTATATATGTATGATAATATCCTATATATATGTATGATATTCTATGAACATCTGTGATCTAAATACCCCGAAACTGTATCAACTGTAAACGTCGTTGACCGACGATTTTAACTTGTGTATTTAGACCAGTATATTTTAATCAGTGTATCTAGAGCTCTTGACATTTTTATCTTGTGTAGTTTACCACGCAATTCAGCCGTTGGCTGCAAGGTGGCAACTGTGACGTCTGACTTTTGAATAAACCATTATTATTATTATTATTATTAAAAAAACTCAGCCCCCCCCCCATCCAAACACAAAAGCGCTGCTAAATGTTTGACCATTTTATCTAGAGATCTTCTTACACTACGTGAAGGAGGTGTACAATTGTACTCTCTGACTTTGTTGTTATTGTCCGCCCGCCACAAAGGTACTATATCCGCCCCCTGTCGCTGTTTAAGAAGATGGGTGTCCCCGGACCGCGACCATGGCCCGTCTTTGGCGACTTCTTTGGGCAGATGATACGGGTAAGTTAAGACAAGTTGTATACATTTGTAGTATTTTAAACAGTATCCAGAGTTCCACGACCGCATGCTGTACCTTTATTTGTTGGCAACAAATGTTCTCATTATCTATGCAAAACCATTGTCTATTCCCGCATGGTGACCTCAATTAGTAGCGGCCTGCAGGCCAATAGGGGCTTCGTATGAAGAAACCAAAACGGCTCAACCAAACGAAAACGCGGATTTTCCATTGCAGGACCAAAATTCGATAAACGCAGCTACGTGTATCTTGTAAAAAATCAAAATTTGCTGAATTCATTTATACTTATAATAGTTTCGCTCTATTGTTGTAAATTTAGTTTAGTGTATATGCTGACTAGTTAATCACCCAATAAACACGAACTATATAATTTTCTCCTCTAGGGTTTCTGGGCTCCAGACTACCAAGTTCAAATGATGCGACAATATGGAGAGGTGTATGGGTACGTACCGTTCGAATTACTGTGTAGTTTATCTTTCTAGAACGCTACATTTTTGTGTAAATGGCTCATACTATTGAGTAAGTAATAACCTTCGAAAACTATTGTGCCTACAGGGTATTTTCGGGATCAAACCCAGTCCTGATGGTTTCTGATCCGGAGATGTTACGTGAGATTTTCGTCAAGCAGTTTCACAAGTTTTCGCGTCGCAATGTAAGTTGGCTATTCACGTTTATTGTTACAGTGTCCACATGCGTTATGTCACTGTTTTTATTCCTAACTTTCTATCTTTGGGAGACTATTGTGTCTTACACTTTGTTGTTAGAAATATCTTTTTTTTTCACATTCCTTTAGTTTGCATAATGAGGAATAACGACTTTTGAAGGATTCATAGACGACTTGATGTTTAAAAAATGGTGGACTGGCTCAGTCTTTCTGAACATTTTATTGTTGTCAATAGCCTGAAGGTATGACTCTCAGGACCACACCGCAAGGCCGATACCTCATCAACCTGAGTGGTGAGGACTGGAAGAACGTGAGGACCACACTCACACCTGCCTTCAGCAGCGGCAAACTCAAACTGGTACGTGATTTCCTTTAAATATTGTACATTCATACACTATCAGGCTGTTGCTTACTTGCTTATGGTCGACCGTCGGATGCCGACGATGTCGTCTCTCCTGACCTCCATCTGCTCCTTGTACCTCTCAGTGTAGAGCTGGGTTCCGGCCATACAGGTAGGTCTACTCCGGTCTGCTACACATTGTTCAAAGTTTTGGGTCGGAATATCAAGTTACTTTTGAGAGTTGAATGGCGATGAATTTGCCTTCTTTGTTGTCTCCAGGGTACGGCGTGCAAAGTATATGAAAGTTTCATACAGCATACATTGCTACCTTGCATGACTGACTACAGTTGGAATACAGAAATAGAGAATACAACACGGTGTATCACCCAAGGTACCTGCCCAACGAGGGAGCTACTAGTATCCTATCCGCGGCAGGGGGTTTGCTCACTCGAAAAAAAAAAATATTTCAATACAAAATGCGACAGAAGTTGAAAAATGCCCTGCCCTCGAACTGAAAATTGTAACCATGGCGATCGATTCCAACGTCGGAATCCCGTATTAGAATTTTTTACCACCGCGCGCACGAAGCGCGTTCGAATTTTTCGATGGAAGCCCGTGTGATGCAAGTGGAAGCCCGTGTGAAAACCGAAAACAATCACCCGGTCCGGAACACCCGTATCGAACGTTATCAAGGACCAGGTGCCATGACAATTATTACTGATGATATGTTATCCTTCAGAAAGAAGTTTGATAACAAAATCTCGTTTTTATGTTTCAGATGTTAGAGCAACTCAATCGTTGTGCAAACATTCTTGCAGAAACCGTCGGTGAATCCGCAAAGACCGGCAAACCCTTTAAAGCAAGAGAGTAAGTCTGTTCTAAACAAGACAAGTGTGAAGATCACTGATAAATTTATATGCATCAAAATAGATACATGATTACAAATATGCATAAAAATAATCCAACGCACTAGAGTAGAGAATACGCGTGCTATAGCGAAGCTGCATTGCACTACTAACTTAAGGTTGGTTCACACGTGCGCAAATATTTTAGTCCGTATGGAAGTCTTAACCTCTGACAGGCTCCACAGGTTGCTAGAAAAATAATAGAAATTGGCCAGATAACATGCCAGTATAGGATCAGCTGGTCGCAAACCTTTCTTCTCGGCCAGCTATATAACTCCTCTGGCATGTTATGTGTCTATTTAAACAATTTCTCCCAACTTCATACGGACCTCATACTTACTTTTATACGCACGTGTATAGAATATACGCACGTGTGAACCCCGCTATCAGTCACACGAGTGCGTGCATTCAAGTCCTTATGACTTGCGTATTGATCTTATTTTAGCTCAGGTAAACTTTGAGGCCGACGAAGTAGCGCTACATAGTATTTTCGGTTAGACAACCAGACTGCGCAACGGTTAGTCAAAGTTAAGAATATAGCCTTTCCCCAGCAAACTTTCCTATAACCATTAAAATGCGAATACCCTACTCATATGGACATGATACGCAATTGGGTGACTGATGCCTAACGAACAAGGGTCATCGTTCTCATGTCGAGTTCGCCATTTTAACTTACTTATATTTATACCTTGCGTTTTTTTTAAGTTTTTTTTTTTGTATTTGCTTTTGGACAGACGAGGACGATGTGGCACTGCACTCAAGTTTTTGTAACTTATATTAACAATGCCACATACACGGTACAGACAGAAGGAAAGCCGTGTAAAGTGCCTTTCCCAAGGGAATCAACCAACAACACCTAAACAATAATATAGACCTTTGACGTTTTCACTTTGTCCCCTCACCCATGCTTTCCAGACTGACTGGGGGTTTTACCATGGATGCCATCGCCAGCACGGCGTTTGGTACTGAGATAGACTCCCAGAGGAACCCTGAGGACCCTTTCGTGATCCACGGAAAGCAGGGATTGAAGTTTGACTTCAAGAACCCGGTGGTGTGGCTGTTCAGTAAGCCATCTTTAATTTTTCTTTCTTTCAGCGACAAAGAAAAAACTTACTCGACACGTTTTATGCACGGTGGCCCATATGTACAAAATTCTTTTACAGTCTTATTTGACCTATTGTGACTGTGCTAACCTTTTTATATCAACTGATCTTACTGCTCATTTCGGCGTGTAATATGTGGATTAATCGCAATGCATACAGAAAATGAAAATCTCCACGAAAAAGAAAATTCCGAAAGAAAATGAAAATACAAAGAAAATTTCTGCTTCTATAGTTCGCGGGGCACTTAGCTGGGAATATACTACAGTATGCTATATCTTTCTTACTTTCTGCAGTTTTCTTCCCGAAAATCATGAAGCCCATCTTGGAGGCCATAAACTGGGACTTCTTCCCTAAAAAGTCCTACAAGTTCTTCGAGAGCGTTTTCGACCAGCTGATGGCTATGCGACATCATGGTGGAATCGTGAGTAATGATTTGTTCTGATTAGGGCTGGGTATCGGTACAGCGTACCGGTACAAAACCGGTTTTTCTTATTGGACCGGTCCAGATAACCGGACCTGAAAAATTAGGTAGACCGGATGTTGGACCGATTAGAAAATTAACAGATTATTTTATCAGGCATTTACACGTTTTGGCGCTTGCAGGTGGAAGAAAATAACGAGTGAAGTAGGGTAGAGTTTAAAGTAATTTCTACCGAGTTTTACAGTCAATCGCACAGTTGCAGTTAGCGTTGTAGGATTTTAAAACGCCAGTGTAAGTCTAATACTCCACCAAATAGATTTCCTTGTGGTGAAATGGACCATTGGTATGAGTCATACTGAATCAGGTCCAGGTTCAGGTCCGGACCTGATCCTCTGGACCTGAGCCGGACCTGGACCTGAATTTTATGTACCGGTACCCAGCCCTAGTTCTGATGCAATGAATGAGCGATTGAATGAATAAATGATTGAATTAGTTCATCAATTAATGAATAATTCATTTATTTATCTATTTATTCATTGATTAATGATTTTCCTACACAGCATTGTGTCCAATTTGTATGTTGTATACTTGTAATTAGATGTTTGCATTCTTCTTTGTGCAGGAACGAGTGGACTTCATGCAACTGATGGCGAATGCTCACAAAGATAAGGGCGAAGACGATGAAGACATGGGAGAGGTCAAGGTTCAAGGTCAGAGAAAAGGTGGGCTGACCTTGATATCTGCACTTGAAATGTACATTAATTGAACGTACACTGCATACTGAAATTACCTTTCATTGATATTTCAGCGTGGCTATTTCTTTCAAATAACTTGATTTGATGTTTCAAATTGACGATGTCATTCTTTTGTTGACATCCAAAAAAATTTCCTTGTCAGTAATGACTGGTATACTACTTCCCATTGCTAGGTGGCGCTTCATTGAGAAAAATGCGTCCATAAATATGACTAAGTTTGTATCCCCAGCATCATGTATGAACCAGCAGGCTGATTAGATAAATATCATTCACGGATATCGAATCAGTGAATATGACAAATGTTAAATTCACCTTTATCCACGGCGTAACCTTTCTCCGTTTTTTTAAACATGGTATCTAGGGATGCCAAGCCGACGGACGGTTGTGCAATTACGACTGTATTCTTAAAATATTGTACTGTGCGTGCACTTGATATCCATACATACCCTTTTGTACAACAATAGATACTTCACACCGCAGATAAGGTAAACTAGCGGTTTATTTTTCCTTGTCTTTCTTGGTCTGTCTAGCTCTAACCAAAGCCGACTGTCCCTACGGTCTTAAAATGCTGTGGGACAATTGGGACTACATTTACCTACCTACCGTTACCTAGCTCTAACCAAAGCCGACGTGGTGTCCAACGGCATCCTGTTCTTCCTGGCCGGGTATGACACAACCTCCCTGACCATGGCCTACACCATGTACAACCTCGCTCTGAACCAAGAGGCCCAGGATGACGTCATTCGGGAGGTGGATGACGTCATGGAAGGAAAGGTATATACAATAGAAGCCTGTTAATTGCACAACGGATTAACGCACACTTCTGTTAACTGCACAGAATCCCAGACTGGTGCGGTCAAGCTGGATAACTTCGTATCATTGCACCAGCCGGATAATTGCACGACATGCGCTGGCAAGTAGGCGGTGCAATTAAACGGCTTCTATTGTATATGTTTAGCACACCGCGCTCAGTCATGTACTTTTATGTGTGCATGTGTAAACTCGTGATATAAAAACGTTTGAGATATCCTGATATGGCTGCTTCATCATAATTTACCTCGTGCCTACATGTATATCATTCCTTTACCTTTTTATTCCTACATTCATTCATCTATTCATTAATTATAGGATGATATTGACAATGAGGCCCTCGGTCAGCTGACCTATCTGGAGATGTGCATAATGGAAACACTTCGACTGTACCCACCGGGTGCAAATGTGTAAGTACACTAACATACAAAGTAAAAACATACGGCTACGGTATAGAAATATAAAGACAAAAATCTGACTAAAATTCTAGAACAGTTTGCAAGCGAGTGTTCCTAATTCATAAGATCACAGTGATGCGTTCCCCATTTTCAAGAATTATTATTCAACCTTTTGACATTTCTTTGTTATGATGAACCCGTTCTATCTAATTCAACAAATCTTTCCAAAGAAGCTACTTTAGAGTCTGTACTTTGAAATTTATACATTTCTTTGTATTTACAATGGAAGGGTACTTAATGCCAACATAACATTGTACAGCCTCAATGTTACCGGCCGGCCGGCGGGAAGTTACACTTGGCTAATCCAGTATTCAGTATGGAGTTGAAGACTTTGCTAACTAGGTGAGGTCATCTCACACTGTTATTCAGACGTGAAGTTTCTTCCTTCTTTGTTCCAGCATGACGCGCTGTTGTGTTGAAGACGCCGTGGTGAATGGTCTATCTATTCCCAAGGGCATGTCCATTCTCGTCCCCATACAGGGGATCCACTATGACCCGGAACGTTGGCCCGAACCGAAGAAGTTCATTCCTGAAAGGTACGTCACTGCAAGTGCAATATTCGTCCATCAATGACAGTTTTTGAGGGCACGGATACATAACTAATATTAGTTATATTAGCTATATTAGATATCTTTGCTTGCTTGTTTTGCATACCCGGTAAACCGCCATAAGGCGTAGCAGCTACATATCCGGACATAGATTTCTTACAGTACATCTTGTTCACGGAGTGACATAGTCTCGCGAGAGCACGAGACTAGGTCCGAGACTTGCGTAGATCATCTAGATCTGCCCCCGACCCCCGCCTCCTTGCGGAATAGGGGTAAGAAGGACTTGGACTGTCACTGTTGGAAGAATATTGTAAAAACTGTATTCATACGTGACTGATGAATCTCTTTAATGAAAGCTACGTCAAACTCAAAAGATCTAAGCCAACGGATATGTAGCAGTAAATGTAGCCGGGTAACCAGTCTCTCCTATTGAACCAGGCTTGTTTTCTAACGCCACGTTGATTTGATTGTCTGTATGACAGCCTCTGGAACCCACAATAGTGGTGCAAGCGAAAGAATAAAAAAGTTTGGCCAGTAAACTTTTCCTTCATTATGAAATCTAAGTAGTCAGGAAGGTTGGATTGGATACACACGGTGTATTGAACAATAGATTCATATTTTTGTTCTTTGACATCTTCTTTGACCTTGGAATTGACGTTAGCATTATATGACATAGACAAGTAGACAACGACCCCCTACCCCTGTATATGGCCTTAGAAAAAACTATGGAAGCTTTGACAGTTTCACTTTATGTTTATATCCTTTTATTTCGTGTAGGTTCACTAAGGAGGAGAGGGAGAAGCGTAACCCGTTCCACTGGCTTCCCTTCGGAGCGGGCCCGAGGAACTGTATCGGGATGCGCCTGGCCTTGATGGAGGCTAAGATCGGGCTGGCCAAGGTGTTCATGAAGTACCGTATCCTCCCTTGTGCCGAGACACAGGTAGGCTATTTCATGTTACAAAACGATAAATACTAGCCTCAAGGCAAAGTGAAGAGAGTTGAAGAAAGACACATGCAGAGTGTCTAGGACCACTGCAGTACACAGGCCGTACTACGAGGGTACGAAGATAGTAGAATTTGGCACACAAAAAATGGGAAATTGGCCAGAGGAGTCAGTCCACGTTAAATCTAATGCTCTCCCTCCACATTAGAGCCAGTCTTGTAAACGATGCGTTTCTATACGCTAAATTGCATGATTTGGTCATTTATTCAAATCTATATAAATAGACGTACTGTACGCAAGACTTACAAAATCACTGTACATTCATTGTGTCATAAAGATTGTGTATTGTTTGCAAACAGCATCTATGGAAGCGTTTAACATTTTTACACCTGAACTGTTCTGTAACTAATGGTTCAATGCAGACATGAGGCTATGATTTAGGCTAGCAAGAATAATAATGATGCATCATGCTCGATCGAGTAGTTTTATGGTCAATATTTCTATGCGGTAATTTGATATAGATTGCTTGAAAACAACAAAAGTGCTACCAGATTCATATGTTTGCATTATGTGTTGGCACATTAGTGTGGCCCAAGGGCTGAGGAAACGGGTGTAAGCACAGCCTATACAACAGATATACGGTGTGGGTGAGTCTTTAAACTAACTAACATTCTGCAACAAACCACAGGTTCCCTTGAAGATAAAGAAGCACGAAGTCTTCCCCGCCGCCGAGGATGGCGTCATGCTGAAGGCAACCCCGAGGGACAGGTCTGATGACTGAGGAAAGGTCATTTTTTGGTACGACATTTTTGAAAAGGTGAAGCTATTTTTCTTAAGGTTGGTTCACACGTGCGTTTATTCATAAGTCCGCGTGAGGTGCGTATGGAAGTCTTTAGCCTTTACCATGCTCCACAGGTTGCTGGAAAAATAATAGAAATTGGAAATTGTCAACAGATAACATGGCAGATGAGTTAGCTGGGTCGTAAACCATACTTGTCGGTCAGCTAATTCCTCTGATATGTTATGCGTCTATATTTTCAAATTTTTACTATTTTTCAAGCTACTTGTGTAACCTGATAGATGCTGAGAATTTCATACGGAATTTCACACGTGTAAACGTGTAACAATAGACCAGACTCATGTCTCATTCAACAAATAATTAAAGGTCCGAATGCTCATAACATGTAGGAAATAAGCACTGGTTCCAACCCACCTTCATTCATCACCGCCACAAACTATCTGCCACCTTTGACCCGTTGAATACGTCACACTTCCGGAAGGTGACGTGCACTGATGAGCAAGCGTGCCCTCAGTCATCCTGAAGAAGACATGTACCGTATTTTCATCTGCTTGTCATCATATTTTGCAAATATCGTTTGAATACAGAGAATACTATCTTAGAAAAAGTGATCAGTTTTGAAAACTATTATTGCTTTGGTGCAAGATGCATGTATAAAATACGACGAAAAGCGTACAAAGGCCATTTTTGGATCCTTAGAGCATCATAAACATTAGTACTACCTGCAACGATATGATAATTAATACATTATATTTCGAATTACACAATGTCATACTACATTTGAATTTTTGATACATACAATGCCATACTTACGTAGCTAGGTATATCAATATTTGGGTTGCATTTATAAGAACGTAAAAATAATGAAAATTTAAACTTTTTGGTTGCTTGATGTATATGTATGCGTATAATGGTGTCAATGAAATCTAAATTGTCTGGCAGTTACATATAGCTTGAAACATTTGACCAGTATTTTCCAACAGTCACATGAAATTAGAGGCAGATAGTTTGCTAGAATATGTAACAAATGGTATTATATCTATTTACAAGTCAATGCCCGTAGGCTAATACATGCAGTACATAATCATGCTGGAAACAAAGGAGAGTGACATACATGTGACAAATGAATATAATGAACAGTGATAAACTTGATTGTAAAAAGAGACTACTCGAATCGTAGTGTTGACTATTGTAAACGGATTGGGTTTGTTAATTACTCTGTCATTTTCTAATATGACTGCTTGTATCGTAGTATTGCTTCTACTTTCATAATAAAGGTAATATTTTAGCTGCGTTTTGTGTGTTTTTTATGTTACAAACGTACATGTGGTGTGTCTGTATCTGGACTGTATCCACGTGAATGTGTTTCTGTATCCACGTGACGTGAATGTTCTTCTTTATCCACGTGCTTGTGCTTCTGTATCCACGTGCTCGGGGTTTTGTAGTGAGCTCGTATAAAGAACAGGTAACATGTCGACATGTCAATGTCGGACACCCAAATCTTGCTTTCGTTTCTAAATAAGATTCCTGTCTAACATATGATTATGTTTTGCTGGAGTTAGACATATAAAGTCATGACTAGTGCTGATGACTACTACACCTGCGTTTGTCTTTGCAAATTGTGACAGTTGTCTCTTCCCTCTGAATTTTTTTTTCTGGTTTGACGCTACGCACGTTGTGAGTGTCCGATCCACTGCATTAATTCATGTAATTGCTCAGTTGTCTCAGATAAAGAAGACAATATACTAGCAGATTGTCTGACAATGACGCACGGCAAACACCGATTCTCCCAGTGGCAATTTTCTTGAAAATTTAAATAATTTTGTCCAAAATAAAGCCGAGTCTGCCCAAGACGTACGACAGACGACACTGACGGTGGATGAAAGGTGCGCGCAAGAGGGAACTGTCTCAAAAGATTTGATACAGCAATAATCTAAAGTGAGCACGAAATTGCACAAAATGCGGCCACTCCTCTTCCTAATTGTCTTCATACTTCAATTGGTAGCGGGCGTTCCATCTATTCCGGAAAATTGCCCAAATTGCAAAGGCTTTGACACGAAGTGCAGCCAACGTTGGTTAAAGAACATGACCAGCGATACAGAACCCAACGAAGATTTACTTTCTCCCAAATGCGTCGTCTGCACTCCCGTGCCGAAACAGAGCGACCGTGACATTATCCCAAACTGTGCGCTCATACAAAGGACGAATTCGTTGTGGCTGGAAGATTTCCGCCTGGGCTACCTGTCTTCAGCCGACATTGGTCATCTCAAGCATCTCCAACATCTTTACATACAATCAGGTGAGTTTTTTTTATGCGCTGTTATTGTGATAGTAATATAGCGGTGTAGTAGTAATCCATTATTGGTATGTGCCGTGTTAGCAAATTAAGTCATTTGGGGATATCAAATCAAAATTTCATAGGGGTATTTTGACGAAAAAAAGGCAGATGACCCTTTTCCAAGGTACGCTCGTGCACATGTAGTCAGAAAATGAATCAGTTACGAATTCACCCTATCTCATTCTTCTAAAATCTCTATCTTTTCAGGAGACATTGTTTATTTCGAAAACAACACATTTTCTGGATTAGACACTCTACTTACACTGTCCCTGAGTGGTAACAAGCTCTCCCATCTCGGAACGAACGCGCTTGTGCAAGTCATTGTCCACCTAAACCTAGCCCACAACGAGATAGCCTTTATAGAGGACAGCGCGTTTCGTGAAGGTACCAGGCGGAGGTTAACGACTGCTTTGCACCTCCAGTGGAACAAGCTGGAGACGATCACGCCAGACTACTTTAGACAACTTTCGCACTTAAAGATGCTGGATCTTCGATACAACAGAATCCACACCGTCAAGAAAGGTATCTACATTTAGCTTAACTTTACACGAGTACATAATTATACAGTCAAACCTGTTCAAGAGAGCGTCTCTACATAAGAAATACTCGGCCAATGTCATCACATTTTGGTGTCTGATACATTTCCCCTTGACAAACGTATTGCCGTCTAGAGTGATCACCTGTCTGCATAAACCAGTGGACTTCTTGGGCAGGCTTGACTGTATATTGGCCTGTTCACTGAGTTACCAGCCACATATATATTTTAGTAACTATACCTGTGGTACATTCTATAACCTGCCTCTTATTCGTGTATGTGGTAGATCAATGCCATTATGATAGTACTTCATTGTATGGATGACATCCCCGCGAGTATCAATGTTCATCCATTTCCGGAAAAGGATATCAAGGAAAACTGTAAATCGTAAACAAAGTAGCTGTAAAATGAGCACATATATTCCGTAAATTGAAAAAAAAAATCGGAAAACGGACACTAATGCCATAGAATACTCCAAAGTCAAAGGAGAAAATGTTTTAAAAAATTAGAATCTATTGTATATTTAGCATTTGTTCAATCTTCCTGAACATTTAGATTCATAACAGAGGCAAGCTTTTTGGCCTCATTTGGGGGCCCCAAGAGGATGCCACGTATGATTAAATATATATGGCCTAAGACCTGCACCAACAAGGGGCCCCATGTACCCAGAATACGTGGTATCCGTCAAGGCCGGTTCAGATATTACACTGCAAAATAATTTCCTGGTTGTCACCATACTATTGGTTCTCCATCTAGCCGTATCATCCGTCCTCAAAGCTAATATTCATATCCGTTCAAATAATGCAATGTTTTTCTTAATGCGATTTTCCACAACGTACAATATATGGCCCTTGGCGTTGCAAAATCATCGTTTTCTACTTCTATGTCGTAAAGACATCATGACTATTTAACTTTGGAATTCGCAATAATCTGGTTTTATGTTTACCTTCACGAAAGGCAATCATTTCATTTTTGCTCCTTTCCTCCCCTTTCTTCGTCTTCCAAACAGATAAGGTCAATGACCTGGACCAGACGGCTGTCACCATGGTTACCAGTAGCAGGGGTGTTCGATTTAATGCATTATGTAGCAAGTGGCAGGACAGAGCTTGAGGGGACGGTCAACGTGAGAATAATAGAGCAATAGTTTGTGAGGATATCCAATGTATTTGCTTAGGATATTTACCTTCCTAATAATAGTAGTTAAAAATTGTAAGCCTCTACCAGGCTCCGCGGATCGGTGGTCTAAGTCGGTGATGAAATGTTCCCCTAGCGTACTATAGACTCTATTTGTCCAATTTCTACAATTAGATCACCTATCCACGGAGCCTGATAGAGGCTAAAAATTGTAAAAATTAGCTATGAAATAAAATTTGTTAACGTTAGTTGTTATTTTTTTATTTATTTATCATTTCAGGCAGTTTCGACGCCCTATACCGCCTGAGGATACTGCGTCTAACCGGTAACAAACTAAAGGTGGTCTGTACAGACTGGTTCCCTGCCGTAGAAGAACAAAGATTACTGTTCAATTTTGAACTGGCGCGAAATCAAATAGAGTACATCGAACCTGGCGCGTTCAAAAATGTCCCACGGTTAGGAAACCTTGATCTTTCAAACAATCATTTAACAAACCTACACTATGGGGTGGTCAAACTGCAAACTGGCTGGAGAAGAAACATACATTATATCAGGGCCAAAATGCAAGGCAACCCCATCCGCTGTACATGTACACTTGATATGTACTTTGAATTCGGTCTACTTACAAAATCTGACTTTGAGCTATTAACATGCAGCTATCCCCACTATTTGCGAGGCACCAAACTGAACAGTTTCACAGGCGACATGACAAAAACGATCCCCTGTCCAACTCCCAAACTTTCAATTGTGGCAACGGGTGACCGGTCCTTCCGTTGTGAATTATGTTGGGAAGAAGAACCCCTTCAAATTCAATGGACTCTTCCAAACATTACAGACATTCCCATCACTGACGTATCATATGGAAAAATAACTCACATAAACATTGTGGATGTAAATATTACGGCGTCATTTTACATTACTCCAAATGGACTTGACTGTTGCAATTCCACATTCGATCATTCAACACTATCAAACAGTACGTGTAACTTTGTGGGGAAAACTATATCGTCATTGAAGGTAAGTGAGAACCTCCTCAAAGAATGGATCCGAAGTGGTGAGGTCATTTCGTGCACAGCTTTGTTCGAAGAAAACATCAAAGTTCAACATAACATATCAGGAGTTGAACGTGCAACCCCTTTGTTGAATACCGTTCGTTACACAAACACCACCATGCCTTATAGTCTAGTAAACGCCACAGGAAACGGACAAGACATAGTCTTTCTTCTGAAGTCAGGCTTGAATGGTACTACAGTTTCAATACACTTACTGGATCTGATCATTACTGCACTGTTCACATTGGCAGTTATGGCGTCTTCTTACGCCGTATTTCTGATGTTACGAAAGACTCAATCGCACGATTTACAAACAAATCAACCCGAAAGCCATTGCAATCAGCCAAGCGAGCAGTTGACTGAAGAGGTTTCCGTTAACACCTACGAGACTGTGGAAGACCGTCCCCAAATGCCAAATCAGGACGAAATCATATCAGACTCTGAAACACCCAACTCGAAAGATGTCATAGTACCATACGGACAGGCTACCATGTCCGGTGCTTACGGAACGGGAGCGGCGATGTGTGCAGAAATTCAGGTGTCTACAGTGACTGAGGCCGATAGTGCGCTCACGCAAACCTTTGGTGCATCCTCCTAACGCCCTGTCCCCAACGGCATTAGCCTATGGGGCCCTGCTATCTCATACCGTATCAGTGGTTATTATGATTGTCGCCACAAACAAGCTGTCAACCAATCAGAGAATAGGCCTTTCTTGGGCTTGTTGTTGTCGCAAGCTGTCTCGCAAAGGCCGCTGGGAAGCTATCAGAAAATCTTTGTTACGTATTACATGGCTCCATCCTCCTACGCCCGATCCCCAACGGCTGACTGCCCATATAAGGGTAAGCTCATTAATATTTATAAGTAGGTCGGTCCATAACTGGTCTGAGTGCACAAGGTAGCAGAGGTAAACACAGGAAGTTTTGACAGGACTGTGGTTCCTCTGCGTAGGAGAATGCTCTTGTGATAAACAAAACAAGTGCACGTATGTACACGAAAGGAGGGATGATAACAACGCTAGTGTATCAAGCTACAAGTTAGAAACTGAAAATGATTGTAACAACATCACGCACCCGGTGGCTATGGACGATAATTAGGAAACCACGTGTCAAGAACGACAAAATGTAGATGCACACGTGGAGAGGGATGAAAAACATAACAAGTTTTACGCTGGTGCAGTGAAGATGGACTCCAGGCCTGCTGTAGCTGTAGGCGCTTATCTATGAACAGACAAAGAGGTGTTCTATAAAAAAGAAAAACAGCAGCAAGGGCAGAAAGAAGCGCAAGAACAATAGTATTAGAACAGAAACACGATCAAGGACAGGGTGAAATGCAATTCCAAGAACGCGGCAGCGTGCAACGGAGGCCGAGATAGTGCAAGAGCAGAAAAAAAGAACACGGACAGGGGGATGGCAAATTGCAAGATCACCCCATTCTGTTGTCATTAGCGTTTCTTGTCGTTAAAAATGGGAAATTATTAGGCGATAGTGTCGGGTATAGATTACGATCCAATGTTCCAGATCGCTGTCATTAGCGAGAGTTGTCGGTGGTAGATTAAAAAGGAGCTGCCGCGCAATGCGTGATGGGAGTCGAGCAGACCAGCTGATCAGCATGATCAAAATGGCGGCCTTTTCGTAGCGATAGCCCGGTATCCAGCCTGGCGTCCATCCCTGGCGTTATCCGGTCGGCAGTCGAACGGACTTCCCTGGAAAGAAGGTTCTTTGTCCAAAGGTAAAGTATACTTCTAGTAAGGCGGTTTTCAGAACATGGCTAAAATAAGGTTCCTTTGTTCTACCGGGACCAGAGTAACCAGACCAGTTTATAAGCTAAAGGTATTTGACAAAATTGTCTTGCATGCTTCAATATTCAGTTTAATTTAGTAGACTCCTTGATGCAGGCCACTCAAAATGCTGAGGAGACCTTTTCAAGTAACAAGTAAGTAAGTTAAGGCACTGAAGTTAGATATTTGTTTGGCTCTCTGGTCCGCATATTGAGATATTTTCCCAGTTTCAATGCATATCACTTGCTTTAGGGGGTTCCAAGAAAAGATGGGCTAGGCTAGGCAGTGCAGGCTACCTCGGCAGGTACTAGTAACCTCCCCATTTTATAGGGCTTTTTCAGTCACATAATCCTCCCCCTAGCAACTAACCGGCCACCATATATCACAATAGTGAAGTTTGCCATTTTGGTGTACCAGCTGCAGATTCAGCCCTCCTATGTAGTGAGGCCCTACTGCAACTCTCCATGAAAATTGTAAATATTTCCCGAAACAATGCACAATTTACCTTCAAAAAATTTAGTTTCATAATCGCAGTGTTTTGCCTTGTGGTGGGATGTGGTTCTGCACCGGCAAAGCGCACACAAATTGGGTAACAGTAAGATTTGTTCTGCGATTCTCCAAAAAAGCTGGAACAAACAAACAAAGGGAAACACTATTGTGACGACTCAGGGATAATATTTGATTTCTGCAATACGAAGAGCAGATCTAACTGTGTGTAGTACACATTTCGTATCAAGACAAGGCAGCAAGCGATGGGCTAGTTTCAATGTCCACTTGGTACCCACTTCCGGTGATAGTTAGTGATTAACTCTAGTAGCAGGAAGAGCATATCCCCTAGTCCTCTGATGAATTTCTATGGAACAAAAAGAAGACTACATGATGCTGACTGTGCACTCAAAATGGTCCTGTCTTGACACATGCTAGGTCAGGGATAGATAGGGCTGTTGTGAAAATAATGCTGCTATCTTGCTACCGATAGCAAAGGATGTCCAGAATGATTGTTAGATCCTTGTCAGCTGTTGTGTCCGTCATACTCATAGCCTGCATGAAAATTTTCACCGCTCCTCACCTACACTGTATGTACCCCTTGACCTCTGCATGGGTCGTTGGAGCACCATGACTGTTCCATTGAAAATTCTACGGCATTGAAATTGCACAATGGCCTACAACAAATGTGACTGCGCCATTACCAAAATCAAGCGCCAGTTGAAAACAGTATACCCTTTCTATTATGCTTGGTTAATTAGGTGGGTATCAGTACAGGGATTGCAGGGCTCGAAATTCATTTTTGGGATTAGGTGCACTAGTGCACCCAGCTTAAAAAATTGGGTGCACCAACAAAATTTTGGGTGCGCCAGTTAAATTTAAGTAATAACATAATAGTAAAACTTAGTTACAAGCTATCAAATTCTTAAACAAGTACCATGACAGACATTTTTATTATCTTTCTAACACTTAGATGTCAAGAATATGATGTATACTAGTATACTTTGATATCTTTACATACATGAACCTAAGAAAATACATTGTATTTGGGTGCACCCTGTGCACCCACAGAAGATAATTCTGGGTGCACAGCTCCAATTTTGGGTGCACCTGGGTGCACATGCACCCAGTATTTCGAGCCCTGGACTGTCACAAAATTCTTGTATCACCGGGCAGGAAAAACTGACACGAAAGAGATCAGTTATTCGTCTTATTCTGTCTTTTAAGGGAGATAGTTTGCTGAGTTCGCTAATATTAAACAGTCACCCAGTCATGCCAAAGGAGAAAAAAGGAAGTATGATGAAACAAAATTAACTGATGAATATTACGCCTTCGTTTTCTATCTGCATGTTAGTTGTTGATAATGAAAATAACTTAAATGTTCTTCCATTGTACAATTTGAACATACACATAATACAGATGGTAACTTGCAACATTCAGACCTCTCAGTAACACATACTAGTACACATGTCTTGCTCTCCAAAATATGATATGGCGCTACTGTACTGATCCTATGAACTGTGGTGTCATCCTGACCTTGGTGTCATATTGGCATAACAATTACTACTTACATGTAGGATGTTTGACCCAGAACCCAGAGGTCCTGGGTTTGAATCCCCTGACATCATGAGTGACATGCCACTGATATTGTGCCCATTGGAAAGGCACTAGACATTACTTTCCTCACTTCACTTAGGTGGAAACTGGTACCTACATGTAACTGTGGTACATCCCTTTGATCATGATAGGAATCCGATGTTAAAACTTAAATGGTGGCCCAGTGTTTGAAGAGAGAGACACCTCGGTCATGTTAAA
This sequence comes from Branchiostoma floridae x Branchiostoma belcheri, assembly GCA_019207045.1. Taxonomy (NCBI): domain Eukaryota; kingdom Metazoa; phylum Chordata; class Leptocardii; order Amphioxiformes; family Branchiostomatidae; genus Branchiostoma; species Branchiostoma floridae x Branchiostoma belcheri. Next base: position 18,859,161 of record CM033039.1, read on the forward strand.
GAGTCCACCACACAGAGTAGTACCACTGCTACTAGTAATTTATGGCATACATGTATTTATTAATCTTGTAGGGTCGTCTCTTCAGTTTTCGAGAAGCTGATTTCCAAGGGAGCCCTTCAAATTAACAGTAATCATATACTGTATAATACATGACATAAATGAAATACAATACTGCATACTCTGTATCTCTCCAAGGAGGTTATATTCAGATCTCTCTTTATTTCTATCTCTCCCTCCCCCTCTTCACTATTACATTTATCTGTCCTCAAAACTTGCAAGAAATTCTGAAAAGTGTGTTTAAATTGTGGAATGGCTCAAACTTAAAATGATAGATCAGCCATGTCAGTGTCAGCAGCAACATTGAAGTTGGGTTCAAAGCAATGTAGCGACTAGCACATCAGTGTGCCGCATTAGTCTATTGTACCAGTTTGAAAGTGCAACTCATTGTGGTACACAATAACTGCTTCCATCTTTCTATTTTATATTATTTGGTGTTGCTCAAGTCAATGCAAGGCTAGTGTAGGCCACCTCTAGAAACTGAACTAAGGCCATGTTCATATGTAGATTTACATCCTATGGGAACCCCCAAAATGATGCAAGCGTGCGACTAAAACAGTTTGGCCAAAAAATTAGTCTTCATTATGAAATCTAAGTGGCCAGGAAAGTTAGGCAAATGACCAGATATTGAGTATTGAATATAGAACAATAGAAATTATTTTTGTTATTTGAGTCTAATTTTGACATCTTCTTTGTCCATGGAATTGATGTTGGCATACTGAAACATTAGCATAGTATATTTAGAATGTTTTTTTGTTTTTTTTGCAATTTACCTCATATTTGCAGCAGCTTTGTACGGTTTACATCATGGTTGAATTTTTTTTTTTTAAATGGTGGAAAATTGACTTTTGTATAATACCACAATGTACTAAAGTTGATTGATTCTATGATTGCATGTGGTGAGAAGGAATATTGAAGTAGTGTCAGAACAGTCATAGCTGTAACTTCCTTGTAGGGCTGTGTACCTAGATACCCGTACCTGAATAGTCTGAACTGTACCGGTAAAATAGTCTAGGTACTGGTCCGGACCTGTTCTGTACCTACTAGTAAACAAACTACATGCAGTAGTGGGTTGTATTGTTATAAGCTTGCAGTTGAAAATTAAGAATTAAACAATGATGACAGTTCATTACTATAACAGTCAGTTGGCTATTTTTATAACTTACATATAGTTGATCAAACTTTTTAGGTACTGTTCAGATCCGAACCTTTACCTTATAAACCTGTGTACTAGTACCTGTACACAGCTCTACGTCCTTGACATACATGTAGGTCAGGCTTCAAATCCTAGTGTACTTGAATATTGATACCTTGCATTGCAATGAGGTGGGCAGCACCTCCTCCTGTTTAAGAAAGAAGGCCACTTCAGCATAAATTGTTTTTGTATTTATCTCTACTAGTGCACAGAAGACATTGATAGTCACTGTAGCTGCCAGCTATACTGCATGGCCACCTTGGTCCCTCCTATGGTAATATCCAAACTGTGATTAACATTGATCCAAAACATTGATACATCTAATTTATATGGTCAATATTGACTGAAGGAAGCATTACATATGCCAGGGCTCAAAATACCTTTTACTGTCTGCATACCTGCACTGGTGCAGGTAACATTGAGAATTACCTGCACCAGACAAATTTTGCCTGCAACACTGAATTTAGGAAGTACGGATCTTGCTTCAATTGTTCAGGAACTAATGCTATTTTTTAAATACTTTATGTATGGTAACAGTCAATGCAGCCTGATAACAAACCTGGTTTTTTATATATATACACCTACATCACATTTATGTATAAAATCCAGTACATGGACCAGAAATAACTGCATAGCTCCAACTTCACCTGCATATGCAGGTGGTATTTAGAGCCCTGCATATGCCAAGTGCAGATGAAACAGCACTTTATAATTATAATTATAGACTTATGTTAATTTGGTCAGGCAATGGCTGGAATTGTCTAAGATGTCTAACCTTTAATGTATAGATAGCTAATGTCCCACAACAGATTGTTGCAGTGTTGTACTCCAAGGTGGGACCTGACATTGTTAAGTAATATTTGCATGGCTTGCTGGTTTGTATACCATCTCAGTACTGTACAGGTAACACGTGTATGGCATGTTGGTCTGTTACCAACTAAGTATTGTATCGGTATGATTAGTTTGTTTGTATACCACGTAAATGTAAGTACCGTATATGTAACATATCTTGGTCTGGATACCCGGTAAGTAATGTACAGGTAATGCATGCATGGTTTCTTGATCTAGCTGGACACTAGGTAAAGTACCAAACAGGTAAAATTCGTTTTGGTCTAGAGAAGGGTAAGGTATATCCTGGATACCAGACCCAAGCCCGATCTCAAAAATATCTATGATAGATTTTATTTTAGATCAGGCTGGGGTCTGGTATCCAGGCTAGGTAAGGTAAGGTACATGTAATGTATTGTACAGGTTCATTACTTAATTTAGCTATCTGAGAACAAGATAAATGCCCTTCACATCTCCATTGGTGACTGGATGTTACAACTGTTTAATCAGAAGTACATCACTGAGAACACTTTTTTCTTTGTATTGAATTGTCCTGTCAGTTCATTCTAGCGATGCTGAAGAAGAGTGATGGATGTCACTTGAAATGTCCAGGACCAGGAGTAATTATGTGTTATTTAATCAAGTTCTAGAGATTGAATTGTATTTGAATATTGTTTACCTGGATGTCTTGCCTTCATAAACGTATTTCTTTTTTTCAGTTCATCGATGTCTGGAAACGTGAACTGGCAGAAGTAGGGAATCAGATTACACAGCAGGAGATGAAGATCATCATGAATCACTGCTGTCTGTCTATATAGAGACTCAAACACCAGCTTTAGTTGTTTACAATGTCCTTGGTCTGACTGAAGACTACTGGTCATATAGACAAATATGAAATTGTCAGGTAGATTGGTTAGAAATGGGTGTCCTAATAAATAATAGAATAAGACTGTACTGTGTTGGTTTGTTTTGTTTTCTTTGATGCCAGTCATCTGAGTGACACATGTTTAGGACAAGGTCTCTATAAAACTGTAGCCTGAGTACCATCCTCTGTAGTTACTGCTGGCTCAGTACTTTTGCTTGCTAACCAAGTTGGTTAGCAAGGGAAAGTACTGAGCCAGCAGTCACTACAGAAAATGGTACTCAGGCTAATGAAACTGTATAAAGCATATACTGGTAGTGAATGTACAATGAATCTTGTATTTAGCACAATAATTTGTATTCTGCTGATACTAAGTGTAATGTGAGTTTGCTTTTCCAATTGTAGTACTGTATATACATGTATTTGTGATAGTTTGATATGCCATTTAGAAAAAAAAAACTAAACGACACCTGTTAACTCTATTGTTTCGAATGCCTTTTTTGTGCAGTGTGTCATATTCATAGGTTCATATTTTGATGCCTGAGTCTGAGAAATGTGCATCCTTGAATCCGTACATCTGCAATCACTGTATATTTGTAAACGCTTGTGACTGTATCTGTAAGCAGCAAGATCTACATTTCTGTATATAGCTACAGTGCATATACTGTCCAATATTGTCCTGAGGAAGGTGAAAGATGGTCACTGAAATGTTGGTGTGAAATAAAGAAAGTTGTGAGAAAAAGAGCCTCTTTATTTATTCATTTTGATATAATAGGCTCTGGGGTGGATATTGATGGATTGGCCTATTGTCATCATTGATTGACTTTATCTGTATAATATTTGTTAATCTAGTTGTATACATGTGTGTGGAGCATGGGTAGATACCAAATTACCTGACCTAATTCTGAAATTTAAACAAAACTGAACAAAGTATAAATGTCGACATTTATATTTAGACATCCTAGCAGGTGATTTGACAGAAAGGGGATAAATAAAGTAAATCTAGATCATATTGCCCCGATCAAATATGATATGACTCTCTATCATATTGGTTCTGTTTTAGGACAATATATTCCATACGTTCCTGAGTTAACCATGAGGTTGGTATAATCAAATGGAAAATTTTGTGCAACATTCTATTATATCACAATTGGTTTGACTTAAGAATCTTCTCACCAAGAACTTCTGTCTTATACTATGACAACCAGACATGGTCAGGTTCGGATCTGAGCCTAAACCTGGACTAGTACATGTACTTGATTACGCCGAAACCGTATCCACCTCAAGTGTGGAGGTGCATAAATGAACTGGTTATGTGTTTATGTATGTGAATATGTAATTAGTGCGCCAGTAGACGAGAGGGTGGAGAAGGAAGTGCACACCCCTCCTTCACCTTAAAAACCCAAGTGCAGGCCATGCAGACCTAACCCACTCTGTCTGCCTACAATTATCTTCCGAGACAGATGGATGCCAACCCAATCAGTGTAGAGTTTTGTAGACATGGTGTTTGGAAAACGTGCGGAGGTGGGGAGTGCGCCATGAGTTCGACACCAATGACATTACCAAGTAACTTGATAATGATCCATGATTTCAGCATAGCAATTGACATAACGACTTCACAAGCATTTATCAACATTTCAGCCAAATTTAAGAAATCTGATTCTAATAGGAGACATGAAGTCCTACACGTTCTACCCAGAAACCCACGTCCCAACAAACCACATACACCTGTACTGAAGTGCGTTTGTCTTCATCAAACGAAACGGGAGCGGTATTTTAAACATACATCTTTATCCAAAGTATGTAGCGTAATATGTAATCAGTTCAGTTCAGGTCATCCTCATACGAGGTGCTATTAACAATGTCTAACCATGCGTTTCTATCAAGCATGCGTTAGTATGTAATAACTTGTATATTTTTGTTGTTAAAAAGTTTTCCGTTATCCTGCTTGCAAATACCTAGTACATTTATCTTCCCTTGTTTTCCGTGACCACACAACAGTTCAAACCCGTTTCCTTGGAGACATATGAAAAACCAAGACGTTCTAGTTTTGCGCACAGTGAGAGCGCGTTCCGACCGCTATGATCCAAACTTCAAAGGTTTAAAGCTCGAGTAAGATAACTACATGGGAATTCATACAGCAACTAAGGACGATTTTATTGATATATCGACCAAATTTGGAAGAAATCCGGCGTTTCCTTGGAGAGATATGAAAAACCAAGCCGTTCTAGTTTTGCGCAAAGTGAGAGCGCGCTCCGACCGCTTTGTTCCATGGCCAAACTTCAAAGGTTCAAAACTCAATAACCGATTAAGATAACTACATGGGAATTCATACAGCAACTAAGTAAGATTTCATTGATATATTGACCTAATTTGGAAGAAGTCCGGCGTATTTTTGGCGAGATATGAAAAACCAAGACGATCCACTTTCGCGTAAAGCGAGGGCGCTGTCCGCCCGCTATGCTCGACATAGACAATTCTAGCTCAATCTGAACCCCACATGACCGAAGTGCGTTTTCGTTCATAAAACGAAAAATAAGCGGTATTTGTCGACGAAATTTTCACCACGGTAGGCTATTGGTCTGATCTATATGTGCCTTTAGCAGTTTTGGTCTTTCTTTGATGCAACTGACGATATAGGCCATCAATCTTTGTTCATTTTTGATACTAAACCCGCAAAGTCCGACATCACAAAATTGTGTCGAATAAGGGATGTACATGGTGAAATAGACATATGACTCTGTTAAGGATATTTCTGTGGTATCATCACTTCCTTTGTGATTAATTTCACTCAATTTATTAGGAGAAATTTGAACTTTTATCTATGAACACCGTGCTATAAGTTGTGCAACAAATAGATTACCAGTATTTTCTAAAATTCAACAGTTCAAAATTCAATAATCATTTAAGATGATTACATGGGAGTTAATACAGCAACTAAGTAAAATTGAATTGATATGTCGACCAAATTTGGAAGAAATCCGACGTTTCTTTGGATAGATATGAAAGACCAAGACGCGTTCTAGTTTTGCGCAAAGTGAGGGCGCGCTCCGACCGCTATGTTCCAAACTTCAAAGGTTCAAAACTCAATAACCGATTAAGATAACTACATGGGAATTCATACAGCAACTAAGTAAGATTTCATTGATATATTGACCTAATTTGAAAGAAATCCGGCGTTTTTTTGGCGAGATATGAAAAACCAAGACGATCCACTTTCGCGTAAAGCGAGGGCGCTGTCCGCCCGCTATGCTCGACATAGACAATTCTAGCTCAATCTGAACCCCACATGACCGAAGTGCGTTTTCGTTCATAAAACGAAAAATAAGCGGTATTTGTCGACGAAATTTTCACTACGGTAGGCTATTGGTCTGATCTATATGTGCCTTTAGCAGTTTTGGTCTTTCTTTGATGCAACTGAAGATATAGGCAATTAATCTTTGTTCATTTTGACCATACGATATACTACATAGCACAATGGCGCTTATTGATGTCTTCTGTCGAGTTAAAAAGCTTGTATCCATCAATGATGCTCTGCACAGTTAGCAAACATTCGTATGTTGATGTTCCATTTGTCAAATAGCTTTCAGAGTGCGTTTTGATAAATATATTTACAAAAAACATACGAATAATATGTAAAAGCGACCGTATATAACCTAGCAACATTCAGCGGTACTGCAGAAGTTTCCATGGCGCGGCACATTTTATGGTGGCATTTCATTTGTTCAGGTCTTTTCAGTGCACTCAAATATATTTGAAAATTTAAAAAATACTTTACTTACCCTAGCGCAGATGTAGATGTTATCATTTTCTATGGAAGTCCTTAGCTTTCAGTTGTATCCACTGAAGGTTTTTCTGGGCGTTTGCAGTTAATGTTTGGAGATATGTTAAATTATAGCAAGGAGGTTGAATAATTATTCAACCTCCTTGATTATAGATATCTCAATAACGTAATATTACCTCAGGTATGAAATCAATTTATATAACAATAATAATACACATATATGCTAGCCAAACGTGAAAGAAAGCGTGTTTGTTTTATAGGCGGGATACCATAATTTGCAATGTCAATATAACTTTTCAAAAACATGACAACTTCATAACTATGCATATGGTAGCCTTTCTTTGAGTGCTGTATATAACCTTACATCACTATGATAAGTCAAAACAAAAACATCTGTTTCCTCCTTTACTAAGAAATCTTGACTATGGCTGCTTCCCTGTCCTAAAAACTATGGACTTAAACTCATGAAGCAGATGTTGCTTTTTCAAAGTCATGATGACTTGACGTAACAATGAAATAAAGCTTGACAAAACAGAGTCCCACAAATAGATAAGACCGACCGACAACTTTCATATGCAACTATAGTAATAATCTTTATTGCAAATTCATAATCCTTTGTGTTCGCACTTATCTATTTGTATGATATAAGAAACTACTGATTGATTTTGAACAAATACAATATTGCACTTTGGACAAACACTAAATCTTCTAAACCTTTACAGCTAATACTCACAAAGTTGATACTTTGTAAAAATCTTCCAGGCCACTGTACAGATCATAATAACCCAATATTAATCCCAATTCCAGTTAGCTTCATTCACATACAACTTCTGGCCTTTTAGTGGAATGTACAGTTCTCAGCAGGCGCGCAAATTTATGTAATAAACTAATATGGAAATATCCAGATTACCCAGAATATTAATACAAAATAAAAACAAAATAAAAGCTTCTTAATCAATTTCCTATTCCTGTTATTCCCCATCATCATGTACTTATGTCAAGATTACATAGGAAGACTCGCACTAGGTCTCATCACATGTATCTGACATTGACAGTGACCTCATACATGTACAGTTGTACAGTTTAGCTCCAACGCTGTGTTTTGGTGTTTTGAAAGTCATCAGCAAGTGCCCATATACCTAAATATTTTTGGATGAGCATCTGAAACATACAACTAATCCATCCTTCCCCATAGCTACCTTACATGCAAAGGCTGTTACATGGAATATCTAATACAACACAGAACATTAGAAAGTTCTCTGCATCATGTATAATACAAGTTAGTTGTAATTAACATGCAAAACAGATACAACCTGTATTAGCCTCAACATTTTCTACTCAATGTACTCTATTAGTACTATATCTTCAATCCAAAGAGACATGATTTTAAAAGAATTTGAATCTGAGTTACAGCAATTATAACATGATAACAAACACAGCACACTGCAGAATAACAAAAAAAATCTTTCTATATACAAGCTGTATGTACACCTCTACTACTACTAGTTTAACTTTTTACAGACTCATTGTTCATTTGCTCAGTAGCAAAGTGCTCCCACGACCACCCCTGGTCAAGGGACCGATGAGGACGATGAGACATATTGTTTAAGCCACACTGCATTAAAAAATAGGACATGGCTGGTGTTACTGAATAATTCCTCTATGTAGAAACAGGTAATCCACTGCTGCATGATCATCAGCTTCTTGTCCCGTCATTTGTTCTTTTTAGCAATAAACTTGAGTTTGCTCAGGTTGGCATGATATAAATAAAATACAACACGGGGTATTCCATATCGGCTTTGGTCCCAAAGGCAAGGAGACTGGTCCCGGTATGCCTGCTTTCCTCATATGCATCAACGGTTTGGCCATGTGTTGAGTCTGGTACCTGTGATATAAAGAGAAAAATTTCAGCCCTACTTAAACATGTACAAGTGAAATTGATATCAAAATGATCATTCAATGGGTCAAGGCAATAATGTCAAAGACCTGAACTCTAAGCTTAGATAGCAGACAAAATGGTAGTTTGTAGATATAACTTTGAAGATGCTGCTAGCTCTTCATGGGAAATAACAGAAATCACAATTTTCACTCTTATGGCAGTGTGGTAAATGACTACTAGGTCTTTTATTATGTGAATGATACACATGATTTTAAAAGAATCTGAATCTGAGTTACAGCCATAACATGATAATAAACACAATGTGTGAGTGGCCAACATTTCAAAACATTAGATAAATATTTAATTCATTATTAGTGTAAAATCTAAGTTAATAGTTTGAATGTAATGCGATATGTGTTAACACACATTACAAAAATGGTTATGAAAGTATAACTTTCTTTAGCTGTTTAGAACAAAATGTATATTAACTGCTAAAAGACATATAGCACAAAAGGGACATAATTCTTAATGTAGCTCAACACCCTGTATTTCTTTACTTATTGTTTAATCACAGAAAGACAGGTTTAACCTACTAATAGTACTTAGTAAATTGCTCCAAGCCTTGCTTTTTCTTAGGCCTGCCTAGGGGGAAAATTGTGTGTTTCCTGATTCAGTCCTGAAAAAAAGTAGGGTTGGTAGGTAGGGACTGTCTGTTTTCTTCTTAGGCTTTTTTAAGGCTGGCCCAAATTAGTGTGACATATTACAATACAGTTGAACAAAGTACTAGTAAACTGAATTGCATGAGGACACTTGTCTTCCAATGTCAAACTGTTATTTTGTGCATACCATGTTATTGATATTACATTTATCCTTCCTTATACATGTACAGGACAAGCAGTGTTTTTACTTCAATGGGAAGCAGGCTGAATAAAAAATTGGAAACAATGTGACTCCACTGCCCACCAAAAAAAGGTCTAGGATTGACAGGTTTTTCTAGGGTAGGTACCTGAGAATCAGGAAACACAACATTTTCCCCTAGGCCTTCTAATACATAATGAGATACTGATTCAAGTTCCAACTTTTAGAAAGATTAATGTATAATCATGATACACTCATAAATGATAAGAGGGGCATTCACAAAGGGCAATTATTTATATACAATTTTTTTTTGGTTCTAAGTTCTAGGATTTTTTCCAGAAAAAAATTGGACGGGTCGAAAAAAATAAAAATAACTTTTCTAAAAGGTCTGGGGTGAAGACACTAATACACAGCTTACTAGTAATAAACATAAAGAAGCAACAGCCTGAGTTAGATGGCACATTTATAGTAAATTATACAAAGGGTTGGACAAGTTTTTCAAAATTCACTTGTCCTATCGGGCAAGTACATAGAACATTTACTTCCCCGAACCAACTTTCCACTTGCCCAAAATTTAATAAATGACATGTATTTTTACTTTCATCAATGGAATTCTTGTTATTGGCTCTATTTTTCTTTGTTGACCAATGCTTCATTGATGCCATGACTGAAAAGTGGCAAGTATAAAAAAATTGCACTCATTGAAAAATCTTACTTGCCCGTCGGACAAGTGGGATAGGACATGCACTTGCCCGACCATCACTTTCACTTGCCCGGGACAATAGGGCTAGTGGACTTGTTTATCCCTGTAATGAATACCTTCCTTTGCCAAAGTTCTGAATATAAGGCGTTGTTTTAGACTGAAATTATGTGTATGTCTCTATGTGTATAATTTCCACACACAACTAACTTATGTGTATAACTTCCACACAGTCAGCAGTCAGTACAGCCTGTACAGGCATTACAATTTGTATCTGTCATAATATACTGTGGTATGCACATCATGTCCCTGTTGATGTGAAAACTTGTGAATGGGTGATATTCAAAACAATCGTGTCAATGGTCCATTTTGCTAGATAGAGGTAAAATTGTCCATTTTGAACGCAACACAAATACTGGCAAGGGGTTCTTTTTAGCCTCCACCAGGCCTAAGCCCTTCTTATGGGAAAAAGGAATAGCAGAATTAAGCAAAAGATCAGGGAAATCAGCAAGTGGAATCAGTCCACGCTAAGGTCTGCAAACTCCTTTGGTAGCATAACTTCCTTGGCAAATTACTCTCCCTAGTATATGAGATTGATAGCCAGCATAGTGAGTCTGGTAGAGAGGTTAGGTTCTGTTGGCATGTAGTAATGATGGGTACTCTAGTACCGGTACAGAAAATTCAGGTTCATGTACGGTCCAGGTCCAGAGGATCAGGTCCAGGTCCAAATCTAAACCTGAACCTAATTTGTGTTGTGAATGGGCAATGGTCAATTTTGCTGCAGAAATCTGTTCAGTGGAGTATTCTACTTCCTGTTTTGGGGTTTGTACCAGTTTAAAACTTTAACCACTTTTAATATAGATAGCCTTGTATCTTATATATACGAAGAGGACAAAAGAGACTCGGGAGCTAGAATACGGCTGGATAAGAGTACCAGGCTATAATGTATCATGTTGGCACTGGGGTGGTTCAGAATGGCCCATTTTGCAGGGGGGGGGGATTTGCAATTTTTTCACTTACCTCAATCTATACTGAAGGGGAGGGAGAAAAGTTTGTGGGTGACTTAATTTCATCATAGTCAGCCAGGGCTTGAATTACATTATTCTGCATACCTGCACTGGTGTAGGTAACATTGAGAATTACCTGCACCAGACAAATTTTACCTGCACCACTCTGAATTTAGGAAGTAAAAGCTGCATATATGCAGGTGGTATTTCGAGGGGAGGGGCAACATTTCTGTCCCCATTTTTTGTGTTGTGTGAATGAATGATTGAATGAATGAATGAATGAATGCATGAATGAATGAATGAACTGTAACAGAAACATGTAGGACTGTTGCCTCAGAAAAGTTTAAACCAGGACAAGGCGTATCTATGTGTGTGCAGAATTCTAAAAGAAATACAGGACTGTTGTCCCAGAAACGTTTATGACAAGACAAGGTGTAACTATGTGTGTACAGAATTGTAACAGAAATACAGGACTGTTGTCCCAGAAACGTTTATGACAAGACAAGGTGTAACTATGTGTGTACAGAATTGTAACAGAAACACAGGACTGTTGTCCCAGAAACGTTTATGACAGGACAAGGTGTAACTATGTGTGTACAGAATTGTAACAGAAATACAGGACTGTTGTCCCAGAAACGTTTATGACAGGACAAGGTGTAGTTATGCTGTGTGCAGAAATGTAACAGAAACCCAGGATGGTTGTGCCAGAAACGTTTGAGACGGGACGAGGTGTAATTATGTTGCGTTTAATATTTTAATATTTGTACATAATTGTATATAATGAATGAATGAATGAATGAATGAATGAATGAATGACCTTTATTTATACTAGTGAAAATGACCTGTCGGCCTTAGCCGCTCTTTCCAGAGGTCCACTACATGTAATACATTGTACATTCATGTTTGGCTGTGATCATGATTTTTGAGCCTGAGCAGCAGTGATTTTTTAATTGCTTTGTGCTTTGCCATATTGATACTTAAGATGTTGTCCCTGAACGTAAGTGAAAATCAAAATTAGCTAAGAGTAAGAGTAAGACCAGTTTGTAAATCTAGCATCCAACTCCAGGGTCCAGACATGTCCATTATAAAGGTGTTATAAATGTGTGGGATGTGTGTGTCATGTGTGCTTGTTTGTGTTCGGCTAAGGGACAATGTACATGACTACATGTGTGTGACAATAATCTGAAACTTGAAGTTGAAACTGACAGCACCAATACTATTATTAAAAGAGGCCTTGGGTCTACATGGGGGTCTTGATTATGCTTTATTTAATAGATGAAGGCTGACAACACATGAAATTTAGTTAAATTTTCATTTTGATTCAGTGAGCTAGAATTTTACAATCAAGGATGTTGTGTGAACCATATGGTGGATTGCACATACAAGCACCAGATGCGGAGGCAGAAGCAGGACATTTTGTAGTTTGTATGGAGGGACATGGTATTGAAGGACATATTGTTGACCAAATTTTCACCAAATCCACCAAATATTATGAAATTATTATATGCTGCGTATATTTCCTAGATGTATTTCAAGCAGCAAATTTTGCTGGTAGACATCTTTACTGGTATCAGTGGGAAAACACGAGTCTCAGCTTTATTTGCCTCCCAACATTCCCCACCTTCCCGCTCAGCCATCATTGAAATTTGAATCTTTTGTGGAAGCGTGGTGGTTACAGCCTGGGTACCATACAATCAATACTACTGGGGCTCCTTACACTCACTGCCCTTACTTAACTGGCCCTCCTTACACTCACTGCCCTGCAAAAAGTTGATTTTTTAGCAATGAGTGTAAGGCACTGATGGTACCTGGTCTAGAGAGATGGAGATGCAATTGAGATTGACTCTAAATGTGTTCTTGACATCAGCTTATATACTTTAAAGTACCTGAATCATAATGATAATAATTTGTATTTGGGATCACTGTTTTTCCTGCATACCTGCACTGGTGATCATTAAAGTTTTTTAAACTAAAAAGTTCCACTGCACACACAACGGTTGTCAACGTATAAGTTATAGTATATGTTGTACATGCCTTTAAGTTTGCTGGGATTAAATTTCATGGTAGCAGGGAAAAGGACATTTCGCTGTGGTTTAAAGTTCGCTGTAGCACCATGCCATGAAAAAATGTTTGCAATGGTTTTAAATTCGCGGTGAAGTGACCACCACAAAAACCGCAAACATAAATCCACTGCGTCAACATTTCTGCATTTACAGGTTAGGAGCAGGTAAACAAATTAGAAATACTACATTCTGCATATTGTAAATTGTAGCTGATATATCTTTCATATAGACTAACCAATAGAATCTAAAGACTTTTTTTGAAGTTAATAATCTTGTCAATTTCTCAACAACAAAAAAGTCACAGTGCACACGTAACATATTAGTACTAAATATTATAACCGTAACAAATTATATGACACATAATACTGACGGTCTAGTTTATATATGGGAGCTTACTTTAATCAAAACAACGTTTATCTGCAGTGACATCTTCACGGCGATCATTATAAGGAAAACAAGAGTTCAATTTTAGAGACACAGCCACACTGTGCATTAATTGTGATGATGATGTAAACGTTATAACTCACCTGTAAGACTGGAACCGGGAGCGTTACGTTGACAGCCGTAATTGTACGCCGAGATTTTCTGGTTACCGCTGTGAATCTACCTCGTGCCACCAAGCAACTATCAAAACTATGGCTCCTATCAGTATCAATTTGGTGTTATCATCACAGATGCTAGCTATAATCTTTTGAAATATAAACGACCGTTGTACGCGTACTTGCTTTTACATCGCACATAGGCTACATCTAGCCTGGTATCCAGCCATATTGTAGCTCCCAAGTCTCACCTGCCATTTGCGGAGAGAACAGAAGAGACTCGGGACAGTGCTCGGGAGCTATAATACGGAGAGAACAGGAGCTATATACGGCTGGATACCGGGCTATCGCTATGTCAACAGCCCGAATGAGGCATAAGGATGCTTTTTTTTAGACGTCATCAGTAAACACACAATTGGTCAAATGGGGCTACTAAATGTATCCTCGTACTCTCAACGAATCAGAGAACCTCGTGGACTTCAATCGAAGTGTCAAATTGTATCCAGATATGATTTTCGCCGCGTCAAAGTTGACCTTCAAGATGCTTCCTTATGCCTAATTTTGGCGTAGATTTCGCACTGCATGGGGGTTTCCATGCTACCGATATCGCCACATCCGGTCTACTTCCGGGTTTGCCTAACGTTACGCCACCAACGGTTGAGGTGTCATCAATCCCCATTAAAGGTATTTTTGGGTCGTGATACATTTTTATGCGCATGGAGGACGCGTTTGACTTTGAATCTTGCTTCTGTGTAAGTATTGAGAAGAGCAACCTGGGGTCACAAACCGCTATTACAGCCGGCGGTTGAGTCGCCGATTCGCCGCTAGACTGAGCATAGCAGGCAATTCAGATACCAGTTAGAAAAAAATATGAATTTGATTAATTATCCCAAATTCAAAGGAATAAAGATGGCTGCAAATGTTGAAACTACCTGTATCCTAGCAATTAATATGCATTTAGACCAAAGCAAGTAAATTTTATGGATGACATCACCGCGCGCATTAATTTTTTGAAAATAAAAAAATTTAGCCTGTGAGGCTATTGACTGTCAACAGTAGCAAACTTTACAATGTAGACAGGATCATCTTGTCAACAGTAGAAAACTTTGTACTGTTCAGAGGATCGTCCTGTCAACAGTAGAAAACTTTGCATTGCTGAAAGGATCATCCATATGTCAGTGGCAAATTCTCTACGCAACAGAAAAAAACATGGAAGGGTCATTTTAGCGAATGGCCACAAACGCCCACTCTTGAGAAGTCCGCGCTGCACGAATCTCATTTTTTTTGCTTGGAATATGTCCATGTTGTGCCACCGTTCATTAATCCTGAGTTTCAAGTCAATCCATCGACCCTAAGTGACATAATTCAAAGTTGACAATTTTCGATGTTTTTAGCGAACGCCCAGCACAAAACGTCTTTTTAGCGAATGCCCACTATATCCACAAAAATATCGGCCGTCCCGCAACATCACCTTCACCTACCGACACAAACATGGTAAAGAAAGTGTCCAATTAATGTGTACGATGTTTCCGCAAGAGCAGAATAAAACTTAAAAAGACGTAGGTTTCTAGTGCCCGAACAAAGGGTTTTTATACGCATAAACTACAATTTGCAGCCAAACTGAAAAACTTTGAACAATCACCTTCGTTCATTCTTCACTATACTAAACAGCATCTGTAAACTAATAATAATATTCAACGCACATAATATCGTTGTGACGTAATGATGTCTGCAAGTGCAGAATAGAACTAGAGGCCGAACAAAGGGTTTTTATATGCATAAACTACATTTTTCTGCAAAACTGAAAAACTTTGAACAATCACGCTTCATTCATTCTTCACTATACTAAACATCGTCTGTAATCTAATAATTATATTCAACGCATATAATATCGTTGTGACGTAATGTTGTCTGCAAGTTCAGAATAGACCTTGTAAAGACGTAGGTTTCTAGAGCCCAAAGAAAGGGGTTTTATATGCATAAACTACATTTTGCAGCCAAACTGAAAAACTTTGAACAATCACGCTTCATTCATTCTTCACTTTACCAAACAGCGTATGTAATCTAATAACAATATTCAACGCACATAATATCGTTGTGACGTAATGATGTCTGCAAGTGCAGAATAGAACTTGTAAAGACATAGGTTTCTACTAGTGCCCAAACAAAGGGGTTTTATATGCATAAACTACATTTTGACGCCAAACTGAAAAACTTTGAACAATCACGCTTCGTTCATTCTTCGAATTCACTATACTAAACAGCATCTGTAATCTAATAATAATATTCAACGCACATAATATCGTTGTGACGTAATGTTGTCTGCAAGTGCAGAATAGATCTTGTAAAGACATAGTCTTCTAGTGCCCGAACAAAGGGTTTTTATATGCATAAACTACATTTTGCTGCAAAACTGAACAACTTGGTCATTCACGCTTCACTCATTCTTCACTTTACTAAACAGCGTCTGTAATATAATAATAATATTCAACGCATATAATATCGTTGTGACGTAATGATGTCTGCAAGTGCAGAATAGAACTTGTAAAGGCGTAGGATTATAATGCCCGAACAAAGGGTTTGTATATGTATAAACTGTACTTGGCAGCAAAACTAAACAACTTTGAACAATCACGCTTCATTCATTCTTCACTATACTAAACAGCATCTGTAATCTAATAATAATATTCAACGCACATAATATCGTTGTGACGTAATGTTGTCTGCAAGTGCAGAATAGATCTTGTAAAGACATAGTCTTCTAGTGCCCGAACAAAGGGTTTTTATATGCATAAACTACATTTTGCTGCAAAACTGAACAACTTGGTCATTCACGCTTCACTCATTCTTCACTTTACTAAACAGCGTCTGTAATATAATAATAATATTCAACGCATATAATATCGTTGTGACGTAATGATGTCTGCAAGTGCAGAATAGAACTTGTAAAGGCGTAGGATTATAATGCCCGAACAAAGGGTTTGTATATGTATAAACTGTACTTGGCAGCAAAACTAAACAACTTTGAACAATCACGCTTCATTCATTCTTCACTATACTAAACAGCATCTGTAATCTAATAATAATATTCAACGCACATAATATCGTTGTGACGTAATGTTGTCTGCAAGTGCAGAATAGATCTTGTAAAGACATAGTCTTCTAGTGCCCGAACAAAGGGTTTTTATATGCATAAACTACATTTTGCTGCAAAACTGAACAACTTGGTCATTCACGCTTCACTCATTCTTCACTTTACTAAACAGCGTCTGTAATATAATAATAATATTCAACGCATATAATATCGTTGTGACGTAATGATGTCTGCAAGTGCAGAATAGAACTTGTAAAGGCGTAGGATTATAATGCCCGAACAAAGGGTTTGTATATGTATAAACTGTACTTGGCAGCAAAACTAAACAACTTTGAACAATCACGCTTCATTCATTCTTCACTATACTAAAAAGCGTCTGTAATCTAATAATAATATTCAACGCACATGATATCGTTGTGACGTAATGATGTCTGCAAGTGCAGAATAGCACTTGGAAAGACGTAGGTTTCTAGTGCCCGACACGAACGAAGGGTTTTTATATGCATAAACTGTACTTGGCAGCAAAACTAAACAACTTTAAACAATCACGCTTCATCTATTCTTCACTATACTAAACAGCGTCTGTAATCTAACAATAATATTTAACGCACATAATATCGTTGTGACGTAATGTTGTCTGCATGTGCAGAATATAACTTGTAAATACGTAGTTTTCTAGTGCCCGAACAAAGGGTTTTTATATGCATAAACTGTACTTGGCAGCAAAACTAAACAATTTTGAACAATCACGCTTCATTTATTCTTCACTATACTAAAGAGCGTCTGTAATCTAATAATAATATTCAATGCAATTAATATCGTTGTGACGTAATGATGTCTGCAAGTGTAGAATAGCACTTGTAAAGAAGTAGGCTTCTAGAGGCCGAACAAAGGGTTTTTATATGCATAAACTACATTTTGTTGCAAAACTGAACAACTTTGAACAATCACGCTTCATTTATTCTTCACTATACTAAACAGCGTCTGTAATCTAATAATAATATTCAACGCACATAATATCGTTGTGACGTAATGTTGTCTGCAAGTGCAGAATGGAACTTGTAAAGAAGTAGGTTTCTGGAGCCCGAACAAAGGCTTTTATATGCATAAACTACATTTTGACGCCAAACTGAACAACTTTGAACAATCATGCTTCATTTATTCTTCACTATACTAAACAGCATCTGTAAACTGATAATATTATTCAACGCACATAATATCGTTGTGACGTAATGATGTCTGCAAGTGCAGAATGGAACTTTTAAAGACGTAGGTTTCTAGAGCCCGAACGAAGGGTTTTTATATGCATAAACTACATTTTGACGCCAAACTGAAAAACTTTGAACAATCACGCTTCATTTATTCTTCACTAGACCAAACAGCGTCTGCAATCTGATAATAATATTAAACGCACATAATATCGTTGTGACGTAATGATGTCTTCAAATGCAGAATAGCACTTGTAAAGACGTAGGCTTCTAGTGCCCAAACAAAGGGTTTTTATATTTATAAACTGTACTTGGCAGCAAAACTTAACAACTTTGAACAATCACGCTTCATTCATTCTTCACTATACTAAAAAGCGTCTGTAATATAATAATGATATTCAGCGCACATAATATCGTTGTGACGTAATGTTGTCTGCAAGTGCAGAATGGAACTTGTAAATACGTAGGTTTCTAGAGCCCAAACAAAGGGGTTTTATATGCATAAACTACATTTTGTTGCAAAACTGAACAACTTTGAACAATCACGCTTCATTTATTCTTCACTATACTAAACAGCGTCTGTAATCTAATAATAATATTCAACGCACATAATATCGTTGTGACGTAATGTTGTCTGCAAGTGCAGAATGGAACTTGTAAAGACGTAGGTTTCTAGAGCCCAAACAAAGGGGTTTTATATGCATAAACTACATTTTGCAGCCAAACTGAAAAACTTTGAACAATCACGCTTCATTCATTCTTCACTTTACCAAACAGCGCATGTAATCTAATAACAATATTCAACGCACATAATATCGTTGTGACTTAATGATGTCTGCAAGTGCAGAAAATAACTTGTAAAGACAAAGGTTCCTAGTGCTCGAACAAAGTGTTTTTATATGCATAAACTGTACTTGGCAGCAAAACTAAACAACTTTGAACAATCACGCTTCATTTCTTCTTCACTATACTAAACAGCGTCTGTAATCTAATAATAATATTCAACGCACATAATATCGTTGTGACGTAATGTTGTCTGCAAGTGCAGAATGGAAATTGTAAAGACGTAGGTTTCTAGAGCCCAAACAAAGGGGTTTTATATGCATAAACTACATTTTGCAGCCAAACTGAAAAACTTTGAACAATCACGCTTCATTCATTCTTCACTTTACCAAACAGCGCATGTAATCTAATAACAATATTCAACGCACATAATATTGTTGTGACTTAATGATGTCTGCAAGTGCAGAAAATAACTTGTAAAGACAAAGGTTCCTAGTGCTCGAACAAAGTGTTTTTATATGCATAAACTGTACTTGGCAGCAAAACTAAACAACTTTGAACAATCACGCTTCATTTATTCTTCACTATACTAAACAGCGTCTGTAATGGAATAATAATATTCAATGCAATTAATATCGTTGTGACGTAATGATGTCTGCAAGTGCAGAATAGCACTTGTAAAGAAGTAGGCTTCTAGAGGCCGAACAAAGGGTTTTTATATGCATAAACTACATTTTGTTGCAAAACTGAACAACTTTGAACAATCACGCTTCATTTATTCTTCACTATACTAAACAGCGTCTGTAATGTAATAATAATATTCAACGCACATAATATCGCCTCGGGGAGACTAGAAACCCCTCAGGCCGATGCGACATGTGATGTCATCATTCACACGAGAGCACGGTCCGCGCTAGTTCCACTCAGTTCCACTCAGTGTCAACATGCCGTTCGTACTAGTGACCGAACTTGTCTTAAGCTGGGATGCCTGGCACCAGTTGACGGTAGGTTTGTTCAACTTTGTATACAGTTTTTATGTGATTTTTTTTTTTTTTAATTTCTTTTGTACTATACCGTTTCGCTAAATAATCAAAAATTAAGGTAAAGACGTCTACGATGCCTTGAACAAAACGTCGTTTCGTCAGCAATGAAAGGGGCCTTTTGAACGATAACGTCAAAATACCCGTTTTCAAAAAGGGTGCCTTAAACAAGCGAAAATACTTTTACGATGTTGTGGTAGGTACGTTACGATCTCTTAATACCCCTGTCACATGTAGCGAAAAACGATCGGAGGAGGCATGACCCTGATGCCGACGAAGAAATGGCAGAATTTCTCGCAGACTCGATCGTCCGTTTGATTTTCGCTACATGTGACAGGGGTATAACGACAGCTTACTGTTCTCAAGGGACAGACAATCAGATAAATAGCAAAACGAAACTTTAGTATCTATGATAAAACTTAGGCCCTGTGTACGCGATCTGACCCAACAGACCGGTACTGGATACAGTTAACGTATGAGTTACGTACGTCTACTTAGTAGCAAAGCCCTGTGGCACATACGTCGACGTCGACTAAACCATGAACAAGAAATTATCATGTTCTAAACTTGCAACAGGTACAATGTGCTTAACGTGTTAGGAATTAATGTCTGATGCCCTTCTTTTATTCTTATTCGCACACCAAATCGCCGTCAGCCAGGCGTGATTTTGTGTGCGCAGACGTCGAAGTGGATGTGTACCACTGGATCTGGATGTAAGAGGTAACCGTAACTATACATTGTACAGACAAATGAAAATTCAGTCAATGTATTTTTACTTGGCTACCATGCACCAGAGGTGAAGTCACGGGGAGGGAAACAAGGCAACAAAACAAAATTGACACCATGTCAGCACGAACAAAACGATATGCCCAAAGTCCATTACCTTACATTGTCAAGCTCTTGAACAGCAGTAAATAACTTTTATTTAGCTCCAATGTGTAATGATTATTGTATTTTATGATGTTGTAAATTGGCAACTATGTACATAAGTTTATTGAATGTATATAAGTTGATTGATGTATTTTACCTGTAGTGTGGGACTTTGTTACTGTGAATCTCACAATTCAGCCTTTTTGGCTACCAGGAGTTTTCAAATCAATAAACCAGTCTATTTAGGTCCTGACTAGAATTTACACTAACATGTAATTTTTTGTTCCTTTACACAGGACGACCCCACTTGAACCGGTGAACACTCAGTTCTCTACTGGAGGTACAACTTAAACCGAGGAATAAAAAATCAGAAAACTACTTTGTCTTTCGTGTCTTTTGTCTCTTTATTTGCTACACAATCTTGAATCTATACCCGTGTCTATGACCAAAAAGGAATAGAATTTTTGGACATTGTGTGTATCTGGATTACATAACACTCAAAGGACTGGGAGATAAAAAAAGGCCGAAATTTTCGAGTTTTCCAGAAAGTCTAGGGAAAAAAATCATAAAGTATATCTGAAATATTGAATCAGAAACTAAAAAGGAACAGTTGAGTATTAACCCGTGCATGTTCAAACCCTTTGTTCGGGCACTAGAAACCTATGTCTTTACAAGTTCTATTCTGCACTTAGCTTGCAGACATCATCACGTCACAACGATATTATTTTTAGATTACAGACTCTGTTTAGTATGGTGAAGACGAAAGGAAGCGTGATTGATCAAAGTTGTTCAGTTTAGCTGACAAGGGCAGTATTTGTATGTAAAACGCTTTGTTTGGGCACTAAAAACCTACGTCTTTTTAGGTTCTATTCTGCACTTGCAGACATCATTACGTCACAACGATATTATGTGCGTTGAATATTACTATTAGATTACAGACGCTGTTTAGTATAGTGAAGAATGAACGAAGGGCTATTGAACAAAGTTGTTCAGTTTGGCTGGCAAGTACAGTTTATGCATGTTCAGACCCTTTGTTCGGGCACTAGAAACCTATGTCTTTACAAGTTCTATTCTGCACTTGCAGACATCATTACATCACAATTATATTATGTGCGTTGAATATTATTATTACATTACAGACGCTTTGTAGTTTAGTGAAGAATAATCGAATCGTTTTTGATCAAAGTTATTCAGTTTTGCTGGCAAGTACAGTTTATGCATGTTCAAACCCTTTGTTCGGGCACTAGAAACCTATGTCTTAACAAGTTTTATTCTGCACTTGCAGACATCATTACGTCACAACGATATTATGTGCGTTGAATATTATCATTAGATCAAAGACGCTGTTTAGTATAGTGAAAAATGAACGAAGCGTTATTGATCAAAGTTGTTCAGTTTTGCTGCCAAGTACAGTTTATGCATATAAATACCCTTTGTTCGTGCACTAGAAAACTACGTATTTACAAGTTATATTCTGCAGTTGCAGACATCATTACGTCACAACGATATTATGTGCGTTGAATATTATTATTAGATTACAGACGCTGTTTAGTATAGTGAAGAATGAAAGAAGCGTTATTGTTCAAAGTTGTTCAGTTTTGCTGCCAAGTACAGTTTATGCATATAAAAACCCTTTGTTCGGGCACTAGAAAACTACGTATTTACAAGTTCTTTTCTGCACTTGCAGACATCATTACGTCACAACGATATTATGTGCGTTGAATATTATTATTACATTACAGACGCTTTACAGTATACTGAAGAATAATCGAATCGTTATTGATTAAAGTTGTTCAATTTGGCTGGCAAGTACAGTTTATGCATGTTCTGACTCTCTGTTCGGGCACTAGAAGCCTGTGTCTTTAAAAGTTCTATTCTGCACTTGTAGACATCATTACGTTAAAACGATATTATGTGCGTTGAATATTGTTATACATTACAGACTCTGTTTAGTATAGTAAAGACCAAAGGAAGCGTAATTGATCAAAGTTGTTCAGTTTTCTTGAAATTGTAGTTTATGCATATAAAAATCCTTTGTTCGGGCACTAGAAACCTACGTCTTTACAAGTTCTATTCTGCACTTGCAGACATCATTACGTCACAACGATATTATGGGTGTTGAATATTATTATTACATTACAGACTCTGTTTAGTATAGTAAAGACCAAAGGAAGCGTGAGTGATCAAAGTTGTTCAGTTTTGCTGAAATTGTAGTATATGCATATAAAAACCCTTTGTTTGGGCACTAGAAACCTATGTCTCTACAACTTGTATTCTGCACTTGCAGACATCATTACGTCACAACTGTATTATGTGCGTTGAATATTATTATTAAATTACAGACTCTGTTTAGTAGAGTGAAGAATGAACGAAGCGTGATTGATCAAAGTTGTTCAGTTTTGCTGAAATTGTAGTTTATGCATATAAAAATCCTTTGTTCGGGCACTAGAAACCTACGTCTTTACAAGTTCTTTTCAGCACTTGCAGACATCATTACGTCACAACTGTATTATGTGCGTTGAATATTATTATTAAATTACAGACTCTGTTTAGTAGAGTGAAGAATGAACGAAGCGTGATTGATCAAAGTTGTTCAGTTTTGCTGCCAAGTACAGTTTATGCATATAAAAACCCTTTGTTCGGGCACTAGAAAACTACGTATTTACAAGTTCTATTCTGCACTTGCAGACATCATTACGTCACAACTGTATTATGTGCGTTGAATATTATTTCATTAGATTACAGACGCTGTTAGTAGAGTGAAGAATGAACGAAGCGTGATTAATCAAAGTTGTTTAGTTTTGCTGCAAATTATAGTTTATGCATATAAAACCCTTTGTTCGGGCACTAGAAAACTACGTCTTTACAAGTTATATTTGGTTATGACGTCACGATGACATGATGTGCGGTAATTTGGATGCTTTAATCTGATTTAACAAGTGATTCAATGATTGTTGAATGTCGTTTGGATTACAATCATTATTTTAAGCGACCTTGATACATGGCGTTTCTTGTCTTGGATGTATATAATGTATTATTTACATAAATGACTTATCCAAAAATTTCAAACGTTATGGCGTCAAGGTTAAAAAATGTGCGTTACTTTTATCACTTGATTTTGATAGTAAAACCCGTCGAGAGCGAGTAGAAATCCATTTGACTGCTATTGATTACTTAGTTACGTTTCTACAAGGCTTTGAAAGTGTTGTATTTACCTAGAATACCAGGGATCTGGAAAGCAACTGTTATTAGTATTGTCCATATTTTAGACGTTATGACATCACGATTGCGTGTGCGTTAATTCTGATTATTGAATCTTATTTACTGTCTAATTTAGTGATTGTAGAATGTCATTTGGACTTCAAAAATCATCAAGCTACCTTGCTATAAGGCGTCAAATGTCTTTGAGGTACATAATGCAGTATTTACATAAATGAACTTGTATATTTCTAACTATCAAACGCCATAGCGTTAATATGACAGGGACCGGAAAGCTACTTTTATGTTTAAATAACGTTATACATAACGTTATATTGGGTGGTAACAGACAATAAGTAGCATTTTTTTAATATCTATTATAGGTTTCAATGGAAATGAAGCAGTTGCAGTTTGTACGAATCGACGCCCGAATCAGATGCTACCTTCTGTGCAAGACAAATCGCCGGCTAAATCGCTGGCTTCAAGCAAATCGACGGCTAAATCGACGCAATGCTTGACTGTATCAATGGTCCAACTCATAAATCCACTTGCAAGTATAAGTCTCAAACAGTGAACGTCAAGACACGGCTAACTGAACTGGGACAGTAGATTTCAGGATGCAACCCCGAAGACACTACTTTAGACAGATACCACAAACCCCCATGTGGTGCCCACTTCAAATTTCTCGGCGTGGGGCCATCCCATTGAAAAACAATGGGGCCGACACCTCAGCGAAATGGTCAACTTTGATGCGCCGGATGCCGTCTTAGAATACATTTTGACATCTTGAATGAAGTCCACAATGTTCTCTGACTTATCAAGAGTACGATGATACAGTTATTATCCCCATTTGACAAATTGTTTATTTTCTATGATTTTTTTGTGTAAAGCACCCTTATGCCTAATTCTGGCTGTCGACAGCTACGAAAAGGCCGCCATTTTGATCATGCTGATCAGCTGGTCTGCTCGAGTCCCATCACGCATTGCGCGGCATTTAATCTACCACCGACAACTCTCGCTAATGACAGCGATCTGGAACATTGGATCGTAATCTATACCCGACACTATCGCCTAATAATTTCCCATTTTTAACGACAAGAAACGCTAATGACAACAGTATCGGGTGGCAAGATTAAGAACACAATAATCACTCATCCGAACTGCACATGGAATGTATTCTAAGAATGACTTTTCACCTGAGAATGATTTATTTTGCAAAAAAATAGCCAGAATCTAGTTTAATTATCCTATTCCTTGGTGTAGAGAACCTTGTCTTTTAGCCCTTTATATTATACTAGTAGTCACCGGCTAGTTGGTCAGCCCTTGTTGAGTGTGCTGAACTGACAAACCAATAAGTAAATAAATGCTAATCACACAGTGTCGCAGTACATACAGAATATAGTAATTCTGATAAATGCATATAGACGATGTTTAACCCCGTCCTCTGCAATAGCAACCAATATTTTAGTAATACACAACACCATCACAATTTCCTTCTGGTGAAATTAGTCTGCTGTTCAATTTTCCGGTAACAGAGACCGGACCAAAATTACATGCATAATGTAACTGTGTCATCTGCTAGGAAATACTGACCACGGGTGCGTGGTTGTATTTTTCCTACCTCTGGTACGTATTGCCTTTTAAGGTCTTAAAAGATCTGTAAAGCCAAAAGAAGCAAATCTCACGTACAGTGGTTTTCACCTGATTCACTATCCATGAAATAAGAAAAGCTAAGAAATTTGTTTACCTTCCGGGCCGGCGATTGTCAATATGACAAGTTGGAGTCCGCGATATCTTATCATATATCGTGTTGTAGACTTGGTGTGCTTCTAGAAGTAACATAACTGTGAGGTAGGAATGAGAGTAATAGTAGAAGTGGCACTAGCGAGGTAGCCTTGGGTGCACTTCGGGAAGTGACACAAGTGAGGTTGCCATGAGAGTAGTAGAAGTGACACAAGTGAGGTAGCCATGAGAGTAGTAGAAGTGACACAAGTGAGGTAGCCATGAGAGTAGTAGAAGTGACACAAGTGAGGTAGCCATGAGAGTAGTAGAAGTGACACAAGTGAGGTAGCCATGAGAGTAGTAGAAGTGACACAAGTGAGGTAGCCATGAGAGTAGTAGAAGTGACACAAGTGAGGTAGCCATGAGAGTAGTAGAAGTGACACTAGTGAAGTTGCCATGAGAGAAGTAGAAGTGACACAAGCGAGTGGTAGTGAGATAGCCATGAGTATAGTTGTGTTCCTCGAAGTGACACTAGTAATCAGTAGTTATAGAAATGGCGCTGACTATATATATAGCCATATAGTTAATACTGGCTACCACACTAGTAATCATTTGTACTTCTTGCTAATTTAATGCAGGAAATAAAGACTTGTTGGCTGTGATACCATGTTTTGTCGCTTCGATTTATGGTCTCATTTTTAGCCGTTTTCTTCGCCATCTCGTTTTTTGGGGGCTTTCGCATTAACGGGGGATATTCAAGAGAAATCCAAGCTGCCCATAAAACACGTGTTTCTAAACAAGTGATTCACTTGGAAGCTATATTTAGGCGTATATGCGCCCTTTTGGCATAGAAATCTACAGTGAATGGAAAATTTTCGTATTTATAACTGTAAAAGAATCTGAGTAGTGTATACTGTTTGTATATGCATGTATAATGTCTAGTAGGTCACAGATTATCCGGATGTGTAAGACGTGATTACATGAAATAATGCAACAGTCCTGGTTGTGTTAAGTAGAAGAACGCACTACCAGGCAGATCAAGTCAAAAGCTTTACCGTGTAAAAATCGACAAAATGGCTCGTCTTTCAGTTTTGATAGCCTTGGCGATTATATCAAGGTGCGCATTATCTATGTTCTATTCTTGCCCGAATTGCCAGGGTTTTAAGGTGAAGTGTGACCGGGTCACCAACGCTACTTACGATGCCACGTTTTATGAAGAGCTTTCTCCCAAATGCGTCATCTGTACCTCCCTACCGGAGCACACGGGCCGGGATGTCGTTCCAACCTGCCCACTCGTCAAGAGAACAAAATGGCTGTGGCTGCGAAATTTTCGCCTAGACTACCTCTCCCTGCTGGATTTGAGCCATCTTCAAAACATCGAAACGCTCTACGTTCAACCAGGTAAGTTACTATTGCCTCTGTCGCATTTCCAAGGGCCCAATAAAGGCGTGGAAGTATTCCTTCAAGATCTACGTAACGGTAGTTCACCTTTATATTATCCCCATGGTAACTTATATCCGTTGTTTTCAAAAACGATATATGTAGGGATATCTAGTCGACGGACGTTGGTTTCAAAGGGCAATATTTTCATAACATTCCAGTCTGAAACAGTCATCTGTCGACTTGATATCTTTACATACTCTGATTTTATAATAAATAATAAGTTTATTTGCAAGTTCGTGCCCGAGGGCTAATTAATTGCAAGTACATGGTATAAACATAGTGACAATGGACAGTCATGAACAATAATCTAATCTAATACTAGTGTTGGCTATTTCTAAACAGGTTGGGTTTGACTTCTTTTTTGGAAGCAGAGGGAGACGAAAAGCCCCACATTTTCTAGAATTTGTGGGTTTTGCGATTTCAAGAGAAAAGTGGCATTCTGTTCGTCTGTCAATGTGGGGAAGTTGGGATAAGTCTTTGTGGCTTCTCTAAACAGAGTGATTCTTTCGGTTTCGTTGAATGAAGATTTGGAAACGAAATGTGTTTCGTCTCCCACTGCTTTAGATGTACAGTATTTACAAATTCGTTCACACACTGGTAATCTCTTATATCTCCCTTTCTCTACTTCAAGAGGATGAGCGCTAATTCTGAATTTGCTTATTGCGGAGCACACTTCGAAATTAACTACAATTGTAGTTCTAAGTACTTCTCTCTAACGTATACAGATTTACAAGTTTTGTAGAATCTCAGCTTACCGGTATCTATACTTATACTATGTTAATATATACAACGGATAAATGTTACCCCACGGATAAAGGTGAAATAGCGTTACATGTATTTGTAAGTTAAGAAAAGCAATCCCTACGGTATTTGGCCGAGAACCCGGAGCTGCCCTGAATTCGAAATTGCCTAACGCTGACCAGTCGGGACCAATGTTATCTCAAATAAGTACAACATACTTCTTAGGTAACAAACGTACTTCCTCAATTCTTTTTTATACCTTCGACAAGCAGGTCGCCTATGTCCTGAAGTAAACGTTTCACCAAATTTCTTATCTCCAACCAGATCCTAGGTGCGTAATGTATAGTACCAAACTTACCATAGTGCCCGTTTGACTCCCTTAGCCGGCTATACTCCCTGACCAGCTTTGATACTACTCTAGTATCTTATGGCACCGTAGGATCTGCTTGGAGATTACAAATTTCCCGCTTTCTTCATCAATTTTAGGAAACCTTGTACGCCTGGCAAGTGGTACATTTTCCGGTCTCCTTCGTCCGGGAACGTTGTCGCTGAACCATAACAAACTCCCATATCTACGGAAGGACTGGCTTGTTCAAGGCAGCGGTCATCTGAATCTAGCTCACAACGAAATAGCCTTCATAGAAAATGGGGCTTTTACCCCCGGTCCTTTTGGGGCAGGTACTAAGGCTGTACTTCTCCAATGGAACAAACTGGAGATCATCACGCCAGACTACTTCAGACAGCTTTCGTCGGTTATGCTGTTGGACCTGCGATACAACAGAATTCACACCATCTACAGAGGTATCCAGAAATCTTTCTACAATCATTGCTTCAGTGTCATTGCTTCAGTGTCTACGTATTGCACGCTTGTCTGGATGATCGTGTTCTTGTGTGTTCGTAGTTGCTGTATTTCACTGTCAGTAACACTCGCAAGACGCGAATAGGTAGACTTTGTCACCGAAAAGTCAGGCTTGTGGTACTGCACACAGGAAGTAGCATTCAGAGGTGGTAAGAACTAGTAAAAATCCACACCATCTAGAGAGGTATCCATACATCTCCCTACAATCAATTGCTTCCGTGTATGCTTGCAGTAATATTCTTCACTTTAAGGTAATACACCTTTCTCACGCGGCGGCCATCATAGATTGAAGACGAGGTCAATGAGGCAAACAAACAAAAGTTATTTCTAAAATCAGCGCCCATTTAGTATTTCCCCAGACCACAAAAATTTTCACAATGAAAGATCAAATAATAAACATTATAACAAGTGTTATACACCGAAATATGTAGCAATTTATAGTAGCGTACACTGATCCCACTGTCCCTTAAGAGATGCAAAATAAAAACATAATAATGCAAATATTTGACAGACATGCAGCCAAGTCTCTTATTGGATGTTTTCCTGATTGGCAGGCTATCATTGGTTGAACTACTAATTATGATGGACAGTCTTTTGTTTGCCTCATTGAACTCGTTTTAGATCTATCATGGCCGCCGCGTGAGAAAGGTGTATTTCTACTATAATTGAGACCTATATGTTCCCTCTTTTCTTTCATGCAAAACTATTCGTTTTACCCAAATTTGCAATAGAGTTGTTTTTACTACCAAATTATGATATTTTGGACTTATACTTAGGCCAGCTGTACAAAAAACGTGCCTATGTTTGTTATTTCAGGTAGTTTCGATGGCCCATACCGCCTCCGGATATTACGTCTTGCCGGTAACAAATTGACGGCATTCCGTGCGGACTGGTTCCCGGCCATAGATCAGCAAAGACTACTTTTTAGACTAGACATAGCAAATAATGAAATCGGCTACATCGAACCGGGAGTATTTAAAAATACCCCACGTTTAGGGTTACTTGATCTCTCCAACAACCTCATAACAACAGTATTCGCTGACCTACTGAATTCGAAACTACTGGGATATTTTTGGGAAACAGACCTGAACTTGAAAGGAAATCCTATCCGCTGTACATGCTCTCTTCATTGGTTTATGAAATCCGGTCTACATGCAAAATATGATTTGGGACTTCTGACTTGTAATCATCCAAACCGCCTACACGGGATCAAACTAAATACCTTCACCAGTGCTATGATAGAAGCGATGCCTTGTCCGAATCCCAGAATTTCATTGACAAATTTAGATGGTGATAGGTCGTTCCGTTGTAAAATATGTTGGGAAAAAGAACCCCCTCGCATTGAATGGACGCTCCCAAATAACACACATGTCCTGATCACTAACGTATCGTATGCAGAGAAAGCACTCATAAACATTGGAAACGTGAATATCACTACGTCATTCGACATGAAACCAGAAGGTTTCAACTGCTGCGATTCAAGAACATTTGGCAACAATAACAATTCAACACAAGCAAACGGCAAATGTAATTTTGTGGGTAAAACTATATCATCTGCCACAGTAAGTGAGAACATCGCCCAAGAATGGCAAAATGAGCTTGTTTCCTGTACGGCGGTGTTTGCTTTAGAAGGAGCGAGCATTACAGCTAAGCATAATGTGTCTCGAGCCATACGTACGACGGACGTCCCCCCATCAAAGCCTTTGATCACCGCGAACAATACACTAAGCATAGTCAGTAGTGTAACCGTCACCAGGCCTCTTAATTTGACTATAGCGACAGAAAATGCGACTGAGATCGACCAAATAGTTTTCCTCCTAAATACAAACCAAAAGGACAAGGTTGAAGTGAACGTATTGGATCTGGTCATTACGAGTCTACTTACATTATCAATTTTGGCCTTTTGTTATTTCATCATTCAGTCGCTGCAAAGGAACTCACCGGACAACTCGCAAAACAACCAAACCCAAAATGGCACTCTTCACCACCAACAGACATTTGACGAGGTATCGCAGCACGCTTACGATACAATAGAAGACCAACCTGAAACAAGTAACCAGAAGAGAGACACACTAGACGGTCAAGTACCGACGATATCAGATGATATAATCACACCCTACGGGCAGGCTGTATTGTCAGGTGCCTACCAGGGGATGGACACAGCACTGAACGCAATACCGAGTAGGTCACAGGATCAAGTGCCTGAAAACAAAAGTAACCAAACACCTTACGACAACAAGAACGAGAACAACCCCATGAAAACATCTAAACTTTATAACAAACAATAGAATATTTGTGTATATAGGAAATACTACATATTTTACCGTGTTTATCTAATACGTTGACAGAAATACCATTGTTGTTGTTGTTGTCTAGTGGCACACAGGCCAGCAAGTTTTGAAAAATATTTATTATTTGTATATCTTTTACAGGGTGTGTTTGTGTGTGGTATGTGTTTGTGTGTGTGTGTGGGGGGGGGGGGGGGGGGGGTAGCGCCCTCTCGGCCTCTCCCCTTCAACGTTCTGTGTGATGATGTTCAGGGGACCTCCATTTTACGTCCCTGCAGAAAAACGACTGCAGCCCCAACTGAAATGCCCTTCCCATGATTTGAACTGGGGCCTCCCAGTTACCAACTTAATACAATCTTTATTGACACGACAAAAGTACAGCGACTTTCGTAAGGTCTACATGTATAACAACTACTTACAGTACAGCTAAACACATATATATGGATATCTATAGGTATGGATACATCAACATAAAGGGTCTAGCATGTCATTTACACTATTGGTTCTACGGTATAAACAATCGTGGATATATTTGCCTACTTGTACACAATGTGGATTATCGCCTCCCAGAATGTACTTGAATTTATCTATCGAACAGAGAGTAGCAAAGTCTTTAGAGCAAGTGGAAAGTAATGTGAAATCTAGAATCAGGAGCTCAACTGTGAGACTGCTACCCGTTGAGCTACAGGGACATCCATCAGAAAAGTGAAAACATATCCGAGAAACAGCAGCTCTTGTTCACGTGTTTATCCTATTTTTTACTCACATTAATTGTATATCATAATATATGTTGAGGACGAAACAGAACGGAAGTCCATGTCTACTATATAAAACGCACCTTTTAATCTTCAAAATCCCGAAACACCAAAAAATAATGAAAAAGTTCCTGTTATCAAAACATTTACCTGTAGTGTGTTTTATGTCTAAAGAAACAGATCCGAATTAAATGCATAATGTAACTATGTCACATGAATATTCACCTGTTGCAACTATTGCCCCCGCATATCCGTCACCGCTTTAAACAATGGGTATAGAGAATTATGGCACCGTATACACCTAAGCTAATAAAGCGGTTCATTAACGTAATTACCATATTACCAATTACCATCATATGTCTAGCCGAGATGACTCAGCTTTGGAGGGCATATTTACTTGTTATATCATATAGTAGCCCATACTCTAGATCCAGTTTTTGTTTGTCCGGCCCTTTTTCTTGTTTGCCCGGCCGGATTGTTTCTAAACTGAGTGACTGGGCGATAAAATCTCACCAACACTTCCTATACCAGCCGAAATGCCACTGTTTGTACATATGCGATCGATTTCTACGTTTTATTTGTCTTTGAATCGCGGCGCCATTTTGGTGGCTCTTGTTCCCAAGGTGTTGTAAGATTCCTTCTAGCTGATTGTTGACAATACCTAATCTCCAAGCAGATCCTAGTATGGCATATAGCATAAGATAGTACCAAACTGACCAAGGAGTGTAGTCAGCCAAGAGTAGTCAATTTGCCCCCGGTAGCAAAATACACTCCTAAGCCGGCTTCACTCACCTCTGCCAGCTTTTGATACTATCTTTTAATGAATGAAGACCTTTATTGTACGTTTTTGCTTTCTAACAAGCTAAGTACAGGTCAATGTGAATAGGGTACATCTCCTAGTGATTCTAAGTACAATCTGTGTAAACTGTGATACATGACTGGAACTACAAAGTCTAAAGTATACTAGTACTAGTATGTACATGTTCAACTTCTTCTCTCTTCTTTATACAGTTGTGAATGTAGTTGCAGGTTGAGTTAAGAATACATGATTTGTCTAATTGCACTAGAAATGTAAATTTTTCAGTGCTATTTAAATGCATAAAGCATGGGAACTTATTTTGTACACATTTGAAGAAGATATTTCTCTCATCGTTGTATAGTGAACAGTCAACAATAAAATGACACTCGTCTTCTATCTTGTTAAAGTTACAATATTGACAAATTCTTTGCTCGAGAGCTAGGAATGCAATTATGTCTACCTTTTTCAACATGCAGTTTGTGTGAACTAACATGGAGTTTTGTGATGGCTGTTCTATGTCGAGTGTTTGGGATACTAAGACATTTCTCCTCGTGGTGAGACGTTTTGAGTAATCTATATGTGCGTAATTTGTTGTTATTACGCCTTTCTGTTGTGAAAGATTGGAAGTACATGTCTTTGAGACGTTCAACGGTGAATGGATGAGATAATCTGAGAGGGATTTAAAACAAATGACATGGGTGAATGCCAAACATAGCCAAAACCACATTCCTCTAGCGTCTTACGAACTCCAGACGCCCAGCATTTAGCACCTAATGCATCTAAGTCAAATTGACACAAAAGAGCGTCTGCTGACAGGCTATCAGCTGGCACAGTCTGGTGTATATGCTACCGTAGGTTCTGCTCGGAGATTAGACAATACCATGAGAACGAGACCTATACCCCGGATGCGGGTAGGTTATCGGATATTTATAACCTGGGGAAAACGGAGCCTTCGGATTGGTCGACGTCGTCTGGCTATATGATAATACGCTGACAATCACTTGACAAGGAAGCCATCTTTCAGCGGGTCGTTCTCTATATATAAGAACTTGTGTCAAACGAAACAGTGATGACAAAAAAACTTGATGGAAGAGAGAGAAACGACAGAAAAATTGAAACGTGCACTTGACCCTTCTACTGTCGTATAGAACACGACAATCACTTGACAAGGAAGCCATCTTTCATCGGGTCGTCCGGCTCGACTGTAAACTCTGCGGTTCCGGTGTAGTACGCATTTCCCGCCACTTCCACGATCACAGCGTCGAACTCTCCCCACCTGGTCTCTCTCACCGGCCGGCCCGTCATCACCGAACCCGTGGGGCCGCTCGCGAACTGCCGCGCTTTGGACAGGTCGAGCTGGCCCCGGCGGTGCTGAAAACAAACGAAAAATTCGTCGGAGAAAATTCTGTAAACTCCAGCTGCACGCAGATATTGCGGTGGGATAATATAAGAAGCTAGGGCCAATAAAATACCTTCCCCAGCTTACGAGGGGCATTCAATAAGTAATGCCCCTGACCCACTTCCAGTTGTCTGATCTAAATGAAATTTTGCATGTGTAATGAGTCATATCTCTATGGGTTATGTTGCAAAAAACAGCTCTGAACTAATTGTGGTTACTGATTTACTGGTGTTTGAACTGAGTCAGGTGTGAAATGGACCAGGTGTGAAATGGAGCAAGTTGGGTGTCGCGCAGTGATCCGTTTTTTGTATTTGAAAGGACGCACACCAAAGGGGACTTTTGATGAAATGAAAAAAACTTATGGTGATGATGCCCCATCATATGACCTTGTAAAACGCTGGTATCCTGAATTCAAACAAGGTCGGAAGTCTGTGGAAACAGCTCCCAGACCTGGTCGTCCCTCTTCTGCCATTGATGAGGCATCTGTCGGAGGACCAACCTGGGATGTCCTACAAGAACGGTGTCCAGAGCTACATCAAATGATGGGAGAAATGCAAAACTCTGGGTGGTTCCTATGAAGAGAAAGACTAATAACTGTGCCAAGTTTCATTAATCTCCTGCTATGGGAAATGGGTCAGTGACATTACTTATTGAATGCCCCTCGTATGATACTATCTTATGCCACTGCGCAAGGTCTACGTGGAGTTTAGAAATTGTGCTATATCATTTTAT
Source organism: Branchiostoma floridae x Branchiostoma belcheri (assembly GCA_019207045.1). Taxonomy (NCBI): domain Eukaryota; kingdom Metazoa; phylum Chordata; class Leptocardii; order Amphioxiformes; family Branchiostomatidae; genus Branchiostoma; species Branchiostoma floridae x Branchiostoma belcheri. Next base: position 18,893,864 of record CM033039.1, read on the forward strand.
ATGTTCGTTAGTTATTAAATGATGATTTTTGTTCAAAGTGAAGTGTATAGTGAAGGGGCTGTTCAATGAGGTACATTTGTACTAGGTTATCTAGCAGTACGGTTTGTGACCCAGCTAAGTCGTCTGGGATGTTATTTGGCAATACTTGGCCAATTTCTATCATTTTCCAGCAAGTTGTGGAGCCTGGCTGAGACTTCCATACGAACCTCATACGGAATTGTATATGTACGCACGTGTGGACCTACCTAACAGGAATACGGATGTGAGCTGAGGAAAGTGATGCAAGAGATGGACTTCTTCTTCCTTAAAGCACTGAGAGAAGCGACAGGCTGGGCCAAGTGGAAGGACTTCTTCAGAGGAGGATTGAGTGAGAATGACAGAGACTCTTTTTCTTTTTGTCCTTTATCTCACCATTACAGAAACTCTTGCCGTTGTTCCCGACCCACATGGAGACCGGTCTGCGGACGCATCACCGTACACACTGGTGTGAACCGTCGGCGCCGGGTCGTACTCGTCCCGCCCGTCTGTTATGATCGTCCCGTACAGGAACGCCAGGTCCGGGTGCTCCGGGTGGCGTAACGGCACGGCCTTCTTCACGGCTTCTGTCACTGCTGTGGCGGCGTTCCTGACGGCTTGAACAGGAGCTGTACGGATATCTAGCCCGAGAGAGCTGTCGGGGAGAAAGGCGTAGAACGCTCCTCCGGAAGCGATGTCTACCTTCACCCGCCCATACTTCGGAACGTCGACTTCTTGGTCGAGCGCAAAGACAAACGCTGGAACACTGTGGAATCTGAAAGAAAGTAAATTCAAGTCTTACAAAGACCATACCGTCTCACTGGACAAAGCCAGAATACTGGACACTGAACAGGACTAGTTTGTAAGAGGTTTAAAGGTGGCCATAAACATCAGGGAACTCAAGCCATATCACCAGTAAGCCCATTTGAATGAAATTTCAAGTGGAACGCCAGAGGGGAAAATCCAGTACAAGGGTAAACGGGAGTGGTAGATTTGAACCTTAGTTTGAACAAGTGATTTCAGTCTGATTGAAATCTCCTAAGTCTCAACAAAAGCGCACAATGGGAAGCAATATTTGAGAGAAAAACTCTTCTTTTTCTTTGAGGCCATTGTTTTAATTACGTGGCTACATGTGTACAGACTTAGCTTTGGCAAGGAGATTACAGAACAACAGCAAAGCCTGGCTTACCTGACACGCCCACTTTTTCCGTCTTGATAATCGACCCACATTTTCACGGGGCCGGTCGGGCACTGGAGAACAACTTCTGTCTGAGGGCTTGTCGCGGTAACTATGCCATTGTCTACCACGTAACGCCCCAGCCCGATACTAGCATGTCCACACATGGTGCTATAGCCCTTGTTTTCCATGAAAAGCACGCCGATGTCCGCGCTTTTGTCGTCTGGCTCGACTAACAGGGCCCCGTACATGTCAAAGTGGCCTCTCGGCTCCCACATCAACCTCTTCCGGAAAACGTCCAGGTGGTCCCGAACGTAGGCCCGCTTCTCTAGGATGGTTTTCCCCTCGATTTTAGGGTATCCGTCGGTGATGATTCGTACAGATTCACCGCCCGTGTGCATCTCGACGGTTTTGATGACAAACGGAGGCGATTTGGAGTCAGAAATGGTTACCTGTTGGTTTGTTTCGGCCATTTTGGACACCCTTACCTAGTCAGATGTTATAGATAAAGACGATCTGATTGCATTTGCTAATTGTCCTTGAGTGACGCATAGAGCTATGTCATTCGCCGTTAAGGAGATAAGAGTTAGACCCCTCAGCATAACAAACAAAGGAACCAGACACACAATGACACTCACCTACATCGAAAACCTGATCGACGAGATTGACGACACAATACACCGGCCTCGAACGTGTAGTTAGAAACGAGTCACACCATGGGATCGAGGCCATAAGAGTTTTCTTTTACACAACCATTTTTTCTCACCTGTCAGACATCTTCCTCAGAGCTTCCAACTGGAGTTCTGCCGTGAAAGCGCCACCTACATCGGCTACATACAGCGGCGAGAAGCAGAACTCCAGTTATAAGCCGATGTCTAACAGTCATCGAAACAGCCCCAAATTTTCGTTTTGTTGTGAGAAAAACTGGTTGTGTAAAAGAAAACCCTTATGTCCTATGATCTACCAACCTGATTAAAGTATTTTAAAAGATAAGACACGCAAATGAACAGTTAATCAAGCAACATTTTGGGCCATGGGATACTGTCAGACATTTAAGATAGTGTTCGCTACCTTTCCTCAGTAATCATAGAGGAGTTGCTTGAGTAACTGTTATCTCAGGAAGAGCACATGCTCGTGCCCAGTATAAAGGACTTAAGGCTCTAGGTCCTAAGATGAAGTAACCAGGCTTTTATTTATTTATTTTATTCTTTCATTCTTTTTATTTAAGTTGAAAGAAATGCACAGTAATAGAACGTGTGTGTTCTAAAACTATCACAATAAATGTTACTTCTAACAGTCATAACCATCTTTTGGATGTGATTCTGACTAACGTTCCTGAAAAATGTTCCAAAGTTGAAAAAGCATCATCTGATTTTCCTACTGATCACACTATTCTACAGTTTGACCTGAATTTTCGTACGGTATTCCGTCAATCAAACATGAAAAGACATGTCTACCAGTATAAAAAATGCAACTTTGATAACCTACGACAAAGTCTCAGAGACACTCTCGGTTCTCAAGGCTTTGTAGAATCTGATAGCATTGATGACTGTTGGGATACGTGGTTACAATGTTTGTGTGGCTTGGTTGAAAACCATGTACCAAAAGCTAAAATAAAAATTCTTATTCCATGCCATGGTGTGATGGTGATGTCTACCATCTTAGAAATAAGAAGTTGACTGCATGGCGAAGGGCAAAGAAAACTAATCGCCCAGCCCACTGGCATAAGTTCCGGAAACTTAGAAATGGTCTACAAAAACTTATTCATTACAAGTACAAACTGTTTCTTGAGAACTTGGGATCCTTGGTCAATAATAATCCACGACAATCACTTGACGAGGAAGCCATCTTTCAGCGGGTCGTCCGGCTCGACTGTAAACTCTGCGGTTCCGGTGTAGTACGCATTTCCCGCCACTTCCACGATCACAGCGTCGAACTCTCCCCACCTGGTCTCTCTCACCGGCCGGCCCGTCATCACCGAGCCCGTGGGGCCGCTCGCGAACTGACGCGCTTTGGACGGGTCGAGCTGCCCACGGCGGTGCTGAAAACAAACGAAAAAAATTGTGAAATTTCTACTCTATGTTGATTAGTCAATGATGATTCATGCTCTATGTGAAGTGTATAGGAAGTGCAGATAACAGAAAAATAATGTTTGTTACTACTTGTTGTGTTGCCAATAGAAACTTCAATGCCGTCAAAATGACGTCAGAAAATGACGTCATGCATATCTAAGATATCCAGTTGGGCTCCACCATCTTATATCCAGCACCTTGAGTTTTCAAAAATACATTTTTTTCGCAGCAAATTATGGCAAAAGACAATGGACATAGACTGAAATGTTCATTTAAACATATTATGATGAATATATATAACAGGTGGTTTCAAGGGATAATAAGCTAGTTATTCTTGATCTGGTCATATGGTCCACCATCTTGGATTTTGGCCGATTGCGTCATCAAATTAGCATAATTCATTCATATTTAATTATGAAAGATATTCTAGATAACAAAATTTTATTCATGTAGTAAAAAAAGCAATAATATAGCAAATAAACTTGCAAAAATGCCTGCTAACAAACGATTGCCATGGCAACACGAAAAATCGTAATATTTTCCAAACTGTGAACTTGTTGCCAACTAAATTTTAGGAAAACTTACCAAATTTGGTAGCATAAGCCGTTCTGGCGTTATTTGACATGAAATTCACTGCGGTCCTCAAAAGATGATAAAGGTCCTCCAGTAAAGCAACCCAAGTTTTCCAATCCCCCAGAACAGTGTGGAATAGCACCAACATAAACAATGATAGTTTGAAAATTAACATCTACACACTCTGGAACAACGTACTAAAACGCAATTGTTTTAAAAACACATATTTACACCAGACTTTTTTATCAATATAATTTCAGACCAAAATCTACGCCAACAAGACAGGTCTCCTGCTAGTTGATAGGAAAATAGAATCGCGTTGGGGATGGTTGGGTCATAATTGTATGTACAAGTTGCCAAACACTGTATCCTCTACAGTTGTCGTGCAATAAAGTTCTTCTAATTGTCGCACGCCACCAGAAATCATACAGATTGTAGCACCACAGGAGAAAATATCGAGAAGCGTAACAAAAGAAACTAAGAAAAGAGGAGCGAGGGAGGGGGACTTCTCCTTCGACGAAACACTGAGAGAAGCGGGAGACTGGACCAAGTGGAAGGTTTCTTCAGAAGAGGATTGAGTGAGAGAGGCTCTTCTTCTTTTTATCTTTTATCTCACCAGTATAGCAACTCTTGCTGTTGTACCCGATCCACACGGAGACCGGTCCACGAACGTCCCACCGAACACACTGGTGTGAACCGTCGGCGTCTCGTCGTACTCGTCCCGCCCGTCTGTTATGATCGTCCCGTCCAAGTACGCCATGTCCGGGTGCTCCGGGTGGAGCAACTTCACGGCCTTCCTCACGGCTTCCGTCACTGCTATTGCTGCATTCCTCACGGCTTCAATAGGAGCTGTACGGAGATCTAGCCCCAGAGAGCTGTCAGGGAGAAAGGCGTAGAACGCCCCTCCGGAAGCGATGTCTACCTTCACCCGCCCGTAGTTGGGAACGTCGACTTCCTGGTCGAGCGCAAAGACAAACGCAGGAACACTGTGGAATCTGAAAAGAAAGAAGTGAACTCGATTCTTCTGAAGACTCTTCTGGGCAGTTTCACAATCGAAAAATATGGAAAATGGAATCTTCCGACTTGACATTGAAAATGGAATCCAGAAATGGTTATTACGACCCGACGCAAACGGTTCATGTGGGGTATGACCGTTGTCACTTCATTTGAACCCTATAGCACAAATGACAATTTAGGTTATTTGAGTCTATTTTGGACTAGACACATAGAGCTAGTATCAGATTCTGTGTTATAAGAATGGGAATCAAGACAAGCCGAACGTGTGACAATTGCATATAACAATTTATCCACAATCCGTATTTGCCGGCCAAGACGGAACGCCCTGAAAACTTAGACTCCTTTGCAGTCTTTGAACGGGGCTGGTTTTTATCGAGGAAGGGGGGGATGGGGCGTTGATTCGCGATTTTCGTTGGCTGGGTTCTCTTGTGCCGGGAAAGGGAGTTTGCCGAGGAAGGAGTTTGCTGTGAAAGGGGGTTTGCCGTGATAGCAATTCTGCCCGTCCCGAACTCCCTTCCTCGGCAAACTCCCTTTCCCGGCACAGGAGAACCCAGCCAACGTTGAAAATCACACCCCCCCCCCCCCCCCCCCCCCCTTCTCGATAAGAAAACAGCCCCGTTAGAAGACTGCAACGGAGTCTACTGAAAACTTTCCCGCTATACGCATCTCCTTTGCAGTTGGGCAGTCCTAAATTACGTATTTAAATCCGTATGAGGTTCGTATGGAGTTCTTAACCTCTACCAGATCGCTGGAAAATAGTACATGTCGGACGAATCTAGACACATAACATGCGGCGAGGAGTATGCTTTTTTTCTACCAATTTCTACTATTTTTCAAGTGACCCGTGGAGCCTGGTAGAGGCTAAGACTTCCATACAAACCTCATACGGACTTGAATATTTACGGCATGTGTGAACCCACTTTAAACCAACATCGGAGTCCCTGTGTGGTGTCAAGGCTAGTAGGCCCATTTGAAAGGATTTTTCAGTAATTGGGACGCGAAAGCCGGAGGCGAAAATCCAGTACGAGTACAAAGGTTTCCATATGCCTGAAGCATCCTAGCTCTGAACAAAAGAGCGCAGTGAGATGTTAACAATAAGCATATATTATTGATACAAAACGGGTTTCCAATTTTGAAATCTAGACCCTCTAAAATGCTATTTCCTGCATTTCGAGGTGCAAATTTTCCTGGTTGACTAAGCTCTTCAACGGCATCTAATTCGGTGAAACATAACACAAGGGAAACAGTTTTTCATATCTTTCCACATGGATTTTTGTCCATCACAGAGGACGGAATGGGCAAAATTTTTTCCCGCCCCAAGCTGCAAAATTCCGTCAAAAGACAGAATTCAAGGACGGGTGCTGGCTACAACCCTGTAAGTTCTCTTTGCGTCGCGTGTAGTTTGGTGTCTTTTATATCATACTCTCTGTTCCCGAAAGCTGCCCGGCCGGGCCCCTGTTTGGAATATGACGCAGGCCTTACTTGGCAAGGCGGTTTCAATCATTGAAAGCTCCTTCGTCAAGGCCGGCTGCTTTGAGATCATAGAACAACAGCAAATTTAAGCCTAGCTTACCTGACACGTCCACTTCTTCCGTCTTGATAATCTACCCACACTTTCACCGGGCCGGTCGGGCACTGGATAACCAGTTCTGTTTCTGGGCTTTTCGTGGGGACGATCCCTTTATCTACCACGTATCGCCCCAGCCCGATACAAGCATGCCCGCACATGGTACCATAGCCATTGTTGTGCATGAAAAGCACGCCGATGTCGGCAGTTTTGTCGTCTGGCTCGACCAGCAGGGCCCCGTACATGTCATAGTGGCCTCTCGGCTCCCAAAGCAACCTCTTCCGGAAAACGTCCAGGTGGTCCCGAACGTAGGCCCGCTTCTCTAGGATGGTTTTCCCCTCGATTTTGGGATATCCCTCGGTGATGATTCGTACAGGTTCACCGCCTGTGTGCATCTCGACGGTTTTGATCACAAACGGAGGCGATTTGGAGTCAGAGAAAGTTTTCTGTCGTTTTGATGGGGCCATTTTGACCTCCTTCACTTGGTCAGAGCTCATACACGCGCTTAGATGCTTCATTAATGTGCACGAAGAAACCTGCTAGACGAGTTATCACAGCATGCTCGGGTGAATAGACCCGCCTTGAAGCCTAAGGGCACAACCCACCGTACGTTTGGGGGGAGGGCACATCGGTCACGTTTTTCTAAACGTGAGGAAGGAATGGCAAGAGCAGGGAGGGGGCACGTCTCAACGCACGTCACTCGCACGGTTGCGTAAGGTGGGGTCACACCTGCGTATATATTTAAGTCCGTATGAGGCGCGCATGGGAGTTTTTGCCTCCACCAGGCTCCACAGGTCGTTGAAAAAATAATAGAAATTGGACAAACGTGAACAGGTAACATTTCAGACAAGTTAGCTGGGTCGCTAACCATACTTCTCGGTCAGCTAACTTATCTGGCATGTTATGTATCTATATTTGTCCAATTTGTACTATTTTCCCCGCGACCTGTGGAGCCTGGTAGGAATAAGAGATCCATACGCACCTCAAACGGACTTAAATATACGCATGTGTGACCCCACCTTAACCGTGCCGTGAGCGGTTGCGTGCATCGTTCGTTGCGCAAGTGGCACGTACGATGTCTGTGCGATTGCCACGTTACCATATGCAGGCCGTACTTTTACACATGCTGCCTAAGTACGGTTTCCTTACTTACTCGCGTTGGCCGTGCAGGGCAGGCTCGTACGGGGGGCGAATCCGTAGCCCGATGGCAGACAAAGTTTTGCATGTACGGAACGTTCTACGGTGTGTCTGCGTGCTCCAAAAGCCGTCAGCTTCCGTACGGAGGCGGTACTTACCACTTACGGATCCCAAAAGATTGCCCACGTTTTATCAGTATGACGTAGACAGCACGCAGTTGCACGTCCGGCGGGTTATGCCCTTTAAGTTAGCTTAAACGAGCAGCTGCAAGACAGCCATTCAAGGACAAGAAATTAGCTACACTAGATAACAGTTAAGGTGCGCTCCCACCGCACTTGTGTCATGCTCGTGTCACTGCGGGGTTCGTAGGATACTCGACGAATTTCAGAGATAAAGAACGATTTTTTTTGTATTTTGACGTCTTCTAAGCCATACTTTCACGTATTACGTATTACGTAATATCTAAGTTATAAAAAAAACAAAACATTGACGCAGTGAACGAACCCCGTAGTGACGCAAGCTTGACACAAGTGCGGTGGGAGCGCACCTTTTGTGAAGTACTCAAACAACATATTGGGTCATAGGAAACGATCAGACGTTTAAGATGGTATCCGCTACCTTAATCAGAGGTACTCCAGTTACTAGTACTTGAGAAATATGCACAAAAATGGACTCAACTACTTAAGTAAGGCCTTAGGTCCCAACATCAAGATACCGTTTTTATTCACGTTAAAAGAGATACCCATGTACGGACAGCCAATATGTATTTTCATAGTAGCACTGCCTCAATGCCATTTTTAATCAGTTTTTTTCATTCACGACATATCAGAGCATGCATTGTTAAGGATAAATATGAAGGTCCATGTTCCACCTTTCATTCCTTGAATAACTGTAACAATCGTCACATCATTTACCTGTTTTCTTTATATTCCAAAAGAGTACGTTCAAATGATATTCATAATGTAACTATTTGTCGTGTGCAAGATAATGTTACAATATTCATTTACAGGATTAGAACATTGCCAATCTATAGTATAAAGTATGTTCTTGGTTAATATGATATCAAGGAACAATATCATCATTAAAGCTTCATGTAGTTATGAAGGAAATTATACATTTCTCTGGTTAAGAAAATTGCTTACAAAAAACTTGGTTAAGATAATATTGACAACAAGTATTGGCAGAATAAACGTCCATCGTAAAAAAGTAAAGACGGGACAATTGCTCATGTTGTTGGTCGTAATACCCCCCTCACATTAGGCGCGATTCGATCGAACGACGAGTCTGCGAGCTCTAAATTACGAGGAGGCATGACCCTGACGGGAAGGGGGAACTCTGCAATTTCTTCTTCGGCATCAGGGTCATGCCTCCTCGTAGATTAGAGCTCGCAGACTCGTCGTTCGATCGAATCGCACCTAATGTGAGGGGGGTATAAGGAACAGCCTTGTAGCACATTGATAATAATTTGATAAGGAAGCCATCTTTTGGGTCGTCTTTATAGAAACGTGTGTGAAACAATCTCTCAAAAATTGAAGTACGGCCCTTCTTAACAGTCATAACATACCGACAATCACTTGACAAGGAAACCGTTTTTCAGCGGGTCGTCCGGCTCGACTGTAAACTCTGCGGTTCCGGTGTAGTACGCATTTCCCGCCACTTCCACGATCACAGCGTCGAACTCTCCCCACCTGGTCTCTCTCACCGGCCGGCCCGTCATCACCGAGCCCGTGGGGCCGCTCGCGAACTGCCGCGCTTTGGACGGGTCGATCTGGCCCCGGCGGTACTGAAAAGTTGAAGCAAACAACAAATTTCGTCGATGAAAATACTGTAATCTCCAGGCAGATCTTGTGGTGGCATAAGACAGTATCATAAGCTGGGGCCAATGAAACTCCTCTGCCGGCTAAACTCCTTCCCCAGCTTATGATGCTATCTTATGCCACCGCAAGATCTGCTTGGAGATTAGAAATTCTGCTATATGTTCTATAGTTATCAAATTATGATTTTTTCTCAAAGTGAAGTGAATAGTGAAGGGATTTAATTTTCCTATTGAGGTACCAGGTTGGCTCCCTTTATCATCCTTCTTTTTTCTTGTCCGTCACTACAAGTTTCTTGTGAACACACAAACTGTTTTTTTTTTAAACAGATGTCTACTCTGGCCGTTGACAATCTTTTGGTCAAATGTATGTAATTTCAAACAAAAGCCTACATAGAAAATCTCATAGAAGGTCTCAAGTCAGTTGATAAAGTGATAAAAGCCTGCAGATGGAGATCGTTTGGTGACTTGGGTCATATTCGCATACCACCAGAAATCACACAAAGAGAAGTACCACAGGGGAAAAGATCCAGAAGAGTACCAAAAGAAACCTAATGTGAACTGAGAAAAGAAAAAGTGAGGAGAGGGACTTCTCCTTCGACGAAGCGCCGAGACAAGCGGCCGGTCGGGCCAAGTGGAAGAACTTCTTCAGAAGAAGACTGACTGAGAATGACAGAGACTCTTCTTCTTTTTGTCCTTTATCTCACCATTACAGCAACTCTTGCCGTTGTCCCCGATCCACATGGAGACCGGTCTACGGACGCATCACCGAACACACTGGTCTGAACCGTCGGCTTCTGGTCGTACTCGTCCCGCCCGTCCGTTATAATCGTCCCGTAGAAGAACGCCAGGTCCGGGTGCTCCGGGTGGCGTAACGGTACGGCCTTCTTCACGGCTTCTGTCACTGCTGCGGCGGCGGTCCTGACGGCTTGAACAGGAGCTGTACGGAGATCTAACCCCAGAGAACTGTCGGGGAGAAAGGCGTAGAACGCTCCTCCGTAGGCGATGTCTACCTTCAACCGGCCGTAGTTGGGGACGTCGACTTCCTGGTCAAGCGCAAAGACAAAAGCTGGAACACTGTGGAATCTGAAAATAAAGTTAATTCGACTTATGAAGAATTTCCTGGGCAGTCTCACAGACGAACAACAAGAGTCTGAAAACTCAAACCTGCATGAAATATTTTGTTTTGTGATGGTGCGTAGGGTTGATATGGTTTAACGTTTGTCAAAATTATTCCATAATATGATTATTGTTCTTATATATCTACTTATGGTAAATGGTGAGATCCAAAACTACACCTTTTTAAGGACCTAGCAATTTCATTTTTATTTCCAATTGTTACACCTGCACCTGGCACATATGCCTAATGTGTATATGATGGTTCATTCCATACAGAGGTCACAGGGATGCTCACAGTTACTCTAATATATTTTTCAAACAACCACAAAACTGCAACAAACTTATATATACCCCCAAAATATCAAATACCAAAACAGTACCTCGATTTTTCATGGAGGTAACAAGGTAACATTCACTTTTGTAGATGTACATTGCATACAACCTGATAAATGTAACACTTTTGAAGGAGATGCTAGAAGGTGGAGAAGAAACCATAATGACTGCAGGACACTGAAACTAAACACTAATTGCACCCAACTGGTGCGGGTGGGCTGCCTCCAGCCAATTGGCCATCTAAACAAACTGACTAGGACCACTCTACTCTGACAAAAAGGGTTGTAAATAATGTTTTTAAAACGAACCACGAAACTGCAGTAAACTTCTAATGCACGCTATAGCACAATGGCTCACAATATCTATCCCCATAGCAAATGTGATCGCAATCCATCCAGAGGTTCTAAAGATATTGGTCCGGAATCACAAGAATCCCTACCAGAATCAAGACCTGCTTTTTTCAAGCAGGTAATAGGGAAAATTAAATCCAGAAATGGTTATTTCGGCCCGACGCAAACGGTTCATTTGGGGTATGACTGTGTGGGGTGTGGCAATGTTCTTGGATGAGCCTTGGATGCTTCTCTTGCGCCAGAGTACTAGGACACGTGGGATCCGGCTGGTTTGAACAGGATGTTTGATCTGATCCAAACGTCCTTGTGTTACAAGTTTTGGTGTATTTTATATCATACTTTCCGTTACCGAAAGCTGCCCAGTCGGGCCCCAGTATGTAGGCCTTACTTGGCAATTGGGTGGTTTTATCAATGAGAACCCATTGGTCAAGGCCGGCTGCTTTGAGATCATAAAACAACAGCAAAGCCTAGCTTACCTGACACGTCCGCTTCTTCCGTCTTGATAATCTACCCACATTTTCACGGGGCCGGTCGGGCACTGGAGAACGACTTCTGTCTGAGGGCTTGTCGCGGTAACTATCCCTTTATCTACCACGTATCGCCCAAGTCCTATACTAGCATGTCCACACATGGAACTATAGCCCTTATTGTCCATGAAAAGCACGCCGATGTCAGCGTTTTTGTCGTCTGGCTCGACCAGCAGGGCCCCGTACATGTCATAGTGGCCTCTCGGCTCCCAAAGCAACCTCTTCCGGAAAACGTCCAGGTTGTCCCGAACGTAGGCCCGCTTCTCTAGGATGGTTTTCCCTTCGATTTTGGGATATCCCTCGGTGATGATTCGTACAGGTTCACCGCCCGTGTGCATCTCGACGGTTTTGATCACAAACGGAGGCGATTTGGAGTCAGAGAAAATTACCTGTTGGTTTAATTCGGCCATTTTGACCACTCATGCCTGGTCAGAGATATAAGTGAAAGACGATCTGCTTGCCCTAGTTCTTCAGTGACCCATGGAGCTATGTCATTCGCCGTAAAAGGAGATAAGAGTTTGACCCGGCGGCATAGCAAACAAAAGAACCAGACCCACTAGGACACGCCTCAACAGATCTACAACATGTAGAAACCTAATCGACGAGTTATTACAGTAAAGTCAAACCTGCCTGAGCGACCACCTCTTCTCAGCGACCACCTGGCCATTTCGACAACTTTTTGGTCCCGATTTATTGTCCCATTGACGTAAGCATTAAGCGACCTTTTCTCAACGACCACCTGGCAAACGCGACCGCGACCGGCCCAAATTGGGACCCATAACGACCGCATCATTTTCAAAATTGAGGTTTTCATCGATTTTTGATGATAACTAGCACGATTTTGTGCCAAAATCGGCCAGTTTTCGTCGGATTTTGGGGTTATATTTACAGTTTACAGTGTGCCTGTTGTATTTGAAATTAAAGACCTCGCTTCTTTGCGTGCGTGCAGTGTGCTTGCTTTATGCCATTAAGCACAATGGAAACCATTTATACTTTCCATCGGGCATATTTTGAGTCGATACTCTTCTCAGCGACCACCTGTCCAAATCGACCGCTTTTTTCCGGTCCCCCGGGTGGTCGTCTTGGGTAGGTTTGACTGTATATTGAAAAGACAATAGACCGGCCTCGAACGTGTAGTTAGAAGCGAGCCACACCATAGGATTAAGGACAAAAATAAGATACTCAAATTAACGGTTACTCAAGCAAAATTTGGGCCATAGGATGCGGTCAGACGTTTCAGGTAGTATCCGCTACCTTTCCTCGGTAACCATAAGACGTTGCATGAGTCAATGTTATCTCACGAGGAGTGCATTCTCATGCCCCAAAATGACTAAGACGTTAGATCTTAATATAAAGTAACCGTTTTTATTAAAGTTGAACAGTGTGAAGTTAAACATCGTGTGTATTCCCAGACTATCACAATCACTGTTCAATTATTTTTATTTCATCCATGGTATAATAGAAGTTGGTTAAGGCTAAAAAAATTATGAATGTCAACTATATCTATTATAACACATTTTTTATTCCTAGAAGAATAATGAAAGTTTTTCCTTTGTCAAATTGTTCACTGTTTTTATTAAACAGGGTCAACTTAAATGAACAATGTAACTGTCACAAGATAGACAATAAAATTGCACATTTCTCTGTTTATGAAATTAAGAAAAGGAACTCGTGGAAAACAATATACTTAGTTTTATTACTGCGAAAGTTGATAGGAAATAGAAGTAACGACGGAAAAATTTGGTCTTAAAAAAACTACTGGAAAAGTTGGTCTTAAAAATGAGGAGTGTAGTACATTGACAATCACTTGACAAGGAAGCCGTTTTTCAGCGGGTCGTCCGGCTCGACTGTAAACTCTGCGGTTCCGGTGTAGTACGCATTTCCCGCCACTTCCACGATCACGGCGTCGAACTCTCCCCACCTGGTCTCTCTCACCGGCCGGCCCGTCATCACCGAGCCCGTTGCGCCGCTCGCGAACTGACGCGCTTTGGACGGGTCGATCTGGCCCCGGCGGTGCTGAGGGTAAGGCGAAAACGATAAAAGATGCGTATAGAAGAATTATATTGCTTTTTCAAATGTGTCGTCTGTACAATTGTACCGGCGGACAGAAAGACCGGAATGTCATTCCAACTTTACAAAAATCGCTGTTACTTGAAAAATCCGCCTTCCTTCATCCGACGAGGGTACATTATAATATCAAAAATCTCTACTGTCACATTCTACCATTTAGAATGGGTTCCCAATACGACATACGACCATACTGTAATGGTAATACACCACGGTGGCTTTAGCCACTTTAGTGGGCTTCTCGCTTTGCAGCGCTATCTACCGTTATCGGTGGGAAGTGCAGCCAGTCAGTATTGTGGGAAAAGAGGGAAAGTCCGAATACTATACTAGCGAAGCGTCACCTTATTCAAGACACAATTTTTTAAAATCAAAGTAGATTATATAAAAAGTAGCTTAAGCAAGAGAGGTCCTACTTCAGCTAGTTTAACTGTAAATTCCAACACAAAAATCGGACTCACCAAAACTTTCGACAGAACAGCACCGGTCTTTGTCAAGGAATGAACAATTTTTGTGTTGGAATTTACGGTTCAACTATTTCAATAATAACTTCTACCAACACAGATGAACTTTCAAGTTAAGAGGCCCTTCTTGATTGCCCTGTCCATTTACCATCTCACCTGAATAGCTACTCTTGCCGTCACACCCGACCCCGTGGGGGACCGGTCCACGGACGCATCACCGAACACACAGGTGTTTACCGTCGGCGTCGGGTCGTACTCGTCCCGCCCGTCTGTTATGATCGTCCCGTACAGGAACGCCAGGTCCGGATGCTCCGGGTGGCGTAACGGTACGGCCTTCTTCAGGGCTTCCGTCACTGCTGTGGCGGCGTTTCTTACGGCTTGAACAGGAGCTGTACGGAGATCTAACCCCAGAGAACTGTCGGGGAGAAAGGCGTAGAACGCCCCTCCGTAGGCGATGTCTACCTTCAACCGGCCGTAGTCGGGGACGTCAACTTCTTGGTCAAGCGCGAAGACAAACGCTGGAACACTGTGGAATCTGAAAAAAGAAGTTCCGGTGGTTTTACACAAAATGGGGAAAACGGGAGGTTATTTGATTGAAAAAAAAAAAGAGAGTGGGGAAAAGGCCCCTTCTTGGCACTAAGTTTTGCAATTGCAATAAATGCGACCAGAAAAGTCTGACTAGACATGCATTTGGAAGTAACATTATTTGTTTGGAGAAGAAAAAAAGGGAGCAAAAATTATGTTCCCTCAAGGTACAGTAACTCGTAGACCTGGAGAGTGGATGTAATTTATTATACCAAAAACCGTTTTTAATTGGAGTATAACCAAGGAGGTCTTTTTTTTTACCTCATTGGTATAACGAAATTAAAAAGGAAGGAAAACTAGACAGGAGAGACAATAGGTGTTTTCACTGTTTCGAGTTTTTGTCAACATTTCAAAGCGCATACAAGAGAAGGAAAGAAAAAGGGATGTGTCAAGCTTACCCACGACAGGTTACATACTTGTCCACCGATCTCCCACAAACCTACCCACTCCTGCCAACTTGACACATCCAAATTAAATATATATAAAAAACATTCAAAACGTACAAGACAGACCAGGGGGAAGCAGTGAATTGCAAAACCTAGCTTACCTGACACGCCCACTTTTTCCATCTTTATAGTCCACCCAGACTTTCACCGGACCTGTTGGGCACTGGATAATCAGTTCTGTTTCTGGGCTTTTCGCGGGAACTATCCCCTTGTCAACTGCATATCGTCCAAGTCCAATACACGCGTGTCCGCACATCGTGCTATAGCCCTCGTTGTGCATGAAAAGCACGCCAATATCCGCATTTTTGTCGTCTGGCTCGACCAAAAGGGCTCCGTACATGTCATAGTGGCCTCTCGGCTCCCACGAACCTCTTCCGGAAAACGTCCAGGTTGTCCCGAACGTAGGCCCGCTTCTCTAGGATGGTTTTCCCCTCGATTCTGGGGTATCCGTCGGTGATGATTCTTAGAGGTTCACCGCCCGTGTGCATCTCGACCGTTTTGATCACAAACGGAGGCGATTTGGAGTCAGAAAGTGTTGAGGTTTCTTCTGCCATGTTGGCGACTAGACCTACATATAAGGTCAAAGGTTACTTGTGGACTGGACCACTGTTTATTTAGGGGTGCTTTGCATGTGCACATATTGTAGAATGTAAGTTGTGCTGTACAGCAAAACCTGTAAAACTACAGGTGACCACCTCTACATAAGGACCACCTGGCGAATGTGACCACTATTTGGTGCTTCCTTAGATACATTAATTTTTCCATTCACTAATACAAATATATTTAGAATCTTATGGTGACTTTTGTCCACAAGACCAGATTTTCTGTCCCCTATATAGTGGTCTTCTTGTAAAGTTTTGACTACATTTTAGTCTACAAGTAAGGACAACTTCTATTTGAACAAAAGGAATCTGCAAGGAAGGCCAAATACAACAGTATCATATACATGTTAGGTGAGTAGTGCCCCACTGTACTGACAAAGTACACAACTGAGTCTGTAGATCAGTGTTCTAATGCTGTTTATGATTGTTTTCGGCATCTAGAAATTCATGACATATATTACAAGTCATGTAGATCCTAACAGGTGCAATGGCTATAGGGTAGAGCGCTTGCCTTGCAGTCAGTAGGTCGTGAGTTTGATCCCGACCAAGTTTGATCGCGACCAAGTCATACCAAATACTTTTAAAATTTCAGTATAGAAAGAGTATGGTACACAGTTGGACACACAGACCGATGCCAGTGGATCTATAATGGACTAGCCCTTTGCTGTAGTAATTGCACAAATCTGTATGGCCCACGGCTACAGAAATAAAGATGTAGGTGCTGTCCAATGCACTATTTGGTGTGGGAAGGACTAGATCATAAGAATCTGTCTGTATCCATATACACAATGTACAATGTACATCTAAGAAATCATATCTTGCATTTATATCATAATTTAAAGTACAAGTGAACACATGGGATGCAATAGGAAAGGAATAATTCACTTTATGTAATTTTGCACACTTGTCATTTGACCTGCTTGACAACAATTTCTTTTATCATAGACAATTTCTATCAGAGAATTTTGCTGATTGTCAGACAAATTGTAACTGAGAAGTTAAAGACATAAATAGGTCATATACAATATACAAAACAGAAAATACCACAGTAATAACATTCATTTGTTTAGGCCTAGGAAAACTTGTGTTGTGTTTCAGATACCTACCAAATATAACAGTCCTCGAAAACAGGGTTCTTAGGTAGGATTCCTTTTCTTATAATTTGGACATCTAACTAATAATACAGTTTAACAAATTACAAAACAGTTTAACAATGCAAAATTGAAATGCCAGTGGACACTGGTATTTTCAACATATTCAAAATATTCATCAATGTTCAAGCACAAGTATACAAAAACTGTACAATGTACAGCACAATGTTTAATATATGTACAAAATGTTCAAATTCTTAATGCCAGTTAATAGAGAGAAATACAGAAAGTGTGTTTAGAATTTTGTCACTCAAATGTCGGATTGAAAATTTTACGTCCCTTGCTGGAGGCTGACTCCAAAACGGCTAAGGTTAGTCTGGTAACAAGGAACACAACATTTTATCCTAGGCTTTATATGAATGCCACTAAAGTAAACAGAGATACAATATAGGAATATACATACGAGGGCGGTTCAAAAAGTAATGCCACTGGTTTTATAACAGGCTCATGTTTTCATCGAATGGGTTAAAATTTGGCACAAATGTACAAACCTATATCCTCTTGAGATTGAGATATCTCAATTTGTGGTTCAGATTTTTATGTGCAACTGAGATGATTTTAAGATGACCACACCCTTAAAAGCTTGTCAGGAGATCAGTTCCTCTACATCTTACCATTTTAAAACTATTGTAGGAAGCTGAAATTTCACCTGTATAATACCAAATATCTCTAACGATTACATGCCAAATTTCATGTTTGAACTCTCAATGGTTCATCTTTTAAAGACACTAGAATGGAGCAAGTTGCTATATTGCAGACAGTTTGATTAATAGCCAAATACGTGATTTGTTGAATAAAGGTCTTTGTAGACTGCTTTTCCATTAGCCAAAAGATGCGAAACTTAGCACAATTATTAACTGTTTCAAGATCAAAAAGTGTGTTAAGTTTGATTTTTCTCAGTTAATAAAAAAAATCGGTTATGGAAACTTTAAGCAGCCCACCCCTAACCCACTGCTAATTACAACCCTGACGACCTTACTTCACACCAGGAACGAAAAAATAATAAGTTATTGTATTTCAAAGATGAAAATTGGCATGTGGCTTATAGAGAAATGCAACTTGATACATGTGCAATTTTAGTTCCTTACAATAGCTACAAGTGATTTAGAGACATCATCAATTGCACGTTAATTGACCCTCTAATTTCTTCCGACGGGATAACAAGGGTGTGGTCATCTTGAACTCAACTCAGTCACTCATAAAAATCTTAACAACAAATTGAGATATGTAAATCTCAAGAGAATATATTCTTATACCTTTGTGCCAAATTTCATTTCATTCGATGAAAACATGAGCCTGTTATAAAACCAGTGGCATTACTTTTTGAACCGCCCTCGTAGTACTAGGAAAAATAATTTTTGAGGTAACAGAAACTCTAGAATGTATAGAATATTTTAGATTATAAAAAAATGACATCTAATACAATTTTATGGCTTCATTTTACAACATTACTTAATCATTCTCTTAGAATGAAAAGATTTTTCAGTATCCTCAAACCATACTTTCATTTTCGCTTTGCTTCAATCACTCAAAGGTGATACTTCTGTTTCATTTAGCTATCATCAGGACATAGATGGTCTTGTTTCGGATAAAATACCAAAGTGTACTTTGACAACAGTTTGGATATGGAACAACTTGACTGGTTGATGCTCTGGTAAAAACCTGGAATGAAAACAAAAGAGCATTTAGTTGAGCCATGTCTGTATTAAGTCATGTACATATGCACTTGCTAACAGTAAGGAAGGTTTGCAATGACCTAAAATTGTATGCATTTATCAACAGCTGGAATATACTGTAAATGCAGAAATGTTCGCAGTGGATTAACGTTCGCGGTTTTCGCGGTGACCACTTCACCACGAACTTAAAACCACCACGAATATTTTTCTATTATGGTAATTAGACTGCAGTCTATGGTGTTGCCGCCAAATTAAATCCACCGCGAAAAGTCCTTTCTCCGGCTACCGCGAAATTAAATCCCTGCGAACTTAAATGCATTTACAGTATCAAGTACAGTACTGCAATGCAATACAATCATGTTACACATAATACCCTTAGTATCTACTATATAGTATGTAACTTATATCGAGAGCCAATGAGAGATTAGAATTTAAATTGGCATACAGTAGCCAAACAATAGTTTTGGCAGCATCAAGTATGTTCATGTACTAAGGAAGCCCTATTCTACAAGCAGTGGCTTTGGTCATATACATAGTAGAATACGCTAGGGGTGGACACAAGTTTTTCATCTGCCCCACTCCAAAAATCATATCCACAACTAGTCTGTGTAACACAAACTCCGCTGTCCAGGGCTATAACTGGCCCCTCCCTAGGGAGCCGGTGGATGTTTGGCGGGCTGCCATAAGCTAGATTTAATCAGGCTAATCCACAACTAGCCCCCTGACTAAAACGTACGTCTGGAGAACAGGGAAGTCCATAAGCACGACGGTGTAACTATAAAAGCTACACCTTAATTCTAAAACCTTGTTCACATTTATTTACCTGGCAAAGTCCAGAATCATATAATTTTTAATACAATTTACTGTGTGCCTTTTAAGTGCATTCTATTACTTTAAAGAGAAATTTTCTGACATCTTACCTCAACTGATCTACCCAGAGCCAGGTGAAGACTTGAGGAAGGGCCTTCGACTCCGAGTTAGCATCTTCAACAGTTCATTTCAAATTACACAAAACTGATTGGTCACGATTAGACACGAATACATAATAGCTGCCTTTGAAGAACGTTGTATTCTATCGCCTACACCCTCACAATGTTCCTTCCACTAGAACAACTTGTCCTTGGTGAGAGAGGATAATGTTGTCATGGATATTGATCTGAAAAGAAAAAGAAGAAAAGATGATGTTAATGAGGGTGTACCTTTACATACTGTCTAAACACTGTATAACTGTTGTCAGTATTTATATTTTACAGTCAGCACAGAGATTTTGCTTTGGACAAAGCACATACAATGTACGTTTGTGATAGAAAGGAAGAGTGTTAAATACAGGTTTTGCAAAATAGTACAGCTTTTGACAATTAATTTTCCTTCTCTTGTTGTAAATTTCTTCCTTCATTTCACATACATACACATGGTCAGAAATTTCAGGTAGCAATTACTATCTTTCATCAGTAACACTGAACAGATCTGTTGAAGAAAAGGTTTCACACTCTAACTATGAATTGATGTGCAAAGGAGATGAAGACAAAATTTACATCATCATGAGCCCAATAGGAAACAAAAGTTTTTGTGTATATCTGATTTACTATAATATCATACCTGGATGTCTAACCTTCATCCTTGTATGAACACATTACAATAAATTTAATGTAAAATCAGGAGAGTTACTGACCTGAGGGCATATTTTGGCACATCTTTGGAGAACAACACATAGATCTGGTAGGGCCCTTCCCTGGTGGCGTAACACTTGTGGTCCTCCCCAATCACGTATGTGTCTAGTGCTGAATGCACAAACTCTGTGTGGGGCTCGACAGGAGATTCTGAAACTAAACCTGGGGGAAACAAATATAAGACCATCTTTACAGCAGAAGTTGTTTGCTGCTAGGCAATATCAATCTCTTTATATCAGGGCTCTAGCCAGCGTCCGTTTTTCAGTCAATTGACGGAAATTTGCTGCTTGTGACGGAAAAATTTTAAAACCAATCTGTCAACCTTGACGGACAAAAATCTGATAAAAGCTCCTTGGTGGAAGCTACAGGCGGCTTGGGGATGCTGTCCACGGCCGTAAAAGCCACATACTGTTTGTTTTGCTATTGTTATGATTGTTCACAATGTGTGTCGGTGCTCTTTCGCATACGATAATCTCATTAAAACCCGTTTTTCAAGGCCTCAGTTCAGTCTCTCTAACTCCTGGAATAGTGTTTTCGTGACAATTGGAATTGGTTGACGGAAAAAAATTTCGAAATTTTGAGCTGGCTAGAGCCCTGCTTTATATATGATATTATTAAAAAAACAATTCACACACACACAGAGTAAAATCTGTAGTGACCATAGTTACAACTGGATTAAAAACATGAGAATTACTTCCGGACGTTTTGAGTGACGTCCATCACTCATCCCTTTTTAAGCATTATTCACTTAGTTCATTCTTGTGATGCTGAAGAAAACTGGAAGGGATTCTCTGTTTTTCATCCAGTTGTGCATGGGGATTGAGTTGTATTTGAATATTGTTTACCAGCATGCCTAACCTTCATAAATGTATATATGATGATACTTCAGGGTATTGGGGTAACCTACATATTATTGCATTATATTGTATTGTTTCCTGTTATGACTTCCTTGACGTGTATGTTTTTCCGCATTTTTGTAGGTTCTGTCACTACCAGTGCAAAGCTGCCTAGACAGACCCTTGTAATGACTTATCGTCAATAAAGTCAAAAGTCAAAGTCAAGTCAACTCAACTATTTTGCTTTTTTTTTAAATTGCAACATGAATGTAATAATGTTATATTGTATACAGTTCATATCCAGAAGAAGTTGCCCGTACATCAGTAACAGATACGTAGGGGTGGCGCCTATCTCCATTTCTGTAGTCCTTGGGCCACACATGTGCAAGCCACTACAGCAGGGGGCTGGTCCGCTGGTAGTGATGTGTGTTTAACTTCCATACTCTTCCTCATTAGTGCTGAGTGCTAAGCAGAGAAAGCAGCATGTACCATTTTTAAAGTCTTTGGTATGACTCGGCCGGGGATCGAACTCACGACCTACCGAATGCAAGGCGAACACTCTACCCACTCGGCCATTGCACCGGTTATACCCATTATATCCAGAAGAACACTATTCTAAAGACTTACCATCGCCATGGCCATTCTCCACAACTTCTGGTGGTGTTGTACCAGGGGTGGGGGGAAACACTGTCCCTGTTACTGACTGGTAGAAGGACCTGAGAATGTCTCTTCTTCTGGCTATGCTCAGGCTCTTTCCTGAAAAAACAACAACACAGATTGAAGCACATTTTCTCCCATTGCATCTAGAACTTAGAACTAACATTTCCTTTTTATTAGGAGCTGTAACATCTCAGTGTCTAAGGATGCTACAGATCAATGAAATTCATAGATAAAGAATGGGCTTTGTCTACATATTAATGTTGTTTTGTTGTCTTTTAAATGATACTTGTTGCATTTTGCATCATATTCCCATTTATGATGGGTTACACAGATCCAATTTTGATCGCTGTTTGGTCATTCATTGCTGTATAGTGGAAAGGGGGCCTAAAAATTCAAGACAGTCTTCTACTTGTAACACATCCCATGGCCATTTACCTCTTTCTACAAACAAATTGAAAATCTATGAATTTGTGGAATAATTTCAAAGCCACATCAACCAAACTTCCACTGACTGTACAAAAATGTGGCAGACTTGGCACAGGCTTTGATGCTTAGTAAAGTTAACACACATGTCAATCTTAGATTGAACCACGGAAGTCAAGTACAGTGGAAGCCGCTTAATTGCACACCCAATTTGCCAGCAAATTCCGTGCAATTATCCGGCGTGTGCAATAATGCGAAGTTACCCAGTTGGACCGCACCACCAAGGGATTTGGGGATTTCGTGCAATTGACCAAAGTGTGCGTTTATCCGACGTGCAATTAACTGGCTTCCACTGTACTGTGAAGTGACATACCTTGCTTTTGGCTTTCTTCTGAAGATAATGGATGGACAGTCCCCAAACACTTGTGTAAGTCCACATTCATAATAATCAACCTGAAACAAAACAGGAAATATTTGCAAACATTCCATACATAAATTTGTGCCTGTCAAACTCACATGATTATGATACATTTAAGTAAAAAAGTGTTGAAACACAGAGAAGCTTAATTGTCACAATTATCAACAACACCAAATAGAAAGAAATACAATATAAATTCTAAAATTCTGCAAAACAAAGGTCTGTAATGACATGTTTTTACAATGAAGTGGAGCTACTTGTGGGATTCAGCATCTTTTATGCTAATCATAACAAACAAATCTTATATTCATTTACCTACTTTTGCATTGTGAGCATTGCCAAGTAATAAGATGCATCATTCAAAGCGTACTAAAAGCTAAACGAAAGTATACAAGATATGCTTACCCTAAGACTCCTATATGTACAGTTATATTACTGGGGAACCCTCGAAGATTTATTCTCAAACAAGATCTCAAAGACTCCATGGATGGTCTCCAGTATCTATCAAGTAACTGGAAAAGACAATAGACATTTTAGGCTCAAAACTCAATGTGGTAACAAAATTTTACACCCACAGTGTGTTGTTATCCTTGGAAGACACTATTTTTTATAAGCCTTATTAAAATTCTATTCATTTATTTAGCTTTACAGATTAAAAACAATCAGTGGAGAGCCGGCAACAGAAAGCTGGTTTCTCTACAAGGCCATTTCTCCAGAAGATAGACAAATTAATTAAAGAGAAAAGTTAGTAATTTTTAAGTTAGTAAAACTTTAAGTTAGTAATTTCTGTAACGTAAAAAAAAGAGAGAGAACAATTTTCTTAAAATCAATATTTGATACATACAATTTCTATACGTCAAGGAACAAATTAACAAGATTTTCTAAATATATGTTCCTCATGCCATGCAAATTAGAAGCCATTCGTGCTACATCCATTGCACTTACCTCTGTCTCCACCTCTGTGAGTGAGGGTGTGGGCCCACACAGTACACACACCTCCACTCCCTGGAGTATCTGGAAATTTAACAACCTGTGTGGCACCTGGAATAAGAGTACAACATGACAATATGATGTTGAAGGTCTTTTACATTGTTTGAGGGAGGTTTGATGGATAATTTGATCTTATAAGTTATACATTTTGAATCTTCCATGAAATGTATACAATTTTCAAATTGCTGAGTTGGTCCCCAAGCAAGATTATCATTATAATACTGTTGTGTGTTGGACTCTAATCTCTCATCTGCATTAATTTTGTTAAAATACAGATACTACTGACTATACATTTATAAAATTTAAAATATTGGTACTTTTTGTCACTTTTGATTGTAGCTGAAACAATTTGAAAATATTGGAAAAGAAACTTTATTTCTAGATAAGTTAGTACACACTAGCCACAATATCTGCTACATATAGAAGTAACAATAACTATGTACATTTAGCTCATATCATCAAGTACACGTATAGCATATATCAACCTGAAACTTTTACATCTTAACAGCATCAAGACACTCACATTTGGGCTCCCGTGAGGAAGGTAAACAGGAATGTCCTTGGAAGACCCCGGAGGTAAAACTCTTGCTAACAACGACAACAGGTACATCTCCTGGCCAGTCAGGTCCCACCATTTGGTGGTTGCCACGGCAACTTTCCCTGACACCAACAAACAGCCAAACGTGCTGTCCGCACTATTTACAAAGGAATCTAGATAGTCCTGAAACAACAAATACAAAAAATATGTTGTTTGTCAAACAATTGTTATCAAAATTTCTCTTGATTTGTTACAACACTGATAACTCACTACCCATTATGTACATGGGGCTATATTATCATATACTATTAGTAAGTTATAACTATACCTGCTTCTAGATAAAACAACAAGTAAATGTTGTGTGTTCTTGTCTAGCTCTACTATAAGAAATTATATGACTGACAGATTCCTTTTCTGATAGCCCATATCAGACAATAAAAACAAAAGCCTTAGGATGTTTTTTTCAGCACACTTAGAAACCAATGGGCCAGCGGCACTTTTCACACTTTGACAACATTAAAGCTTTGTCTTCAATGCAGACAACAATTCGAGCGGCTACATATGTAATTTACATGACATAAAAAGTAGTGAAAGGCAATTACATTCAGCCCCCCCACGGTGTAACAACAATCATTTCTACATTCAAATAGAAGTACAGTTATGTCTGTTGAAATTTTCCCAACACCTTAAATTTAGATCTCACGGACTTAAAAAAATCAAATTGAAGACAGCTAATTTTTTTCCAACCTTTAGTAGTCAGTCAGTCATCATCTTTTTTCAACTTTTCTTTAAGCTAAAAATAATCTCTTTTTAGAAAGTTAAACAAATCAATAGTCTGAGAAACAAGCATCTTAAAAGTTTGCAAGTTTGCTTAAAAACTCATCTGCAAGTTGTTTGTTTAGAGCTGAAGGTGCTTACTTTCTTCCATTAACTTACTGATGAAGTTCAAAAATACTCTCTTTGGCCTTGGCTATTTTAGAATTCTTCAATGGAAAGTGTGTTAAACAAATCAACACACTGAGGAACAAGCAAAGCATCTTTGCAAAATCATCTGTAAGTTGTTTTGATTGAGCTGAAGATGTTAACTTAGTAACATAAAATTGAGAAAAAATTAAATACCCTCTTTGTCCTTGGCTATTTTACAAGAATTCAATGGAAAGTAAGTTAAAACTGAGAAACAAGCAAAGCATCTTAAAGTTTGCAAACTCATCTAGATTGTACAACTTTCAGATCACTTTTAAATATGGAAGGGCAGTACATAGAATTGTTTTGTTTTGAGCTGAAGATGCTGCTTACTTGTAAGATGAGTTGTTCCTGGCAAACGATGACATCCACACATCCCGTCACATCACCATACATCTCAGAACTCTCCATCAGACAGTCTATCAAACGGTAACAGCTCTGGAAAGCAAAAAAGCATTGAAATGAATATAAGTAAGGCCTAGGAAAATAGTTGCGTTTCTGGTCACAGTCCTGAAAAATTCTGTATGTAGGGATTCTCTTAGAGCTGGCAGAAATTTGCTAGGATCAGCCCTGTAGCCGAAACACAACTTTCTCTTCTGGCACAACTGGATTTGTTTCATAATAATCATAAAAGATAGGTCTGACTTAGCTATAGG
The DNA here is from genome assembly GCA_019207045.1 of Branchiostoma floridae x Branchiostoma belcheri. Classification (NCBI taxonomy): domain Eukaryota; kingdom Metazoa; phylum Chordata; class Leptocardii; order Amphioxiformes; family Branchiostomatidae; genus Branchiostoma; species Branchiostoma floridae x Branchiostoma belcheri. Next base: position 18,919,706 of record CM033039.1, read on the forward strand.
CTGTCCCCAGCTTTCAGGGCTGACTATATATATTATGACATAAAATTACTGAAAATGCATTTTAGTAAGCATAAAATGACAGATTCAACAAAGGAAAATTAACATCAGGGACTCCCAAAAATGAGTGGCATGGAACAAAATTTAAAGGTTGAGTCCTAGTTTGACTTTACCTTATTTGAATAGGAAACCATATTACTAGTAACTGCCTTAAACTCCTCAGTCATAAGGCCACACCAATTTAATTTCTTGGTTCACGGATTTTTTCATAAAAAATATGGAGCGAGAGGGTGAAATAAAAATAAAAATTGTAAAATGGTTGGGGTAAAGGTAACGGCTAATCCAAAACATAAAGAAAAAAAGTTTTCAGCTCGAAAAAAGTACAAAAACACTATTTTTGTACAGTAACAGCACCTGTACCCACACTTTAAGGAGCTTATAATATAAAGGCAATTTGCTACACCAGAAAGTTGGTGAATGGTTTCATTAATGGTGAAAATTTGCTGAGTGGTAATTTTTATTTTTATTTTTTTCCCCAAAAAATAGGAGCGAGCGAATCCGTGAACCAAGAAATTAAATTGGTGTGGCCTAAAATACTTCTGTAACTCTACACTTTCAAGGTTGTGCTGCTGTATAAACTCAAGTCATAGGAAAGACAGTAAAAAAAAAAATGTCTACTCACACGAAGATCCCTTTTCAATCTCTCCACATTCTTAATTGTTATTAACTCATCTAGTCCTAAAAGCAGCACCTGCAAAACAAACAAAGGGGCTGGCTTAATCCCTCGGACAAAACAATGCATTAGTCCACATAATTACATTACCTGCATTCAAACTTTCCACAAAGGAATGCAAAAACTAGGAACAGAAGTTTTGAAAAGAAAAGGGTCCATTAGATCTTGTACAGGTGTGATAATGTCTACAGGGCCAGGCCCTTACTATAGTATATATCACTTTCTTGCATTTACATGTACAAATGTAGTCTGTTTGGAGTAAGGCATTTTTATTTGAATACCTTCACAATGATGGCATAAAACATTAGACTAAGTATTTCATCATGATATGGCCTAGTTTGTGAACACTTTCTTGCATTTACATGTACAAATGTAGTCTGTTTGGAGTAAGGCATTTTTATTTGAATACCTTCACAATGATGGCGTAGAACATTAGAGTTTAGACTGAGTATTTCATCATGATATGGCCTAGTTTGTGAACACTTTCTTGCATTTACATGTACAAATGTAGTCTGTTTGGAGTAAGGCATTTTATTTGAATACCTTCACAATGATGGCGTAAAACATTAGACTAAGTATTTCATCATGATATGGCCTAGTTTGCGAAAGACAAACATTATGGAATAGCCTGGAGTCTAATCAAAGTGTCAAGTTACAATCTAAGTGCTTAAATCTTAACAGATCACCATGGCGATGAATGAACATGTTATGCATGTTATATAGGTTTGCAGAACGACCTGTAGGACCGAAAACTTCTTAGTGAAATTTGGACCCAAAATATCCAGACTGCCTATTTGTTCAGCTACTGTAGGTCTAAAAGCATCTAATGACACAAAGGCCAGGGGATCATGGTGAAAACAATAAGAACATTCCTTCAGATCATTCTGACAACATCTGTGATAAGTCCTGTAAATCTTTCCATTCAAAAGGGCTTTATCTTTTCTCAGAGTAGTCTGACAAAAATGTACATGTTTTTTTTTTCAATATGATAATGATACAAAATGTACAACAGAGGCCACTTCATCTTTAGAATCGGATGCATAATATATGAAGATTTGGACTAAGTTGACTGGCAAAAATGTTGTACAATGTACATGTTTCTTGCAATATTAATGATACAATAGTGGCCACTTCGTCTTTAGAAATGAATACATAATATATAAAGATTTAGACTCTTTAGAATACTGGCATTAAAAAAATGCAGAAACGTTTGCGGCGGTTTAATGTCGAACTTTAAATCCCTGCAAACCTATTTGAATTTACAGTATAGTGGGAAGGCTGATTCTTTAAGCAAGGATTACTGGGAATCCAAGATGGGGACGTTAAAATATGATTAACGACTTTCTAAAGTCAAAGGACCAGTGTTCTGCTGAAACCTTCCCTACAATCCAAACACCTGCCAGTCTTATACCGCAGCATGTCCATATGTCCCCTGCCTTGCACAGCAAACACTCGTGCTGGTATGTGGCATTGAAAGAAAAAGTCAATATTGGTTTAAAGTTGACACCAGCGCAACCTTTCCACAAATGGTTTTCAAAACCACTGAAATCTCGTCGGTGGATCGTAACGAATTAAGCTCCAAACATCCGAAACATTGGCTCTCTATGGGAAGGCAGTTACTGTTACAACCTGGAATTTTGGTATTACTGACAAGGAAATTCTTGCAGCTACAGGATTTTGATATAACTCTATTATAGCCTATACCTGGTCCGATTGTAATGCTTAGCTTACAAGGCTTAGCTAAGTTGTACATTCCTGTCTAGAATGGTAGACGATACCATTCTATGCAGAGTTGAGACACAAATTGTCATTGGTAGCCACAATAACATTGCACACGGATGTACGAATGAGTCAAAACAACATCACTGCATTAGCTTTATGCCATCAAGGGATTGTACAAAACTTGGAGAAAAGTCTTTTTGTGGCCTTGTCATCAAACAAACTGCCGGAAGAAAGAATGAGCAATAATTCGATTCTCGTTGGAACTCAGTTCATGTGACAGCCTTGAAGGCTGCTTGAAGGTAAGAACAGTACTTAAAACTATTTGGGGTTCTAAAAATGTTTCGGTTATTTACACAGCTTCAAAGTCAATAACTGAGTAAGGACTATTTTGTCTACGGTAACTTTAGAAGTAGACCACCTGAAATCTTTTATTTATCAGCCAGGAAGTCACGTCATGGCTGGAGAGGTGATTCAAAAGCTGAAAAAAAGCTGGAAATGTGGTAAATATTTAAGCTAGAAAGATAACGATAAGTTTAAAGGGAAACACAGACTTTCTTCTTACCATAGAATTGAAGACGTTGTCTAGGAATCTCTGGAGTTGGGAATCGGAAGCCCTTTGGTCCACTGATATCACAATGAGCGTGATACTGAAGTAACAAGCAAGACGAGCATGTCATAATCTTATGCAGATATCAATTATCTCTCCTTTTATCATACATATTGAAATTGTATACAGAGTGACAATTATGGTCAGACAAGCAAGTGCATGTGTAGTTCCATCAGTCATAAACAGATATTGCAATATTTTTGTATCTTCAGTGGTACTTAGCTGTCATTTACTAGGTATTACTATATTACACTGGATATTTTTTCTTCAATTCTTGAAATAAAATATTGAGTCCTTTCCCTTTGCCTGTTGTACATCTCTATGAAATTGGGTCAAATCAATTTGATGTTTGCATTGCTGTACGTGTGCAAATTTGGTCTTTTTCACCCAGCTACCATGTTTGTGCTTTTGTAGGGGCATTTTGAAACCCAACTTCAAGTGATGACTGTAAAGACTGAATGCCCATTCTCTACTGCAATGTTCAGTTTGGGATCTTTTTTATTCTCTGCAGTAAAAAGGTGAAGGCCAAAGGTCAAGTAGACTGTTTTGTTACAACTGTTTGCCTCTCTGCAATGACACATTGATTAACAGCCTAAGGAATTAACCTACAGGTGTTTTGGCGATCAGGAATGAGACTTGAAAAATAGGGTTCAGTCACTAACTCACAAAGTTTGTTGTTGTCTATTTGTGTTACACCGAAGGTTTGCAAAACAAGCAAAACACAACTTTCTCTTCAGCACTGTACATCACATGACTAGGACGTTTTACAACACTGCATACTACTTCCATATGGTTGTGTGGTAGTACTATGTGTAGACTCTGGTTTCACACAAAAGGTTTGCAAAACAAGCACAATACAACTTTCTCCGTAGCACTGTAAATCACATTCATGACTATGATATTTGCACAACCCTGCATACTGCTTCTGTATGTGTGGTACATATATGTGCGGGATCTGGTTTTAAGATATCTAACTGAATCTGACAGGGGCAAACTAGGGTGTAACCCTTGGAATGCATGGGTCAGATTCCTTGAGATATGTGCAACTGCAAGGTGTGGCTTTTTACAACGTCCAAACTCTTGATCTAGAAACTAGATTGCATGAACCACTAAGCGCTGCTGCACGTAGCTAATATTTTGCATAGCAAATACGTACATTTGAACTGGAGTCATAAAAGATGCTACGATAAATGCATGTACATGTGGCTGCAATCTGGCAGTATGTCAATATAACCAAGGAGGTCAACCTCCTTGATATAACAGACCTGTCAACATTCCAGTAAATAGAAAGATTGGTGTGCATCAAAGAAATCAAGATGACAGAAAGTTAATTATATAAAGTACTGCTGTTTTGAGCATTGGAAGAGCTGCTTTAGCTCCCACATGTGTTTTTGGGGGCGTCGACGTGTTTTACTTTTAGGACCAATCATATGGCTTCATTGAAATCAATAGACACAAAAGTAATACATTTGTAATTCTACTATCACTAAGCAACTACCTACATGTACATTGTATAAACTTTGCCCCACCCACTGTTTGTTTATCTAGTAAATCATAAGGATTAATGAAAGTATGTGATGATGACTCCACTGACCTGTCATGATAAACTCTCCATACTAGTTTGGTGTGTTCTGTTGTCGTGCTGACCAGGTTTGCATCGTGATTGGCTCCGAACATGTGCACACCATTCAGGGAACCTATCACTGGATATGGGAGCTGGAAGAAAATTGTGTAATTCACCTTGAGTATCCAAGCATCTACTAGTAGCTTGGTGGGGAAAATTTTGACCTTTTCCTTACATGCCATCTTTTTCTGCTTATTAGTAAGATATGTGCCTCAGACAAGAACTTTACAGGTTGCAGCTACAAGTCACTGGAAATATAGATTTTGTCATCACCCTACGTTGGTGATAATATTAAAGGTTTATTATGCGAATACAATACAGTGTACTGTTTTAAAAGAGTCACAGAACATTGCATTTTTAATTCTTTTTTCTTACACTGCATTCAAGTCTCATTACTACATTATACAAAAAAGTAATACATCATACATAATTCATACTCAATCTAACTTCAACTTTTCTACAAGCTGATGGACTATTCAAAACACTTCGTGTGAAAGGAGAGGTTGAAGAGGTCTTACTATTAACTGCCACTTTTTCATGGGATACTACTATAATGGGATTTTCCTTAAGCAAATTGAATCTACAGGTATGGGTTGATGAAACGAATCCTACAAAACAGTGACCTGAGGTCACCCTTTGAACCTGATCTGACTTCAAGGTCACAAGTACAAAAAGGTGGATGAAAAGAGCAGCTAATACTGCAAATGGTTAAAATGGACAATCTAATGACCTAAATTATACAGCACCAAGATTGGTTCATACATGTACAAAACATGGGGTAGGGGGTGCTTTGCAGTATAAACAGGAAGAGACAAAGTCAATAAACAAGGCAAACGTACTCTATTATGATTTATTACTTGCTGGTGAAGTGCAATAAAACGTTCTAATAACAATTATTGATAGGCAAGATACATACCATTTTCATTCATGGGGGGGGGGGGGTGAATTTTATGTTTAAAAAGGCGAGGGGTACCCTACGATGGACTTGAGATATGAAAGATTCTGATTTTTATAATCTTCCAAAAGCTCGCATTCCGTTGCGATGTTGTTGACAAATTTTATGACCTCACGCGCGCCTTCGCAAAATTTATTTGCAACGACTCCAACCCAAGTTTCAAGATAAAACGTTTCAAAAGCAAGCTTTATCTGGCTTTCAAAGTATTGCTAAACTAAAGAAATATCTGTTAATGCTTAAGATCAGCTGTGAACAAAGTAGGTCGATGTAATAACTCTTTCCAAACTGTCTAATTCATAATTTTTTCATCAGACGACATATGTACCTGCAGTGGCCCAACTCACATACGACGCAGCTAATTTGCTGACAGAAAATGCAGCTAAAACACACTTTCTTGCGCCGCAAAAGAGCCTAGACACATCCGACACATCCCACGTTATCTAAACTACAAAACCTGAGCAAAGGTGAGGTATTCACGGGTTTGAGATCGGGTTTAGAGCCTGCAGTGATCCAACTCAACATCATAAGCTTTATAGCCAAACGACGCAGCTGCTTTGCTGACAGGAAATGCAACTAAAACACGATTTCTTGTGCCGCAAAAGAACCCAAACGTATCCCTCGTTATCTAAACTACAAAGTCTGAGCGAAGTTGAGGTACTCACGGGTTTGAGATCGGGTTTAGAGCGCGTGAAAAGCGGCACACCTCCCCCAGTCGTCAGGCAAAACAAGTAAGCCGCCATTTTTTACGGGGAAGCCATGACGTCATGGATGACCTTTAACCCCAAACGGCCTGTCAAGCCTCATAAGATCGATGACTTTTTTACTTGCTTTATAAAGTCATTTACTTGGGGGCACGCCAATTAAGGCGGCTTAAGATCTTTGACGACAGCAAAACAACAGAATATAGTACTGAGGAGAGATATGGCGTTTTACCATTACAAAGAAACATCAAAATGCTACATTTGTAGACAAAATTTGCAGTGGCCTTGCTAAATGTTACTTAATTTGTCAGAGGTGTTAGTTCACTTTTAACGTCACATGTCATATGTTAGAACGTTGACTGTCCTGGGTATCATAAAATGGTGGCAGACTCGACTCGTGGGAGGTATAGTGGGCTGCAATCATCAGTACATTAACCCAATTATTTTGCCCATGGGCAGCCACATTGTCCCAGCAACAGAACTTCAAGGCATTCTGTTGTGAGCAACAAAGAGGGTCAGTATGGGGGGTCCTGACAACGATTTACGCTGAATTCAGGAGAACCCCCTACGTATTACGCTAAATCAAGGAAGGCAATTACGCTAAATTTCGTCACCTCGCTACGATTTACGTAGATAAGATGGTTTTCCCTACGAATTATGGGAAATAAAATAGGCTGCCTACGCCTTACGTAAAAGAGCATGCAGACCCTCAACAAACCAAATCTATTCTAAATTTATTGTAACAGCTCTAACGTTATGTCCCAATGTCCGTGTTATGACACCCTTACGTTTCGATGTCCCTATGACACTGTTTGTGTGCATTTTTGTGCACCTGTTGTGCTTATTTCACTTCGAATGGTCAAACCTCTCGAGTAAAAAAATCAAATCTCTCGCAATTTGTTACAGCCACAGATGTTGTTCATTACTGAGAATATACACATTTCAAAGAATACACAAAGTCAAAACTGATGCTCATTGTGTTTTAATTATATTCCCTTGCTCCAGATAACACAAATACATTCTTTAATAAGGTTCCTTTTCCAAACAAACCACTTTCCCCTTATTCCAAAATAAATGTACTTGGGGAAAGCGTCTCAAGCCTTGAGGCACAACCACACACTTAAAGACTCACAGTCTTCTGAGGAAACGTTCGTAGACACATGGTCACATCATCACACAGTCTTCTACACTAGCTGTTCGTTGTCTTGCCATTGTTTCAATACCAGCTACCATAACACAATGCTTTATCTGACAGAAAGAATCCTTGCATAAGAAAATTATTCAAAGGAAATCTTCCTAGCGTCTACCTACTGAAATATAATAGTGAATCACAATCATTTGGATTCTACTTAAACAATAGCATATCTAGAGACTAACAGCAGTTTTACATGGCCTACTATATAAAGAGCAATGAAATCAACACTGGAGCAATAACCGTGACACAGTCCGGCCTTCACAAAACGTTTTTCTCTCGCCACGTACACGAGTTGGCACACACGTCAGACGACCACATGAGACAGAACGTTTCCTGTGAGTGTCAAGCAGGCTTAATAAATGCACCTGGGGCATCTGAACAAATGTTGCCCTCACCCACCACATAATGTTGAGTCTACAAGTTCATACTCTACTACTTTGTAAGGTTAATCAGCTTCAATACCTATAATAGTAATAATTTTTTTTCTCGTTTTGTTCTATGCTAATTTTTTTCTTCTCTCACCATGCTCTTTTCATATATGCTGTGTGATATGATAAAATTAGAATTTGAACAGAAAATCATACTGGTAACTTTCAAGTGCTTTCAAAAGCTTGACTAGGTTTATAGCAAAGCATATGTACATTCGTACAAAGTTTGTCTTAAATATATGCTACACATTTGTTATGGACATTCCTGCAATCTTGCATTGAAAGTTAATTAATCAAAATTGCTAACACAAACCACTAAGTCATCATTGAAATAAATGTGGTAAGAATTATTTGGTCTTTGCACTATTATGCATTCAAAAACATGTAGCGTTTAACATTATACAGAGTTTGAAGCTGCCAATGTACAAGCATACTGTGCTTAGAGTACATATTTGTTACAAAATGTGATGCTACAGATCAAAAGTGACAACTTGTCTAATAACTGTACTAAAGAAATACAAAACTGTAGTTGAATGTCCGTATCAATGTCTACAGTATTCATACATGGGTACAATATGCCTGTAATGCACAAGTCATGTAGAAATTGTACAAAAGATCATAAATGATACAAATACAAAAAGGCTAGCCTTTAAATGATTAACATTCCATTATAAGCTATACCCTTCCAGTCACAGTAGAGTACAGGGTGATTTTCACACATTGTAGGTAAATCAATTACTCTTCAAGTTGGCAATCTATTTGCTAATAAATACATGTACAAAGCAGTCAATTTCAGATCTCCACTTTCTCAGTGCATCAAGAAAATCTTAAATTAGAGTAACAAGATGTCCAAATCAGGACATGAAGCAGTTTTATGAAAGTGGGATGTATCTATATCTTAAGTACTTTTTTCTGTCCTCAAGTAATACAGATTATGAAAGAAAATCAAATTGCCATCAAAATTTTATCAACTGTAAGAATCACAAAAGGTTTTGTATCAGGAAAGGTGCTTTTTCATCATACTTTTCTTTATTCTGACTGTTCCTACATCTTACATGGAGCAAAAAATGCCTCAAAATTTCATGACAAAAAAAATGGAAGGTCATTTTTTTACACTTATTTAAAATTTTCATTTCTATAGCACAAACTACAAAAGGGAAAGAACAAAGCTTGATAGCACCTTCCTTTCATATCATCTTAACTTTCTTTGTTAATGATACAAGTTTTTTTTTTTAATTACGCTATTGTAGATTCTTTTGAACAGCCTTGTACAAAATATCTCTGATCATCTCTCAGTCATTACCGCTGACAATTTCATTACCATATCATGATTTCTTTTCAATAATAATACAACTTAAAGGACCCTTCGTCTTTGGACTTTGTTGCTTGATTTTCTTCCGTGAATTGCGTGCCGTCCCCTGGCCACATTACGTGTCATATCAAACACCGTGTAGAGACCTGAGAGAAAAACAAGTCAGTGAATTTTTAAAATCAACAATGAAAAGAAAAACACAAAAAATACTACATTGTGGCATCAATTACACAAATATGCAACATTTCCTGATAATATTCTACTACTGTAACAATACATATCAGTACCATTTAATGAACATTAACGTTTGTACAAAATATACTCTGTTCTTTTAGATCATCGAATCTTACAAATCATACAGTGTACTAGTCTTGGAGAAGCAAATGGAGCAAATATTACATGTATTATATCTTTCATGCAAGTACATCTTTGTTATCACAGTGACAATGATTATGCACTTCTCAAAATAACTTTTTTTTTCTAAGCCGGGGTTAGGCTCTGAACTAGTTGTCATGTTTACTCATCGAAAAATTTAAACGGCTTATCTGGAACATGTCTCAGTTATCTTATAGGGCTAGTATACCTGAGCCTTTGTTCCAGCGCTGTTGACGTCTGTTTGTCCACAAAGCGCGACACGTGGTTGGTGATACCGGTGGGAGGTTTGACAGGCGAGGCCAGGTTAGCTTCTGGTACGGACAGGAGCTCTTTACACACCTGCCCAACAAGGTCTCCCCTGGGAAAAGAGCAAAATACATTTGTATAGAAATACATTCGTTCAAGAAGACCAATCTTGCAAATGTGGACAGGTGCTCACTATAGACAGGATTCTTTGGTTAATGGGAAAAAAGTAAGGAACCACTAAAAAGTGCTTATGAGCTTCAAAAGGTGTATTTGCATCTAAGTTTTCCTAGTATATTCTTCTCCTTCTGTCAAGCACCTAGACACAGCTTACGAGAGATTCTAAAATGCAAAGTGACTAGAAAAAAGAATTGTTTGTAAAAGAAGAGAAAAAAAAAAATGCCACAAAGTTTCTCCTATCCTTCTTGTGATCAAAAGGAATCAATTTCCTGGTAACAAACATTATAGAGTGACTGACATCAGCTTATAACTTAGCCCCATAATACCTACCATAGAGCCTCTTCCTCCAAGGGCGTGTCCACATCTGTGTTAAACAGGGTCTCTGCTCTGGTCAGCAGGGAGCACAGGACAGACATGCCAAACTAGGGACACAAAATACAGTCAGAACAAATCAATTATAATTTCAGTGAGGTCTGATAATAAGTATCAGCAATCAGTACACAAAATTCAACATTCTGACTTTGTATGTCTTCTTATGTTGGGTTTCAGTCTTCGGACACACAATGTACATACCGAATTGGAGGGTACAAGACACAGCCAGCAAACCTCAACTATGGTATCTCCAAAGTTCATTTGTACATTTACACCACCAAGTTCAACATTATCATAATCTTTTGTCAGCATTACCTTTGCGCAATATCATTCCCCATTTTGCAGAATATAGAGGAAGTACAGTATATGTTACTACTCATATACATCTGTAAAAATACCATCCGTAAATGTTTATGATTTTGTCTGCTTGAGCTTAAATGTTAACTTAAGAAAAATTCAAATTGGATACCAAAACATACAATATACGTTTGAACCACTTATTCTAAGTTGTGTTTTAACAGCTTGTTTCTAACATTACCTTGTTCTGTACAGCTGCAGTAAGGTTTGCCCCATCATTCCCCTGTATGATGGCCTGCAGGAACGAGGTAAGGTGGTCCAGATGGGAGTTCCTGATCACATGACTGACTGAGGACGACAGGTGGGGGAGCATCTGTAAATAAATAAACAAATAAATAAACAAATAAGCAATCATAAACACAGCCTGTAGGAATGAGGTAAGGTGGTTCAGATGGGAGTTCCTGATGACATGGCTGACAGAGGACAACAGGTGAGGAACTGCAAATAGATAAACAAACAAATAAACAGACAATCCAATAAACAGCATGTTGGAAGATGTTAAGGTGGTCCTAAAGACATGGCTGACCGAAGAGAACAGGTAGTGGGAGAAATGGTACTGGGAAAATGTTTTAATTCTGTTTACAGGGCTCGAAATTCATTTTGGGGATTAGGTGCACTGGTGCACCCAGCTTAAAAAATTGGGTGCACCAAAAAACTTTTGGGTGCACCACTTGAAGTTAAGTAGAATGTCAGAAAAACCTAATAACAAAACCTAGTTACAAGCTATCAAATTCTTAAACAAGTACCATGTACCATGACAGACATACTTATTATCTTTCTAACACTTAGATGTCAAGAGTATACTTTGGTATCTTTACATAGTTTTACATAAACCCAAGAAAATATTTGGGTGCACCCTGTGCACCCACAGAAAATAATTGGGTGCACAGCTCCAATTTTGGGTGCACCTGGGTGCACATGCACCCAGTATTTCGAGCCCTGGTTTATAAACTAGAAATGTATACAATCATGTATTTGTTGTTTTTGTGTCATGTAATTTGCACAGCACTCTAACACTGTCATGAACAAAATAAGTCAGGAACGGGAAGTTCTCAATGCTTTTGAACAGTTTGTCCTTTGTGCCTCAGCACCAAGGCTGCAGTATTCACAGTTTAAGCTAGGTGGCACTGCAGCACTGCTTACCTTGTGCCACCATAGGATCTGCTTGCAGTTTAGGCTATATTACACTGAACGACCCGTCACACAGAACTTTTACACATCAAGCTACAAGCAGTGTTTAAAGCAATCTAGAGGATGCTTCTAAACACCTCTAAATAAAGAAACAAACAGATGAACAACTTACCTCGTCCTGAGTATCCTTCCTAATAAGGATAGCGAGGTTCCGTAGCACACAGGTGACCACGGTCGCCGCGTTGTCCCGGGGCAGGATGGGAAGGACACGCCCCACCAGAGACTTCCCCTTCCGGATACACATCCAGTGGAGAAACTGGTCATCATTGCTGGACAAAAGGATTTGAAGTATGTTTGGAATTTTGCCATCTTTATAATTCCATGTACTGTACAACCATTTTTCTAGAACTAACTTTCTTTTCTAAATCCTGAAATATCAAGAACACACCACCAAGTACTGATCACATCACATAATGGAAAATCTTCTGCAATTACTGTCAGTAGAAGCCATTTAAATTTGCACACCGTTTGCCATCATATTTCGTGTTATTATCCCGGTGGTGCAATAATGCGAAGTTATTAAGCTAGACTGCACCTGTTTGGGATTTTGGGATTTCGTGCGATTAACAGAAGTGTGCAATAATCCATTGTTCAAGTAACTGGCTTCTACATGTACCATTTTCTAAAGCCAAGGACCCTTCTACTTCAAAGTTCTAGCTAGTGCAGTTTTTTTATCTTTTTACATTTCTAAATACAGTTCATTGAATGTCTGCCTCTATGTCTCTACATAATGTGAACATGGATCATGGCTATTATTCCAGTTATAACCAACCTTCCATCGGCTGTAAGACCAAAGTTGTTGTAGATCTGGTGAACCATCCCTATCCTGGCCTCCAGGAGACTTCTCCTGTAGGTAGGAAAATGGGTTTTATGGACACTGCAAGATTTTAGTCTCCTACAAAAATATCTAGTGCTGTTGGGGACAGGTATTGAACACATGTGCATAAATCTAAGTCACATTGAAATCATGGTTCAAAAGATAATTTGGAGCAATCTGTCACTCACTCACTAACTAACTGATTCACTCACTCACTGAAATATGATGAAAGAGGCAAAATTCTCATTCTCATTCTTAAAGTTTGTCAATGAAACTTATAGTTATACAGCAATCTGTATTAATGCTAAATAATAATTACTCAACTGGATATGATTTGGGGAAATTAAGGTGTGATTTATAATTTTCAAAAATGGAAATCCATATTATGTGGCAATGTTTTTGATAGCGTTTGTAAACCTGTCAAGGAAATGGCTGCTGTTTAAAACAGGTTAAGATTGATTTTTTTTTTTAGCTGTACAAATGTATCTCTTTGACCCCCCTTTTCCCTGGAAACAAGTTTACTCCTCCAAAAATCATATCGAGTTTGTTAAAATGAATATCTAACCTTCATCAGTCTCAAATATTTGATCATTCAGCTGCTGCCTCATCTAATGGAAAGGGTGTGCTGGATACAGAGAAACAAATATGTGACGCACCTCTCTTCCTCAGAAACACTCATGACTTTTTTCTCGATGTCCTCCAGCTCCAGCATGACAGAGTAAGTTTTCTCTATCAGCAGCAGCAGCTCCCGGCGCCGGTGGTCCTTCCCGATACCGGACTTCATGTCGTGGTCTTCTTCTGCGTGGGCCGCGAAGTCGATCAGCTTCCGAGGGTTGTTTACGCTCGAGACGGACACTCGCCCAAGGGTGTGCTCGAAATGGGCTGAAGAACGGAGAGAATAATCATAACTATAATATACATGTGGGACCGCGTGGCGCAATGGCATCATTTGCGGCTCGAGACCGAGAGGTTAAGGGTTCGAATCCAGCAGCTGTGTCACTGATCTTGTGCCCTTGGGAAAGGCACTTTACACGACTTTCCTCACTTAACTCAGGTGTAAATGAGTATCTAGTGGCCTTGTGTGGCTTGTTGGGGCTATGTGGCCGAGACTGCCCTTAGGGGCATGTTCGGGCATGACGCACCCGCCATGACACATGAGTCGGGGGTAGGAGGAACCCCTTACATCCTTGGTTGGAAGTCCTCCTAGGAGACGGATACTCCAAACAACAAAGCTGCATCTGCTGGAGCCGCCTCACACGTTGCATACAGTTGCCCCTATGAGACTTAGTGGACGAGAGGGTGGAGAAGGAATTGCACACCCCTCCTTCACCTTAAAAAGTCATGTGCAGGTCAGGCAAACAGGCAAAATAGCCTGTCTGCCTCCTCATCTGTCCAATTGACAGGAGAAACAAAAAAAATATACATGTACATGGTTAACAGTTTTGAGCTTTGTTCCAACACAAGGAAACAAAGTTGAACAGCTTGCGAGGCTCGAGACTGACACTTGCCCAAGGGTGTGCTCGAAAGAAGAGCAAAGAGAATAATTCTTGCTCATATGTATTTGATTTATCCTGTTACAGTACTGTAAAAGGGCAAAAATGGACAAATGCTTCACCTCTAACATGTTAGCTCACTGTACAACTTCACGACTACAAGGGGCACTGTTGCGGCACTGAGGGGTTTGAAAGATTACTCAACAAATTTCAGAGTAAAGAACAATTTTCTTCCATTTTGTGTAATTTTTGTTGTCTTCAAAGTTATACTTTTACGTATTATGCAATATCTACATTATAAAAAATCATGCTTTCTTATCTCCTACTATGTCCTTCTGTACAGTAGTCATTACACATACTGTTTTTCATGCTTCTTAATACTAGTGATATTTCCCTACCTGGTTTATAAGTCTTGTGTTCCTGTTTAAGTTGGGGGGTGATGAGTTTCGGGGGGCTGGAGCCAGGTCCATCCCCCTCCCCGCTGGTACCCTGGGAGGAGGGTCTCTCTGCCTCCTGGGCCATCTTCTTAGACATGTAGGCCTGGCAACAACATAGTTTCATTTTTTTAAAACAATTCTAGTTTTATGTCGTTCACTCCAAACAAACAACACATCTGCGATATAGGCTTAAGAATTAAGCAGATACCCACTTAAGAACACCAAGACTTAAGTTATATTTTTATACATCATTTAAATTTTACATTGTTTACTCCACAACCAAATATGATATGTATAACTGGGAATAAAGCAGATGATATCAAGTTTTACTTTTCAAATATTCTAATCTTAATTCTTATGTTGTTCACTCCAACCAAACGCAATATATTTTTATAACATATCTGACATGTATGCTTAGGAATAAAGCAGATGTTTTACTTTTTATATATTATTCTAACTCTACATAGACTGTTCAATACAACCTGATTTTTTCCAGGTCTATTTTTTTCTTTGGGTTGCTGTTCTGTAGCTGTAATATCTGGATCTTCACCACCCACTCCCAATTACTAACCGGATAGTAGTACTCCCCTATTTACTAACCTGATAGTAGCACTTTCCTAACTACTAACCTGATAGTAGTACTCCCCTAATTACTAACCTGATAGTAGTACTCCCTAATTAACAACCTGATAGTAGTACTCCCCTAACTACTAACCTGATAGTAGTACTCTCTAACTACTAACCAGATAGTAGTACTCCCTTATTAATAACCTGATAGTAGTGCTCCCTAATTACTAACCTGATAGTAGTACTCCTCTAACTACTAACCTGATATCATGGGGTTGCTGCTCTGTAGCTGTAACATCTGGATCTTCACCACCCACTCCTAACTACTAACCTGATAGTAGTACTCCCCTAACTACTAACCTGATAGTAGTACTCCCCTAACTACTAACCTGATAGTAGTAGTCCTCCATCATGGGGTTGCTGCTCTGTAGCTGTAACATCTGGATCTTCACCACCCACTCCTAACTACTAACCTGATAGTAGTACTCCGCTAACTACTAACCTGATAGTAGTACTTTCCTAACTACTAACCTGATAGTAGTACTCCCTAACTACTAACCTGATAGTAGTACTCCCCTAATTACTAACCTGATAGTAGTACTCCCCTAATTACTAACCTGATAGTAGTACTCCCCTAATTACTAACCTGATAGTAGTACTCCCCTAATTACTAACCTGATAGTAGTACTCCCCTAATTACTAACCTGATAGTAGTACTCCCCAAATTACTAACCTGATAGTAGTACTCCCCTAATTACTAACCTGATAGTAGTACTCCCTAATTACTAACCTGATAGTAGTAGTCCTCCATCATGGGGTTGCTGCTCTGTAGCTGTAACATCTGGATCTTCACCACCCACTCCTAACTACTAACCTGATAGTAGTACTCCCCTATCTACTAACCTGATAGTAGCACTCCCTAACTACTAACCTGATAGTAGTACTCCCTTCTACTAACCTGATAGTAGTAGTCCTCCATCATGGGGTTGCTGCTCTGTAGCTGTAACATCTGGATCTTCACCACCCACTCCTAACTACTAACCTGATAGTAGTACTCCCCTAACTACTAACCTGATAGTAGCACTCCCTAACTACTAACCTGATAGTAGTACTCCCTACTACTAACCTGATAGTAGTACTCCCTAATTACTAACCTGATAGTAGCACTCCCTAACTACTAACCTGATAGTAGTACTCCCTACTACTAACCCGATAGTAGTACTCCCTAATTACTAACCTGATAGTAGTACTCCCCTAATTACTAACCTGATAGTAGTACTCCCTAATTACTAACCTGATAGTAGTAGTCCTCCATCATGGGGTTGCTGCTCTGCAGCTGTAACATCTGGATCTTCACCACCCACTCCTTCTCACGCTGAGTCATCAGGCCCGCGTACTCGTCACGAGGCTCCCCGCCGTGGAACCCTCCCGGCCCGTCACGCCAGTTCCGGTTACCATGGGGACCAGGTCCGGGCATGCCCCGCCCGCCGGGGTGGTGGCCACTGGGTTTTAAGGGAGCAATAAAGATAATTATGGTAAAGTCATGTCCGATATTTCATTGAAAGGAAATAAATACAGTTGTAGGTGTGACCCAAAAAAAGATTTTTGGTTGACCAAGACCCCAAATTCTTTAATCAACCTACATGACTGTATGAAGTACCACTTTTCAAATGCTGCTATCACTATAATTTTTAGTTGGATTTTCATTAACAAGATATTACTAATATGTTCCATTTGATTTGACTCTGTAATTTTTCTCTTCTTGTTTTGGTGTCTTCTAAGCCCATGTGGGCTGGGCAACTTAGCCACAAGACATGCTAATAAATCATAAATCACATATTCATCCATCCATTTATCCATCCATCCTTTCATTAATCCATCCATCCATCCATCCATCCAACCATCGATCTATCCATTCATAATGGGTTTCAAACAAATTGCTAAGTAACAAAGATAGGTAGATAAGTTAGTTCAGTTTCTGTACCCTCTCTGCCTCTGCCTGAACTGCTGCTCCCTCTGCTGTAGGATCTGCCGATGGTAGGGGTGTAACAGCGCCGTGTCATTCATAGGGGAGCCGCCAGGGGGGCCCTGGTGGGGGGGAGGGGGCATTCTACTGGAATAAACACAACAGGAGAAACATGAGATCTTATGAAAAAATAAACAAACTTTGTATAATACATGCAAAAATACAGGCAAAAAGGATTCTTTTGTTCTGAAAAAAAAAAAAATGCTCAGCCAAACTGAATCGCAATCAACTTGTCACAAAATAAGATAAGGAGACGGTATGTTTTCCAAAAAAATTATCATCAGTTTCGGATAGTTGTCTGAAATGTGTGACCAAATTCAGATCAAGTTGCTTGAGTAATTGCTTTTTTGGCCTTTGGCACTACTTTGTTGGCCAACACACCACTTTTCTTATTGGAGATGAGACAATCCTAGTAAATGGTCCATTTACAGGTGTCTCTTAAAGTAACGGAAACGACTGAAATGAACGGATCAAATCATAAAGCAGCTCTCACTATTATGTATTTGTACCATGTATGTAAAATCTGTGTATAAACTATAACTGTATAGACTTATAAGACTCATTAGGACTTTAAATGATGTAGACTGTATCTCTGTTATATACTTTGTCGGACCCATGCCCCTTCCCTCGTGACCTCAATGTAAAGGGGCCTGCAGGCCGATTTGAGCTTTCATGAATAAACAAAGGTTCAAACAAACAAACAAATTCCTATTGCAAACAGATGAGGGGAAGGTAGACCTACCCATGTTGGAAGGGTGATCTTGGCATAAATGGCATGAGCCCAGGGCCTGGACCAGGGGACGACACCCTGTCCCCCCCTCTCATCATGTGTGGTGACATCCGCTCTCCTCCCCTCATCATGTGGGGGGAGAACCCCATGGGACCAACCATTCCGGGACGGAGGGGTGTTCTGGGGAAGGGCGGGCGCATGGGAGGGGTGGGGTGGCCGCGAGGGAGGGGGTGTTGAGGGGGTGGGGTGGACATTCCGGTCGGGCATTGTGGAATCCTGGAGGGGGGTGGGGGCCAGGAGGAGGGGGGTGGGGGCCAGGGGGAAGGGAGTGGGGAGACTGAAGTGGTCGCTGTAAAGGCATGCCACCTGGGCCCTGGAAGATAAAAATATGAAGTTACTTAATATTGGAACCATTACAAATTAATGAAAAGTTAAAGTTAATTTGAAATAAACATTTTCAATGTAAAAAACACAAATAAAGTTGATTTAATGTGATAGTGTTGCATTTTCAAGCCATGGACAGGTGAAAGACAAAAAACAAAAGTTCACAATAATGTACATATTCAAGTTATGCTGTGCACATGTCTAATTTTGTTTCTTTTTCACATTTTTGAGGGATTCACAATGGAAAACCCCTTGTAATGTAAACTGAATATTCTTCTCAACCCCGACTAGCGACTGGAAATACAAAAAATGTACATTAAAATCTTAACACTGACCTGCATGGGCATCCCTGGAGGCATGTGATTGGTCCGGGGAGGGGTTCCTATGGGGTGCATACCGAGGCCACCCCTGGGGTGGTGGTTACCCTGGGGGGAAGCGAAGGACACACCCCCGGGAGAGATGGCTCTCCCCAGGGGTGGGGAAGGTGCAGCCCTGTTTCCCGACCCCCGGAGGTCGCGTTCTATCTCCTCTAGAGTGCGAGCAGACGAGGGCACCAGGGGAGGGGATGACTTTCTTGGAACAGCAGAGACAATCGCAGAGTCCTGTATAGGAAAGAAAAGTATCATAAGTCATCAAATTTCAACTCTCTTTGTTTTATTTTAATGACTATCCATATTTTACCTGTAGTTTTACAATATCAGCAAATAGAAAGTCATGTAGATTAATTACCTTTAGGTAACTTGAAGGTAAATGATGACAACAAACTCCAGTTCTGTTGCAATGATATGACAAACATTCACCTTAGGTGTTAGCAACACAGGGCTCTAGCCAGCGCCCGTTTTTCAATTGACGGAAATTTGCTGCGTCTGACGGAAAAATTTTAAAATCAATCCGTCAACCTTGACGGACAAAAATCCTTGGTGGAAGCTACAGGCGGCTTGGGGACGCCATCCACGGCCGTAAAAGCCACACACTGTTTCTTTTGCTATTGTTATGATTGTTGACAATGTGTACATGTGTTGGCGTCCTTTTGCATACGATAATCTCATTAAAACCCGTTTTTCAAGGTCTCAATGGCAACATTTACTATTTTGTTGTGTCATAGGGAAAATGGATTTTTGCGGTTTTCATGGCGATTGGAATTGGCTGACGGAAAAAAGTTTTGCTAGTAGACTGTCTTGAGTCCATTCCAAGTAACTGTGAGAGGAGCTGTCATTGTCATCATTTACAAATGTTTCAACTCTTTGTAACACAATGTCTACTACTGTATTTTCCACCATTTTCGAACACTGCAAATGGGTAGGAGGGCTGGATAGAAGGCAATCTACACATATATTTTGCAAGTTTTAATGACAGCAAAGAAGCCTGCATCTTTTATGTGGATAATACATGGTTAAAAGTAGTTTCTTATGCCCTTAGAATTTTACAATAGATGTAACAAGTGATCAGAGGAAAGAAGCAACACCAGATCTGTTGCACTGTAAAGTTTCCAGAGAAGAAAAGGACAGTACTACACTCCAGGAAAACAAAACCACGCTGCCTACCTGCAAAGAAGCCTGTGTCTTACATGTTCTACATGGTTAAAAGCACTAATTTATGCTCTAAGAACTTTTGGATTAGACATAACAAGTCAGACTCATAGGAAAGAAGGAACACCAGATCTGCTGCACTGAGAAACTTCCAGAGGAGAAAGGGACAGAGCTACACTCCTGGACCAATAAAACACGACCACGTTTCGTACCTGGAAAGCGGATGAAATCCCTACCTCCATGGGAAGCGTACGCGGCTCGGCGGGCTCGGACGGGCGCTGCAGGATCGTGACCTTGTTTCCCATCAGGGCACTGCGCGACGGCGAGCTCCAGATACTCTGTCGTCCGGGAGAAATCTGTGCAGCGATTGGTCAAACAAGTTAGGATAGTAGTATATGTTTACTTTCTATACTGTGTTAGGGGAAATTATCGTGGGGATTTAATTTCATGGCAGGAAGAAAACAGAGTGTTTACTGTGTTTTTAATTTTGTGGTTGAAACTTGCTTGCAGGGTTTTTGTGGTTGAAACTTGCTTGCAGGGTTTTACCGAAAGCGGGGAACTGTTTGCTAAGAAGAGGTTACCACAAAAAATTTGAACAGAAAACCAGTTCAAACCACTGGAAACATTTTAGTACCTACTGTCCAAGAAGACCACTCAGCAGACGAATAAAATCTGGTCTATGTCATGTGGACAGGTGGTCACTTTAGACAGGATTCTTAATGCCATTGTGATAATGGTAAAAATTATCGAAGAAACCACCAAAAGTCCTTCTGTGGTCGAGGTTTAGCATACTGCCATAAGCAAATACTAAGAACTCAGGCATGATACCATAGACAGGTCACATACCAAAGTTTCCGCCTGCAGCAGTGCAGGAGGCGAGGCTGTGTTGTTGCAAGCAAATTCTAAAAGATATACTAAGAACTCAGGCATGATACCATAGACAGGTCACATACCAACGTTTCCGCCTGCAGCAGTGCAGGAGGCGAGGCGGTGTTGTACCGATCCGGAGACAGCGGCCCTTTCCGTATGCTCATGATGGCGGGGTCATCGAACTCATCCTCCAGCATCAGCTGATTGATGCTGCGCTCCATGTCCTCCGCCAGGCCCTGACCTCTGACCTGCCCCAGGGCATCCTGGGAAAAGGGGATGGCCTGGCTGCCGCCATCTCTCTTCCTGAGCTCCTCGAGTTCTGCTAGCTTCTTGTGATTTGTCTCCCAGTCCCCATCATCTGGAATAAGGTGGAATGTTGTAGTTTCTCAAGATCAACATTTTTGTTTCTTGATGATCTTGTTGCAGTTTTACCAAAAACAAAATGTTACATGTGTGTTTCTAAGAATAACATCATGTACATGTATGTTTCTGTACAAGACGATACATTCCTGTGTGTTACTGTTACTAAGGATATCTCTATTTTTCATTTTCATTTACTTCAGATTTACCACAAGCAAAATCAATTTTGTAACATGGAGGTCAGATTTTTTGGGACAGTCTACAGGGATCGAAATACTTTTTTTGCTACATGCAAAATTGCAAGTTGGCAAAAATTTTACGTGCAATTTGAAAAATTTACATGCAAAATACAACTAGGCGGTGATGGCGACGAGTATCGCTAGCTTGAATCGGTGAATTTTGATTACATCTAGTGAAGCTACCGGAGAAAGTTACTGGCAAAAACAAGAAAGGACTGTCCATTTGTCTTTTTGTCTAAGAGTAGGGGGTCTAATTCCTCAGTATTTTTCCAATAGGCCAGGTATTTTCAACATGCAAGATTGCAAGTTCAGAATAATTTTACATGCAAATCTCAAAAATGATGTGCAAATTGCAAGTTAAATATGTGTATTTCGAACCCTGGTCTAGGTGGAATATTTTTTTCTGTTTCAACAAGAAAATTTCCATCCTGGGACTGAAGGACGGATCCTGGAAACAGTCCTCCACAACACTGATGGTGTGGCTTCTTACCAATGGCCCCTGATCCAAAGGTATCATCATTCAGTCGGTCAAAGTCTTCCTCCAACTCTGCCTCAGCTGACAACCCGAGGTCATCTTCCCCCTACAGGGACAAGAAGAAAGAAAGTTCTGGAAAAATGCTGACTGGTGCATATTTTGGGGGGAAAAGCCTGGATGTTAAAGAAATTGACATGAAAAGTAGTGGTTCAATATCAAAATCTTGACTTGGGCTTTTTTCTATGAGAAGACATTCAGTGCTCGAAATAGCCACTTGCACACTTGCAAACGCAACCACATTTGCTTGGTGCAACATAATGTTAAACTCAGGTAGCACAGTGTGCAACCTGAAATTTTGTAGTTGGAACACCACTTTTCCCCCACCTTCATGTGAATATTAGTTTAATGTATTTATTTCTTGATGATAAGATAAAACATAGGTAGTTGCATGTAACTGGAAGAATACAATAACCAAGCAGATGTTGCGGAGGAAGCTACATTTGACTGTTATATAGGGCTTCTCTTGCTTGCAATGTTACATAACACAACAGTCAGCTGGTTTTCCAGAACCTTTGGTATTGGTTTGACACAGAACAAATAGCGAGGAAAATGCAACAATTTAGCCCCACAACATCTGCTTGGAGACTGAAATACACATAATAATACAGTGTGCATAATTTGCAGTTACACAACCACTGGTGTGTTACTTATATTATATACTTCGAATGGAAACTGTAAAACACAATTTTTCTTGCGTGAATGGACAAATATCTACTTTCCAGTGTTGTACTTAAGCGCAGTAGCTTGGTAAGGAATGTTAAACTTTCACTCTGGGGCATTTTCCCCACTCAAGTTCTCTTGTTTTGACATGTGCTGACAGTGTCCCACCCTCCCTTTCAGAAATTGACATTTCACAACAAAAAATACCGAAGAAATTCCGTTTAATGACCCCAAACTGAAAACACGAAGTAAGTAATGAACCAAAGATGTAGATAAACTCGCATTTTTACTGTGTTGAAGTTTTTTAGTCTTGCTTCAAACCGGATAAAATCTGGCGGGTTCCTGTCCTTTTCTGCCCCCCTCCCCACCAACACACCCGAAACTAAAACGTCCACAGAATAAGGGCACAAAATTCCCGTATATTACAGGACATTTTAGAAAGTTTAACGGTCTTGTCCGCTAGAAGAGAGACTCTAGTTGTCCCAACTTACGGGTATGTCTGCGTCGAAGCCGAAAAACGTGTCTGCCATGGCTATATCCACATTGTCCCACCTGCAAGCGGCCGCCTGCAACTACGTGAATGGCGACACACAGACCAAGAGGGTCATGGCTCACGAGCGCCACCTGGCGTTTGGAATCAGAACTTCATGGACAGTGTCATCGCTCACGAGCGCCACCTTGTAACTAATAGTCAAAGTGCAATCACATATTCAAGGCTTTAGCAGAAACGTCTCGAAAGGCGTACGGAAATGGAGTGTTTTTTTTTGGGGGGGGGGGGGGGGCAGGACAAGAGGAAAACAACTGAAACAGAAAGAAAACATTCCACATTAGATGTGTGTCTACAAAAATATTTCAATATTACACACACACCTATGGTAATTCGCTAGGTAAACCATTGTTCATCAAAACGCACAATAACATATCTTTATCTATGCGTGATCTGATGCAGTCTAGTATTATTTGGCGCCATCAACAGTGGCATTTCTACATTGATCTACATTCGTCTATATTGGCGTGACATTTTGCTTGGCAGCACGTATTCGGGCCTTTTGAAGTTCTAATGATCATAATTGGAGATCTTTCGTGAGAGCAATTCGTGCAAGGGATGTCCCACTTACAATAATGCCGCCTTCTTTTGTAAGGAAATGAAGGTGCGAGGAGTTTATCATCGACATATTACGAGACAGATATAATTAATTTGAAAGTGAAAGAAGAAATGGAAAGCTTGACAAGGAATGTTTTTCATATATTAAGATGAACAGTAGCATCTCATCTGACCCACAAATTGTTCTGAATAGATTACAAGTATTCTTGACAGTTGTGAATTATCTAGCTGCATTTATTCATTTCTCAAGATAAAAGTACCAACACTTTCTACAAAAAAACCATCTAAACATAGCCTACCAACCCACGTTTCTCTTCACTGATCACTTCATTCAGGGTTGTTCTTTCTTGAAACAGCTTAACCTGTCTTACATACAATTGTAATGAATTCGCAATTCAGCCTTTGGCTGCGAAGGATTTTAATTTGACCTAGAGTTCGGGGACCTCATACCTCCATGAAATATTTGTTGCTTTTTTGTGGATGGTATGTATGTTTATAGTCGGTTGTATTTGAGAGTAATGGACCATGGTTATATAATATAAATGTTATGGGAAAGTAGTGGTGTATTTAGGTAATGACACAGAGGATGTCCATCTGATTAGTAATTATCAAAATGTGACACTTAATTGTGTAATGTGCGTTTAAGAGGTCGACGGCATATGGTAGCGTGGTGTTCCTTAAGCTTGATGTTTGGCATTTAAAATGTCTAAGGTTGTCAGCATTATTGAGGTTCGACTATGTGCCTCAGAGCTGTGTGGTGGGAGGAAGTTGGGAAACTCAGAAAGAAGAAGGGATGTGGCCAACTTTAGTCAGATGGTGATTTGATTTTCCACCAATATGTCATAACATCAGCTGTTCACACGGTACAAAAACGAGATGCACACTTTCCTCTGACAGCCCTACACCAACTGTAAGATGAATACTTGGCGCCAACCCCGTCTGCTAAAAAACAAGTACCATTGGCTACGAAAGAGACAACTAACAACTGTCCCTTATCGTAACAAAATCAGAACATCTGTATCGCCCATAAAACTTCTGACACCCAACCCAGATGAGAGGACCTAATGGCATTTTAATCACCATGTCACTCAAATCAGCAGTACAGTATGTGAGACATCCATACCTGTTAAGCATTATCGTTAAATGTACCTCAACTTCTTACAATTATACTTACGCTTCACATCTCCATGATATCCTAAGCAGACATAAATAAAACTAATTATCATATTTTAAAAAACTCGGGGTTTCCCCAAACAGCTGTCACCTCACCATCTGCTTGGAGCTAAGCCCATTAACAAACACATAAAGCACGATGCCTGTACCAATATATCTCAAATATAGGGGTGATTTCTGATATCATTACATCTATTATAACGACAGATACGGCTCCCAAAATCTCATCGATTCGAGCTTTCATCACAGCCAACCAACACAACAAGTATGAAACCAATCCATCCAGCCGTTCTTGAGTAATCATCTACACAGACAGAGACACATAACAGAAAATATAACCTCCATTCCATGACATTTCATGGAGGTAAATATTAGTGGTCCGGAAGGCTGAACAAATGACATGAATGCATCACCAGGGAATACGGCATAGTATACCGAACAATAATTCTTCATTTTAGTGCTTTTACATCTTATTTGTTACAATGTGACTGGAGGGTAACCTCCAGCAACAGAGTCTTGTGAACGGTCAATGTGTTGAGTGTTCGCACCTATATCTCTATGTTCCGTTTGCCGCAATTGTAATTGGTTTGGCATGCCGTAAGTTGTACTCCGTTGCGAAATGATGCACGTTCTTTTTTTCGCGGTAACGTTAGCTGTACTGTTTTTATTATGGATTTGATAATTTCAGTTTTCACCCCTACATTATCCGGTATAGTGGTCCTGTGTGAAGGACTCCTGACTGAGGACCAATCAGAACAGATAGGTGGCGCTTTTAAGGGCGGCCGCAGCCGCGCCGACACCCGCTCTGCTTAGATGGGTGTTTTATTTCATATTAGTCCGGTTGTGTTTGGATATTTCCGGAGACCCCGTGGACCGTTTCTGTACAACTGGGGGCTTCATTTGCTCAAGTTTGCACCGATCACTAGCTTGGACAGCATACTGGCCTCTTGGTCACGAGCGGTAACGGTTAGCATCTCTCTTCGGCAGCTCTTGCCGTCTGTAGATATTTCTGGTTACGGTCGGTGCGAGTCCGTGAGAAGGAGCGGGTAACGTTACGGTCTCATGTTGTAAAAGAATCGAATGAAAATGGTCCGGGGGTGACGAACAAAGGTGTGTCCAACACAGGTGAAAATAATTACTGGTCTGTGATTGGTCAAGCAATCAGTCATCCCTCAGGCATCATTGGTTCTGGTCGTGTGCTGTAATTAATTCCATTATTTCAGATAGCCAATCAAAGAAGTGCATTCTTTTGACCAATGACATGTGGGGATTTTCTAGACTAGACAGTGTCGCGCCATTTGTCTGGCAGCTGTCTGAGTTGACGGGCTTATAAACCTCGCAGCTTACCAGTACAGAACAACATCACGGCCGCTCGATGACGGAGTCCTTTGTCCTTTCAGCATCCTACCTTTTAACAGGTTAGTTTTGTCGTTCTTCAAAGAGTGTCTTTATGTGTGTTTATACGCGTACTTTTTGTATAACCTATCATCAGTACAATGTTAGTTCAAAAATCGATAGCGTATACGTAAACGCAGACCAAGCTGCGCTTACATGCAATGCATACCTGTGCCTTATATATTGCCTTAATCAATTCTTGACGTTAGTCTGTCTTGCAATTAAACTAATTGTTATTTCACTTCTTTTCTTCCAGGATCTTATTGGTGCCATCAAGTCCGGATTAACTGCAGCTGCAATGTTCCTGGTGGGACTTATCCTGGTGAGATGTTGTCCGGAGCCATCTCCACGGCTAGCTGTACGGTGACGTCCAGAAAGATCCATGCTTGTGTGCACGCCCTGCCAGAGGACCTGAAACTAAGATAAGTTCTTGTGTGTTATATGGGGTGTAAAATGGAAACATGTCGCAGAGATGGGCTGGGACTAACTTCTCGTCGGTATGATAAGAAGGAAATGATTTGTGCGTCCTTTTGTGCCTTATAAACTACAACAAAGCAAGAAGCCTTCACGGCTTCAGGAAGGGTCTGTCCTGCGAGAGCCAGCTGGTGCTAACCCTCCAAGACCTGGCCAAGAACATGGACCAGAACAAACAGGTCGATGCCGCGGTGCTTGACTTTAGCAAAACATTCGATACCGTGCCTCACGAACGTCTGCTGAGCAATCTCGAGCACTATGGTATTTCTGGCCTCCTTCAGTCTTGGCTCAGGGCTTTCCTTACGGAGAGAACCCAGAGGCTAGGGTTGTCTTTGACGGTGGAACATCTAAAGCCGTCAAGGTCACCTCTATCTGGAGTTCCGCAGGATACTGTGTTAGGCCCTCTACTCTTCCTGCTCTATATTAACGACCTACCCGATTCCGTAAACTCACAAGTTCGACTATTTGCTGACGATTGCTTTATTTATCGAATTATCAGCAAGCCTTCTGATGCTTTATGAGCCCCCCCTCCCTACTTTGCCCCTCGCGGGGTCATATGGGGGTAAGAAGAAGAAGAAGAAGAAGCCTGTCTTTAACTAATTGAAATTTCGCTTTGTTGCTTCCATGGCCAGGACCTTATTGGTGCCATCAAGGTGACGTCCACAAAGATCGGTGCTCGAGTTTACGCCCTGCCAGGGGACCTGAAACTAAGTTAAGTACTTATGTGTCTTCTCCGTTGTAAACATATCGCAGGGATGGGCTGAGACTAAATTTTCATCGACATGATAGGGAGTAAATTATTAGTTGTGATGTTTCGTTAACTGAATTCTTAGTTGGAGGTAAGGTACTTTAGTGTGTTCTGTTGACATTCCGAGCGATGTTGTCCGGAGGGGTTTACATTAGGACATTTTGTAAATAGAGGCTCCTTTTGCATTCAAGGCTTCAGTCCGTTTCTGTGGTGTACAGGCCTGGTGTGTGGCTGGTTTGGTTTCTGTGATTGTGTCGATGGCCGGGATGGGTCGGTCAATAATTTCAAATTCTGTTCTTTCCAAAACAGGGTTTTCCCTGGTTCACCATCTGTCGTCATTTCTGTTTTATGTCATGGTCAGTGGTTGTCGGGGACCTAGACCATTACATAATCTGCCTCGTGTTGTTTTCTTGGGTCCCGAAACAAGAGAACGGCACAGGCCAGAAAGGAAGGCAGGTGGCTGAAGAGCCTATTTAATATTAGTAGTTTAGTCGTTTAGATAAAACTTGCCATCTCGGCGTCGACATAGTCACAGAAACTGAATCAGCTATGCATTGGGCTTGTATATAACAGAAGCAGACTGAAGCAATGAGTGCAGAAGTAGCCATTGCTCTCGAAAATTCAAGCAAAACGAAGGCAGCAGTATGCCAAAAGCAGCATTACTTAGGATTTCATCAAAGCACACTCAACACCCTGCCACAAAACAAGAGATAATGATTCCTCTCGCTATTTCTATGTTAAAACTAGAACTGAAATTACAATGACAAAACAAGTGAACTTCCTGCCATGCCAAAACACGTAGCTGAGCTTTCTTTTAGGTATAGTGTTAGGTATAGTCTTCCCATATTTTTGAGTTAGGTTTAATTTTTGTCTTGCCTTTTCTCCCGAGGATCATCGCACCATAAGAAGAAATGTCTGGACGCGGAAAGGGAGGCGAGGACTGGCGAAGGAAGGCGCGGAACGTGAGCGAACGGGCTTCGCAGTCTTCTATGACAAGGTATCGTACTGTAAAGGACACATGTTTCAACTATAGGACAACAGTCTTTGTCAATGAATAACTTTTTCATTCCATTTGTGTTGGCACACTAGTTTAAGTTTACATTTTCAATTTCAGTTGATGTTTGCCTGGGCTGTTTGTCAGGTATCACTGCATCGTACATAGTAGTATTTGGGGTGTCGAGTTTCTAGGTACTTGCCCTGAGCCTTTTGGGTTTGTGGCTTATGCATATGTCTGTTTATTAGGTTTGCTAGAAGTGTCTGGGCTTGGTAAGCGAGGAAAGGTACCGGGACATGGAGGTTTCAGAGTGTCACCGTTACTGCAAGTGCTTCGTGACAACATCCGGTGCATCCAGGGCACGAGTCTTTCCCGACAAGGTATTGTGCTGTATTGTGTCTACTCTACAGTCCCTACTTGCCATTGGGCAGGCGTTGAACCTTTTGTGTGTTTTTTTTTTACAGTGGTATTAACGTAGCGAGCAGCTGATGCATGTCTCTTTCTTTTACTGATATCACAGCAATGTCTGGACGTTACCGGTACCGTCACCGAAGGCGCTTCACAACATCCGGGGAGACAGTGGTCCTGGCGGAAGGCGTCTTAGCCTCGTGGCTGGATTTCAGAAGCCTCTGAGATAACGTATGTAAATCAGCTCTGCTAACCAGACATTTGAGAAGGCAGTATTGCACTGTGCTGCGTGAAATCAAAATGTCGGCTTATAGCATTTGCCATATTAGTAGCATTGTATATTGTTTTGGGAGTCTGTGTAGACTGACGTAGTAGCAATTGAAGTAGCATTCGAGATGTCCTAATTATATACTGCATTCCCGTTTGCCATGGAACAGAAATTGAGCCTTGTGTGTTTGTTGCAGCGGTGTTGAGACAAATGATGCATGTCTTTTTCTTCTACCTATTTGTTAGAAATGTCTGGACGCCATAAGGAAGCAGAGGCCAAGCGCGCGTCACCGTCACTGACATGACAACATCGTGCTTCGTGACAACACCACGTGCATCACCAAGAAGGTGGACAGTCTTTCCTATAATAAGTTGTTTGTGTTGTACAATATTGTCTGAATGCAGTAGCATAGCAATATTTGTTATTTTCTTAACATTACACTGAACCAAGGAGATTCAATCAAACCTCCTTGATTAAACCTGTGTTTGAGAATATATAAAGTTTATTGCAAATTCTTGCCCTTATGCTAATTGCAGGTAACATAAAAGATTCAAACCGTGTAAAAAAACAATATCACAAGTGTCTGCTCTTGTCTAAAGCTAGTCTGATGTCTTTGTAACTTGGCGAATGTAAGCTTGGTTTCAATGGTTGATGAACAATGTTCAGGTGAACAGTACTTAATAGAGTTTTCTTTTTCTTTTTAAAATTAGGACTGGTTGAACAGTTTAGCTGTGAGTCAGATGATGCGTGCATACATTCCGGCCCGGCCCTGCTTCTGAAACTGTATTGGAGGGAGGAAGTAGACCACGAGACTGTTGATAGGTGAGTGCATCCTCTACAACTCGTTCCAACCTGACCCTGCCTGCATTCTTTTTTAAAATTCAGGCCACTGTCACTGTTATTGAACCATCTCTACCAACTTTAACCTGGTTAAGATCAGTAAGCAATGATTTAACCATTTCCTGTTACACTTTAGCGCTACAGACATTACAGTAGTCTATTAACTTCCTCATAATTTGTCACCATTTCTACTCATTGCAAAACATAATAATTCCTCGTGCCTTTAAAAAATATTTTGATTATAAAGCTAGTAGCAAAACGATGGAAGTCTAGCCAGTCATTATTGATTGTAATTCACTTTCTTGCAGTCACAATAGGTTGGGAAGGAAACATCTCACAGCATCTTCCAGGACCGCATTGATGCCATGAATTCCTAATCAACTGCAGCTGCAATGTTCCTGGTGGGACTTATCCTGGTGAGAGGTTGTCCGACGCCATCTCAACATGTATAGTGACGCCCAGAAAGATCGGTGCTCGTGTGTGCGCCCTGCGATCTGAGTGATGTAGCCAGTAGGGCGTTAGGGCATTTTGTAAATGGAGGCTCCTTTTGCCCTCATAGCTTCTGTCATCGTTTCTGTGGTGTACAAGCTTGGCGTGTGGCTGATTTTATTTCACGTGACTGTGTCGATGGCCGGAATTGTATTCGGTCAGTTACTGTTAATTCTGTTCTTTATAAACAGGGTTTTCCCTGGTTCACCATCTGTTGTAATTTCTGTTTTATGTCATGGTCAGTGGTTGTCGGGGACCTAGACCATTACATAATCTGCCTCGTGTTGTTTTCTTGGGTCCCGAACCAAGAGAACGACACAGGCCAGAAAGGAAGGCAGGTGGTTGAAAAGCCTTCTTTTATTTTAGTATTTTAGTCCTCTAGAAATGCTAGAGTTCTTGATATCGACGCAGACACAGAAACCGAATCAATACAAACAGAATGCAAAGTGTACAATTGTTCAGTTATCATGTATATCACGAGAGTAGATACTTGTACATATAGTTACGCTTACTTACGTTATGTGTTAGGTATAGTTTTCCCATATTTCTGAGTGAAGATCTCGTCTTTTTTTTGTAAAGAGGCTTAATGTAGTGTTGTTTAGGCGCCTTTTGTTCAACAGTAGCAGCCTCTGTTTTTGAGTGTATTTGTTTGATGCCCTTCCAGTACAGGGGTGGCTGACACTGGATTGTTTTGTTTGTTTCACTTTTTTGTCGCAGAAAAGTGGTCTACATGTTAGAATTTAGTAAATGTCAACATTGTCCGTTTAAATCAGTTGTATGGAAATTTCCCTAGTAACTGAGGCTAAGGCTGGCGCTGACACTAACACAAGACAGACACATACACACATACACACTAACAGACTAACCCCACCAAACACACACATTTTTGACGGACACTAATAATCAGCTCAAATGCCTTAGCCTTAGACTGAAAAAAATCTATGATTCTTTAAGTACAAAGGCTCCACGCTACCTCTATACCATGTACTGACAATGTCAATATCTACTGATTTTTAGCTTTCTTTTATCCACTATGTCCTAGAGTGAGGGTAACTGTTAACCTAAATGGGTTAGATGTGAAGTTCATTTTTGATGCTAGAGTATCTTCATTTATTATGAGGTTTGTATATTATACACTTTGCATTTCTCTATTTTGCTAATAAACAAATATGTTGAAATCGGATGCTTGTGTAGTGCACGTGTTTGTTTTACAGTAAAATAAATTTCATGCAATTGACTAAAACATTAACATAATTTATGCATGGTGTTGTTCATCATTGACAAACATACACATGTCACAATTATAAAATTCCCATTATTAATCATAAAGCGGTTTTGCAATTTTTACGTAAATTATGCAAATAAGTTCCTCATTACCATATTTGGTATCTGCTTATATTCTACCTATCATAATTAACATGTGTTACATTTATTGAAGTCCAGTTATTGTAAACAATTATAAAAGAATTATACAATTTCCTCATTAATTATGCAAATTAAGTCCTCACTTGCATAACATGTATATCATTATGAACATCTTTGCCTAAGGTACTCGCATGTCTAATATGATACCAATCCGTCAATCCTTTCTGCAGTTATCCTCTTTGGAATGTCTTGACAAAAACGCCCCTGCAGTTCCCAAATTAAATGTTAGGGGGCTGAAACTTGCCCCACTTTGTCATGACACTAAAAGCTATCTACCACCAAAATTTCAAGACCATATCACGTCCAAGACAAGAGATACATAGAAAAAACTGCTATGATTGAATGTTGTCATTAATTATGCAAATTTGCTCCTATTTTGCATAATTAGTATTTCATTTTGTACAACATTGTCTGAGGTACCTACATACCAAAAATCATGAAAATCCATTGTTCCCTTCTTGAGTTATCCTCTTCAGAAGTTTTTGACAAAAAGGACCCTGCTATCCCAAAACTAGACGCTAGGGGGCCCAAACTTATGTCACTTCTTTCTGAGCACAAGAGCTATCTAATACTCAAAAATCGTGACCGTAGCATGTTCAGAACACCGAAATAGCAAAACCGGAAGTTGCGCTGCAGTACCAAGGGGAGCCGCTAGGGGGCCCAAAATCTAATCATTTCCAGCTTTCATCACACCTACCAACACACCAAGTATGAAACCAATCCACCACGCCGTTCTTGAGTTATCTTGTTTACACACAGACACACAGACACACAGACACACAGACAAACGCAGGGTAAAATAGAGTTCGGCGACCTCATACCTCCATGAAAATTAAGAGCTTTCGTAAATTACATGCAATTGACTAACACATTAACATAATTTATGCATGGTGTTGTTCATCATTGACTAACGTACACATGTCAGTTATAAAATTCCCATTATTAATCATAAAGTGGTTTTGCAATTTTTACATAAATTATGCAAATAAGTTCCTCATTACCATATTTGGTATCTGCTTATATTCCACCTATTATAAGTAACATTTGTTACATGTATTGAGGTCCAGTTATTGAAAACAATGGAACTATACAATTTCCTGATTAATTATGCAAATTAAGTCCTCATCTGCATAACATGTATATCATTATGAACTTCTTTGCCTAAGCTACCCGCATGCCTAAAATGCAGGCAATCTGTCGTTCCTGTCTGTAGTTATCCTCTTTGGAGTGTCTTGACAAAAACACCCCTGCAGTTCCACAATTAAATGTTAGGGGGCTGAAACTTGCCCCACTTTGTCATGACACCAAAAGCTATCTACCACCAAAATGTCAAGGCCATAGCATGTCTCGAACTAGAGATACATTGAAAAACTGTTATGATAGAATATTCTCATTAATTATGCAAATGTACTTTTGTTTTCCATAATTAGTATCTTATCTTGTAAAACATTGTCTAAGGTACCTACATACCAAAAATGATGAAAATCCGTTGTTCCCTTCTTGTGTTATTGTCTTAAGAAGTTTTTGACAAAAATGCCCCTGCTTTCCCAAAACTAGACGCTAGGGGGCCCAAACTTATGTCACTTATTTCTGAGCACAAGAGCTATCTAACACTTCAAAATTGTGACCATAGCTTGCTCAGAACACGAGATAGCAAACCCGGAAGTTGCGCTGCAGTACCAAGGGAAGCCGCTAGGGAGCCCAAAATCTAATCATTTCCAGCTTTCATCACACCCTACCAACACACCAAGTATGAAACCAATCCACCACGCCGTTCTTGAGTTATCTTGTTTATACACACACAGACACACAGACACACAGACAAACGCAGGGTAAAATATAACCTTCATGACATTTCATGGAGGTAATAAACCATCCATCATCATCATTAGTGGAATGAATGGACGATTCTTGACAATTGTGAATAATCTAGGACATTGTTCACAGATAGACAGATAAATGTACCGCTTTCTATAAACAACTTTTTCTTCAACGTATTTTCCTTATTGTGGGTTCACACGTCCGTATATATTCATCAAGTCCGTATGAGGTCCGTATGGAAGTCTTATCCCCTATCAGACTCCACACGTTGCTGGAAAAATATTAGAAATTGGAAAGACGACAGATACAGCCAGATAACATGCCTGCGGGGTTAGCTGTTCGCAAACCACAATTCTCTGGCATGTTATGAGTCTATATTTGTGCTATTTTTCCAGCTAGCGACTTGCGGGACCTGGTAGATCCTAAGGATTCCATACGGACCTCATACGGACTTGAATGTACACGCACGTGTGACCCCGTCTTAAAGCAGCTTCATCTGTCCTACATTTTCTGTTTTTTTTTTTCTTCATTTTTTTGACAGTTGTGAATAATTTAGCTGCCAGTCAGATGTATGTAAAAGATAAGTACCTGTTGGATAAGACGCGGGAGGCCGACCTGAATTATGGGCTCTGGAAACTATCACAAATGTCAGATATAATAATCCTGACCTTTAAGCTTTAACCTAATGGCATCCAGGTAATTTTTCTGTGTGGTTGGGCTAAAGCTATTTGTGTTAAACTGTGCGTGTATGTTTTACTGTGCTAATTGTGGTGATGAGTGACCAGTGCTGGATATGAGTGTTCATTTTTCTTGCAATGTTGCAATCTCGATAGATTAGTAAGTAAATCAGATCAAGTCAGGTATGCCATCAAGCAGGGGGGAACCATTAAACACGCACTGGGAGCGGACTGGTATTGTATTTTTTTTCAGTCATAGCTTAAGTTTTATTTGTTGCCATGCAATTTAGTTTTCAATTTTTTAAAATATTTTCTTAGTTTCCTAGGCATTCCGTCTTTCTATACATGAAACGTTAACCATCTCACCATACACACAATCGATAGTGAACCGTCCCTTACTATTTTGACAAATTTGATGACCTTCTACCTATGTTTAAATTGTTACTAATTGGCCCTTTCACCTTCGTCACACGGTCATCGTACGTACGATCGTAAACTAGAGGCTTTCTTGACCCTTTCTTGGGATAGTAGTCCAAGCTTCGTTAAAGATTCAGCTGTTTTATTGCTAAAAAGTCGGTTAGATCCCTGTCGGTAGGTTGTTCTGTCACAATCTGCCTGAAAATTCTACGGCATCAGAATCGTACGACCACCTGAATGCGGCATCGCCGTAAAGGTGGGAGTCACACATGCGTATACGTACCGTTTGAGGTGCGTATGACGCTCTTAGTCTCTACAACGTAGTACAAGGCTCCACAGATCGCGGGAAAAATAGTACAAATTGGACAAATTTAGATACATAACCTGCCAGATGAGTTAGCTGACCGAGAAGTGTGGTTAGCGACCCAGCTAACTCGTCTGACATGTTACCTGTTAACGTTTGTCCAATTTCTATTATTTTTACAACGACCTGTGGAGCCTGGTGGAGGCAAATACTCCCATGCGCGCCTCATACGGACTTAAATATATACGCAGGTCACGGCAGGTGTGACCCCACCTTAAGACACTAAAACTCGACGATTCATTCGACCTTCGACCACTCCAGACCCGCATGACATATCTTCAAAACGTCCTCAGCAGACATGACATGAATCGGTTCAGTGACCCGGAGAAAAATTGACTACACTCCGGGAGAAACGGACACAAAAGCGACATGATCCGGAGTAGCTGAGATTAAGATGTGGTTTACACAATACACAAATAACCGGAAACATTCAAACATAGTTTCTTCTCGCCTTTTGGTCTTCCCAAGGTCGCTATCTATCTGTTTAGATCCTTACGTCACAGTGGTTATAGTCTTATCTTCTGGAATGGGTCTTGATGATTTTTGGCTTAAAGGAATTTGAAGGTCTAAGTATTTGAATTTCTATTAAAATGGCGTGGTCGTTGTAACATGGTGAGAGGAATTGAATAGACCGACTAGTTAGATACGATTGCCTGTAAATACGTGTGAGAATCGGTGCCCGCAAAACAGGAACTATAGCCTCTACTTCACACATGTTGCCAACTAGCAATTACTCAAGCAACTGTATATGCTTTTGGATATCTTGAATCATGTATAACTGTTTGAATAACTATTTCCAGGCATATTTTATTACCTGGATGTGTAACCTTCATCGACGTACACACAAGTTGCTAACATGAGTTTTGAAATGTCTGATAAATTATCTTAAGTCATGTCGGCCAGTGGCAAACTATGATTGAATCATTAGAGCATGCAAAATGAACTCACTCCAAATTGACGAAGGTATGGGGTCTATGAACTCTAATTATGGACTCATGTACACCGGAGTACCATTGCCATGGAGAACACTTTCAAAAGAAACCCTAATGCGACCCCGCCACTTACCATCCCCTAGTGGCTGAGCAAACCTCTGGCACAAAATACCAACACGAGGACACCTAAATCCCCAATTTAAGGACACAAAGGTCTCCGCGCCACGGCTTAAATATTTCATCATCGATTCAATCTTCCCCCTAGTTTTGAATATTTGATTACGCCTGACCTTGACCGAGGATGACCCCTTTATTCCGAGATGTCCTCGCCAGGAATCATGGGTAGAAAAAAAGCTCGACCTACACTGAATCTCCAAGCAGATGTTTGGTGAAAAATCGTCGCGTTCTCTGACATTTTGTGGTTTTGTCTGCGCATGCGTGTGGTGAAATGCACTGTGGGCAATATGTCAAAGGTAAAGGCCCCTAACAGGTTCCTGAGGTCTCATTCCTGTATTACTCCGAGTACAAAGAGTACGTGCCCAAAAAATGATTGGGTATGAAAAGCTTGTGTTTTAGGTGGATGATAAATTCCCTTTCATCGCCTCCACTTGATATCAGAAGAATTTGAG
The DNA here is from genome assembly GCA_019207045.1 of Branchiostoma floridae x Branchiostoma belcheri. Lineage (NCBI taxonomy): Eukaryota > Metazoa > Chordata > Leptocardii > Amphioxiformes > Branchiostomatidae > Branchiostoma > Branchiostoma floridae x Branchiostoma belcheri. The sequence continues at coordinate 18,956,504 of CM033039.1, forward strand.
ATGAAAGCTTGTATATTACTGCTACCATCCTGCCGTAAAGTTTCGTAATGCCAGCGACTTGCGGACGTGTACGTTCCTTTGTTTTGAGTGCTGCGGCCAGGCCTTTCTCTGCTCAAAAGGCCCCCGAGCGGCCATCGGGTACTCACAGTTTGAAATCCGATAACTAAAGTTGAGTGGGCTAGATTTGGGTGTTATTTTTATTATTGCCTAACGAAGTAGTGCACTTGCAATAGAAATCAAAACATCTCCAGATATGCTGTTTTTTAATCGGATTTGCGGGCATAGAAGTTGTGTGTTTTACCGTGTATTCCTATGGGACGGCGAAATTTTGCAGTGAGGCTCTAACAGGTTCTTGAAGGCCCCTAACAGTTCTTGTCTAGGCGTCATGTTTGATGTATGTCCAGACATGCTTTGGTCCAGAAGTTTCCAGGGCCCAGGTCTCACCTTTGATATTATCAAGCACAATGCATGGAGATGCTACTTGAGGTTAATAGCCGTTTGGATAATCAGTGATGACCTTTGGCCTAGCCAAGGTCACACGCATGAGATTTAAACCCAAGGTTTAATGGTCTAAACTATATAATCAAAGATAAGGAATTCGGAATACTACAAAAATTATGTCATAGTCAGATATAAATGCATTGTCAGATTTGAAATAGGAAAAGGATATTGGAAAGGCGTCTGTCGTCTATTAAGACATTTGGCGTGCAGCTCTTACAATGAATTAGCTTTGCAATTCACAATTGCAAAGCTAATTGGTTAGTCTTATTATTTTGATGTTGGAGGGGGGGGGCGATGTAATAATTACCCCGGGAGTCCTTTGTGTTACTCTTAATGACAGCTTCTGCATTATTTCACTCTATATTCGCTCTCCTGTTTGAGCACGTAAATATGAATTCACAAACGAAAATACATGTAGATAGCATATTTATTTTTACAATAGACCTCCGCGCCCCACTTTCCACCCTTTTAACACTGCTAAGTAACGAGATGTTATCTCCCCCAACAATGGCAGGCGACCTCGGCGCTTTATTAGCTACTGTTGGTACATTACGGAGGTCTTGTTGCCGCCGCTCTGTTACGTGTTATTGAATTAAGAACGAGTGGGTGGGTACATTGTGGGGTGTGCATAGGTGTGCAGTGTAGGAGGTTAATGTACTTGTGGAGGGTGGGTGGTAGTATACGATGTAGCAATGTCGAAACACCTGTAAAATGCGTTGTAGTGTATAGGGGTTTGTACATTAAATCCGGGTGAACAGTTAAGATTGCAGAAGGAAAGGGAATGTATCTATATCTATGTAAGATGAGAAAAGCGTAAAATGTGTTGCTTTTTCTGTTAAGGCGCTTGAAATGAGCCTTTGGTCTTAAGAATATTTTTGTGGGGAAAAATAATCTAAAGACTAGAAATGAATAGAGGGGATTCGGTAGATAAGAAATGACCAGACGATATATACAGACCCCACGATCAACACAACAACATAAATGTGTCTAATGAATGTATTTTCATATTAATGGACTTTTTAGAATATCTTAGTAGAAGAGTATAGTAGCCATTACTACGTACAAAGGTTTTCCAGTAGTAAGATTAGCTTGCATGCATATCGTTATTTATAAATCATAAGGATGTGCCAACACCACTCACTTGAATGAACGTTTTATTCAAAGAAAACCGGCTGTACAATAACTATAGCGGAAAGGTTGACATGCCCATAGCTTATTAATATTTTATTATCAGTCTTGCAGCTACCATTATCAATACCAGCCATTCAGGGACCACGTACGTTCTTTGTAGACTTCTAGTCGGCATTCTGGCGATGTGTCGGCCATGTTTTTGCTGAAAATATCGTCTGAAATTCGAAATAAGATGCCTTGAATCGTGAATCTATGGAGGACCTTTTCTGCCGAGGACCCGCAGGTGATTTTGACAGGAAAGATGGCCTGATCTTCGTTCTACTGAGGAGACAGAATGTCTAGGGAGAAGATGCGAGATTTCCCGCCGTATTTCTGAGAATTCCTTGATTCCGTGAGAGGTAACCTGATACATGGGCCAGGATGTTACGCTCTCCGCCAAGCAGGTCAGGTCGGGAACCCCAAGACGACATGGTGAGATGATCTAACATTTTTTCTCTCTAAACCCGCCCTTAATTTGGTGCTCTATTATTGCACACATTCCTTTAGGCCCCCTTTACACTAGACCGTCGGGCGATCGTGCTGCGCTCTCGCTGCGACCTAAAATGGACGTGTGTAACCTTCAATTTCATACTAGGTATATCATATACGAAATGTAAAAGTGTGACTGAGAAGACAACAAAACACAAAGCGTAAATAGATTATCTTTTCTATACAATTCGTTGAGCGATCCGTCAAATTTTAGGTCGCAGAGGGAACCGGTGTGAGAGCGTGACGTCCTAGTGGAAAGTGTGTTCGTATTACTGTAACGTTATATACACGCTTACTTTCCAACTATTCCTGACAATGAAAAATCAATCCTACTATTAAAATCAAAGAACCCACACATTATAGAAGAAGTGGGTAAATTCGTCTTCCACTGCCTAAAGAGAAGAAGTCTAACCCAACAAAACCAGTATAATGTACACTAGCATAGCATATAGTCATAGAATGTAGTTCCTAGCACCTTTGTATTTTCCTTATTTTATAATTACATGTTGTTTGTACCTGCAATTAGCCCTGGGGCAAGAACTTGCAATAAACATATTATTATTATTATTATATAAGCTTAATGGATCCTATACCGGTTTGACTTTTCAATCGTTTACATCACTGAGGCTTGTATATTATCCGGTTGGAACCAATCACTTCGTACGGGAACATTTAGTACAATACGACAGACACGCACCCCCCCTCCCTCTAATCTGTAACAGGGATTATCATACATGATCATAGCTATAGCCAATGCTGGCACTAGCTAATGTGGTACAAGTACTTCTAAATCAGGCTACTTAAAAAAGGTGTTGCGTGCAACACGACTAGATAGGGTTAAGAGTAACTGTCCCAGTATCAGTGTGTAACAGTGGTGTTCAAGTACTGCGTATCGTCCTTGCCGAACGGCACTAGTGCTTTTGTGGCGACGGTGATAGCGTTCGTGATTTGTGATCTGCCAACCCCGGTTCGATCCCGGGTAGGGGGCATGTTGTTTCTTTCTGTTCTACTCGCCCCTCTGGTTGTTTCATGTGTTTTGGGATTCAATTCTCTCGCATCTATTCTATATAGCCAACACTAATATTCGAGTATCCTCATTTTAACATTATGCTCATCACTGTTCATTGTTACATACATCTTTCTTATGTTTGTACGATGTATTTGCAATTAGCCTCCGGCCATGAACTTACAAGTAAAACTTTATATATACATACATAAATCAAGCCCCACTAGTAATTTTTCACCCCAATATTTCTCTCAAAGGAACAATAGACCAACAGATCGGCTTGTACCTAAGGTCACACTCCTTGTGTATCGTACATTCCATACAATAAAAGATAATAGAAATCTTATAATTGGCCTATGGTTAGAAAGGCTCAGATCTTACTTATCTTTAAGTATGCTTAAGCTCCTTATATGTGTGTATTATATTGTAAACCTTTAGAATCGGGAGGAGGGTGAATACGTGATGATAGCTAAACACTCTTGTCTATCGGCATTTATAAAATTGATCGATGGTTTTTATTTACGCCGCAGGTATTATATATGACCTTGCATGAAAATTACGACCGCGTCGCTTTGAATATCTATATATCTAGTCTACTTACCTTATAGTATGCTTAAGCTCCTTATATATGTGTATTACATTGTATATTGTAAACCTTTAGAATGGGGGGAGGGTGAATACGTGATGATAGCTAAACACTCTTGTCTATCGGCATTTGTAAAATTGATCGATGGTTTTTATTTACGCCGCCGGTATAATACGTGACCTTGCAGAGAAATAACGACCGCGTCGCTTTGAATAACATATTGATCACGATAACCCCTTTGTCATTGATGCATTAGTATCTAAATACAATAATATTAACAAACTCATCTTTGCATTTTCGCAGACTTTAGAAAAGCGTTTGATTGTGTGTATTTTGCGAGGAGTTTGTCATGTCTTTTCATCATTTCTATATTTGGAAATTGCTACGAGGAAATACATAGGGCATCCAATGCAGCAATGCTGATGTACTGGGATTGAGAATGAGGGGGAAATTATAAACTCAAGTAAAAATTACATTTATCGACTCAGGCCTATTGGCTTACTCTCCAAACAAAGGTTGATGGGAAAAATTGTGACCTTTTTCTTATATGCCGTATTTTACTGTCAGAAATGGTGGGATAGTCTGATAGAAAAAGACGATATATGAAATGCTCACGATTTTCCACCATCAACCTCTGCTTTGAGAATATTTTAGCTCATACTAGTGGAAACAAGCATTATTGTACATCCTCTAGTGCAAGCGGTAGTCAGCCACGAAACGGAGGGTTGTGGTTCCAACCCCACTCGGGCACGATTTGGTGAGGAGGGGCCATGATTGGTCCTTTAGGATGGTGACGTATAGCCGGCGGTCTCGTGCATGACAATAAGAGCTTATCTACTCTAAACTTGTATATCAAACTACAGTTTTTATTTTAATGTCTCATATAGCTCTGAATGTAATGTTACTACACCAATTCAGCTGTGGGGCTGGAAACTATTTGACATGTTGACAAGTCGACAAATAAACCATTGTATGAGAATCTTCGAGCGCAAATCTCATGCGCTTAACCTCTAACGTTACACGTAAAAGACGGTGACTATAGCTAGGTATGCTTGGGAAAAAATCGTTAGGCTGTACGGAGTCCGCATTGCACTAATAGCTACTTAAAATAGGATCACGCGTTATCTTATCATAGTCAATGATGTCTCACTTGACCTTTCCCTTTATGAAACATAGTATATGACAATTAAAAAGCGATGAATTAGTATGATGGTGGAAGTAATCATTGCGTAAGTTTGTCTCTATCTTTGCTTGACGAAGCCGACCTGTGTTTAGAAAGTAAGAATGGTTATAATTAATCCTTATAATGGAAGGGTAGTCTCCGGTGGTGGTCTGTTTTGCGCCTAGCAACTAGAAAAGGTATCATTATATTCTCATTACATGGTATTTTCTGTCGTTGGCTGTTTTGTTTTTTTTATTCACAGTCCTGACTTTCCTTTTAATATGCATAAAACTTTAGTGTGAATCTTGTGAATGAAAACGTTTCTTGTAAAAAAACAACAACGAAGACTACTAGAAGGAGACAGAGAGCGCAATTTGGATGTCTTTCTGGACGTTAATTTGCCTGATTATTGTCGTAATCTTTCTAATTACTGAAAATGTCAGGCATTCTCACCGAACTGGACCGACTTGTCCGATTTTTCGGACGATACCACTTTCTCGCTTTCTTTTAACAAATGTCCTCACAAAACCAAAACTTATCGTCTTCCCAAATTTTTATGTCACTTAGAAGAATACATTTCGTGAAATAGTTTCCTTTATGTGTATTGCTATCAGTTTGTGCATTACAAATATAAAATAGAATTATTTTTATGAAAACGCGTACATACCCCCTGACCTTTACCAGTTGGACTCGTCCATCAAAAGCCGACAGAGGGAATTCGCCGTAGGTATTACGGCTGTGTGAATGTCGGAACTCTGAGTTGATATACGTAACTTCAGTCAGGAAAGTAGTTCGGCTGCCTACTTACATGGACCAAGGCTAGGCATGCGGCACAAGGAGCTATGGTAGGCAGGGAGGAGTTCGGATCGGTGCCCTACATAACCCGGCGTTCGCGACAAGCTCACAGACAACTTTGGGCAGGTAAGTAATTGCTGTATGAGTTCGACCGAATGAACAATTCCAGTAAGCGAGGTTAAATGACTGACAAGAGCACCGGATACATTTAGTCAAGTGACCCGGACAAAAATTTTCACATAATGCGATAACTTACGATTGTATCGTGATCTTACAGAAATGCCGGAGGTTGCTTGTAGATTGTGGAACATGTGTAAAGACAGGTTTCCAGGTTTGGCAAGAATGGATTTGCATTTTTTTTTAATTCTCAAGAGATTTGGGTCGAAGCAGATCAGCAAATTATGACAGAACAGCTTTTGATTTAATTCACAAAGTTGTCTGACAGTACAAAGATATGGAATACCTGTACCTGTAGTTGATATCATACGGTAGTTACCTTCATAAAATGTCATGGAGGTTATATTTTCACTAGCGTCTGTGTGTCTGTCTGTCTGTCAACAAGATAACTCAGGAACTGCTGTTTGGATTGGTTTTTAGAATTGGTGTGTTGGTAGGGTGTGATGAAAGCTGGAAATTGTTAGGTTTTGGGCGCCCTAGTGGCTTCCCTTGGCACTGCAGCGTAACTTCCGGTTTTTCTATCTCGTTTTCTTTATTTCTTACTGGATGGTCACCACGTAACAAGACCAGAAGGTCGCTTCAAGGTTACTGTTATGAAGGTCATTAGGGAACAACATTTCTTCTCCCCAAGTCAGAAACATCATGAAACAGACTGAGACCAGTTCAGTTGCTCCATAACAGACCAAATAGGAGAAGTAGGGGATACGAAGGCTGCTTGGGAAATTCCTTACCCCATTTAGACTGGAATAACTTTGTCGATGAAGGTTAGACATCCAGGTAATAAGATACGCCATATAGTAGTTATTTGTAATATGAAACTCAGTAGGATTTTGCAGACTTTTCATGTAGCATTCACAATTCACTAAATCCAGGATAACTTTCAATTGGAATGGTTTTGACTCACACCGGGAAAGTCCCCTACACATTTCACTAGTTGTGGTGGGCTCTTTAACATCATTGGCAGAATCAACATTTGTTCTTATATTCTTCCCCATTGCGGCATAAGTACTTGCCAGTATACCTGATTCCACAAAATAACTTTCCATATCAATGATCATTCACTATTACGTTGGTTTTCATCAAAGTTCACTTTACCTACAGGTCAAAAAGCATGACATTCACTTGTCCATTCTTGGCTAGGCATTGGTGCTAGAGGGCTCAAACCTGTGTCGCTTCTTTCCGTGCCAAGAACTATCTATCACTACCACCAAAAATCTAGACCATTACTTGTCAATAATACGATACAGATATCAGAATGTCTGCTGCATTACCTAAGAAAGCCACCAGGGAGGGGCAATATCTCGTCATTTTTTTTTCGATAGGAAAAGCCCCATCCATGTTCCAAATTTCACGAAAAGCAATCAACATGGCTTCTTTTGGTTAAGCAAAAGTCAAACCTACATACATACAAAACATACATACATATGTACATGCATGCATTGTACCGAAGACAAATGACCTTTTTACGAAGGTAGCGATCAGTAATTAATGATCAAAGTGGTGATAGATTGCTTACAGTTGACTTCATCGGCTCTCATAGCTGTACATCTAATGATGCTAGGTGGGGAGGGGGGCTTTCAAATCTTTCTCTGAAGCTATACAAAACTTGATACAGGGTTAAAAATGCTATATTATTTCTTCTTTAATAGAAACCACGGGACCGAGTATAACAAAAAATTACTTGATCTCATGGTATTATTTTGAGATAGATATAAATCATACCTGTATACAGGACCTAGGGCATGTCCGAAACTCGGTTTAAGGATAGTGATAATTTGATTGATGTAATCATAAAACGCAAAGTGAAAAAAAGAGTTAGTATAATATTCATTTATTCTCCCAAGTGATGGTAAATAATGGCAATTGAAAATACTAAATTTACAATGCTTACGTGATAAAACTTATGTACTTTTTTAGTTTTTAACTACTTGTGGTTTTACAAGTCAACAAGAAGCGAGGAAAGTTTTAAAAGCGAAATGAAACAGATTTGCAAAACAGCATTCCATCCCATTGAATGAAGACTCCGTAGATATAGCAATCCCATTTTAAGATCCCTTCCAAGAAGGAGCCGAAAGATTGCTTCAAGCAAAAAGCGACCTTTTACATCACTGTGAAACAAAAGACTATCAAAATAACGCAAATCACAGCGTGACGGATTGTATATCCTAAAGCGAAAGGAGGACAGAGCTCGACCATGCTTTACATTCCAACAGCAGACTGTTGCACTATCTGTTTTACCTGTTACCTCCATGAAAAATATGGAGGTATTGTTTTGGGTCTGTGTGTATGTCTGTTTCTGTTTGTATTTTTGTGTTTCAGGATATTTGCGGTCAGCATAAATCAAGAACGTTAGATTGGTTTGTGATGATAATTTAGTATGTGGGTATGTGGAAAGACGTCGACGAAGGTCAAGTTCATTTATGGGCTCTCGTGTGGCTATTTTTGGTACTGAACAAGAACTTCCGATTTTTGTGTCTTTTTCCAGGGTTTTTGTTAGGGTTTACAGTTTTTAGGTGCATATAGCCTTTTGTGCAAGAAAGTGGGTGTGTGGGTGTGGGGGGGGGGGAGGTTTAAATGTGAAAATGAATGCCATGACCGTAGTTTTTTTCTCTACACCAACTGTCAAATATGTCTTAATAGAAAATAAGACGTAAAAAAGACTGGTATTCGATCTCTACACCAAAAATGTGTACATTTACATAGCCTTTTCCCAAACGCCAGCTCCTGTTGACAGATTGCATACCTACCGCCTCATTTTTGCTTTAGGCCACAGCAAGTAAATTTTATGGATGACATCCTCTGCAGACTACAAAAATAGTGCGATAGGGCGAAAAAAAACAAGATGGGTGGAAAAAAACAAGATGGCTACATTTTCAAAGATAGGTACCATAAAGTTGTAATGACTGTTGTAAAAAGAATTAAGTATCAGAGCCAACAAGGCATTCATTCCCGTATCTAAGACACGTACTGGTGTGGAAAAAGTGACACTAGTGTGGTAGACTGGCATCACCAATATCAAAGTTGGTAACCACACTTATAGCTTCCATATTGGTGTCACTTTTACAACTATCCAATATGTTTCATTTCTACAACTACAGTCCTGAGTACCTTGCAAGTGTCACTTCTACAAGTACAATTATTAGGCTACAATACAACGTATTTGCTCATTTTGGTAATTTATCGTCATGTTGACTGTCCCTGCAGAAGAAAAAATTCTTTTTTTTTCTTCTGAAATCAGGCGAAAATTAATGCGTGCGCTGATGTTATCCATAAAATTTACTTGCTGTGGCCTTACGTCCATTTCTGAGAAAGAAGTGGCTGTCCAAGCATGACCAACATACTGCAAGGCATCTTTAGGGTTATTTTGTTTTTGTCACAAACAAAAACAAGAAACAAAAGGATTGTTATTGTTCGATGTACGAGGATGAGTCAAAAGTTTTCAAGAGAGTTCAAGTCCTGTCCGCACCAGATGGTGCCTATACCTCCCTCACATTAGGCGAAAATCGATCGGACGACGAGTCTGCGAGCTCTAAATTACGAGAAGGCATGACCCTGACGGGAAGCTGAGGGGGGAACTCTGCCATTTCTTCGTCGGCAGCAGAGTCATGCCTCCTCGTAGTTTAGAGCTCGCAGACTCGTCGTCCGATCGATTTTCGCCTAATGTGAGGGGGGTAATATGGCGGCGCCTATCTCCGTTGCTATAGCCCTATCGACTCATTCGATACAAAATGATTCTGTTACAGGTGTTAAAGTAACCCCCTTGTGGGTGCGTGGGGCAACCCCTATTTTCACATAATCAAGCCACGCCCATCTTCTATGTATTACTACAGTCAAACCTGTCCGAGCAACCACCTGGCGCATGCAACCACCTGCCGTCAGAGGACACATTGAAACAGTCCCGTCCATTTTTACATAGTTAAGACCCCCTCCCAAGCAACCACCTGTCTTCCCCAACCAGCAACCATTTTTTTACAGTCCCAAAGGGGCATTCAACCTGCTCATACCAACCAAAATTGATTGACAGCAGCTAGCAGCCATTTTATTTGCAGAATTATGTGGGAACAGTTACCCTGGACTTTGAGACATCTAAGTTCTTTTCCTTATGTAAGTGAATATCAGTCAAGCATATTAACAACTTGCACCATGCAAAATGATTATCAGTGAGAATTTTGACATACTGGTAGAGAAATTGAAAGCACTTGTTTGGGCCGTTCAAGGAAACAGACAACTACAAAACAAACTCAGCTCTGATTGGTAAACAATGGTTTCTTGAAGTTTGTTTACATAACAGCATGGAGATTAAAAACTGTGTGCATCTCTTATAGATATGTTTCCTGGGAACTAACTGGAAGGTGTAACGTTATATCATGCAAACCGTATCATTTTTTTTTCGCCAACCAACCAACTTGTCGGGAGCAACCACCTGTCCTCAGCAACCATTTTTGCTCGGTCCCTTGAGTGGTTGCTCAGGACAGGTTTGACTGTAATTAAAATCCCAACTCAAGTACCCCCAACCTATTATTGCAATCAAGTAACGGTGACAACAATGGCTTCTTACGCGAGTTGGCAGTGAACTGTTAGTGTTGGGCCAGCGTGGAAATTTAAATGACTGGTGTTTAACCGTTGTCCTACCGGTAATGTTTTCTAGTATACCCTCCCTGAGCTAGGCCTTTTTCACCTTATATTGAAGGAATGGGCACTCCTTTTACCTTGCTTTTCTCCATCGTAAGCCAACAATGTTATACATCAATAGAAAGCTAAGAGTCTCTACTTTTTAAATTCTGTACACGTCACAATCCCATAATCCTTTGGGGTGGCCCCCTCCCACTTTTAATCAAGAATCCACCCAAAACTAGTCTGACTACTTTCGAAACGACTGGTTATGGGAGTAGTTCTTTACGTCTAGCCAAGTGTCTACAATGCCGTTGACAGTACTGTTCCAAACAAATGGCTAGGTGCCAACAGTTGTCTACTAGGGTGTACAGGTGGCTACCTGTCTGACTACAAAGGAGGCGATGAGTTCATACTTTACCTGGTCGTCAGGTGTCAAGGAGGGGCAAGCCAGGAGGAAGGTAACAGGTTTTTTCCCGAGCAGGTGACATTTTTAGGGAGGGGCTTTTGTGTTGTCATGTTACATGGGCGTTGAAGATGTCTACCTCTTGTTTAAAGATAGTCACACCTGGAGTATGTTATATATGTCACCAAATCTATCAAGTACAGTCAAACCTGTCTATAGCGGCCACTCAAGGGACCGGACAAATTTGGCCACTATAGACAGGTGGCCTCTGTATAGAGGTGGCAACTTGTAGATAAAATACCCAAGGGACCGACAAAAAGTGGCCACTATGGACAGGTGGCCCCTCTGTAGAGGTGGCCCCTAATACAGGTTTGACTGTAGTTCAGGGTTACGTAGTGGGCGATGACGAATATCATTGTTTGTTTGTTTGTTTGTTTCAACTTTTATATATTCATTAGAAGCTCCAATAGGCCTACAGGCTACTTTTCAGTGAGGTAATGAGGGAGGTAAGGTCAGATAAAATATAACAGAGACATAGATTACAATGATATTTGGTATGTGGGTAGGTGTTGGGAAGACAATGGTCAAGGTCGATTTTGGCCCCCCTGGTGTGTGACTTTGATACTGCTACAGAGCTTCTATCTTTTTATCATTACTTTTGACCTGGATGCTATGGTCTTGATTTTTTTGGAAGCAAATAGCTTGTGATGTAGGGAAGAAGTGATGTATGTTTGGGCCCCCTAGCAGCTTGCTCTGGAACTACAGGGTCGTTCATGTCAAAATCGTCCAAGGATCAAAACGGAACATAGGAATGACAGATCTCCATAATATTCAGTATGCAGGTATCTTTGGTAAAGATGAACATTATGAAGTGCAAATCATGCAAATTAGCACTTAATTTACATTTAAAATTTACAAGGAAAATCTATATGTACAGTGTCTTGCATTCAAATGCAAGTTACATGTGTAGTTTGTGATAGGTGCAAGATTAGTGGGTAGTGGGTACCAATTATGCAAATAAGTCCCTAGTTTTTTGACAGAGATAGCTAAATGTATAATTGGTTTACTCAGAGGGAACAAGTCGTGTTAGATGACGGAATGTATCTGAACTCGGTGCGTTCATATTTGCATGCAAGAGAATTCACAAACCTGTTACCTGCAGTTTATATGGAAACCGCTATGACGTCCCATGTTGTTTTACCCTTAATATAGGTGAAGTTCAAACCACCAAAGCAGACGTAATGATGCATATGCATATCCGGAAACATTTAACGTAATATAGTGATCTCCATGCAGATCCTACAGTGCCATAAGATAATATCAAAGCTGGCCAATGAGCATAGCCGGGCTCCGGTAGTGAACACACTCCAAGGCCGGCTTCACTCCTTTGCCAACTTATGATACTATCTCATGCTACCGTAGGATCTGCTTGGGGATTAGTAAATTAAATATGACTCTTTCCTTCCAGTTTTACAGTGAATGATTACACTTGTGGAAATGTCAGAAGAAACTATATCTAGCATTCAATCCCAACTGTTGCCATCGCCAACACAAATCGGGGGGTGATCTCCAAACGTCATGTATCTTCTCAAGAAAACCCTGTTTATTTGAAATTCGAACTGGAAAGTCAGGTTCTTTATCTTCCTGTGAAAGAGGTCTTACCGAGACTTTATGAAGTGTTACTTTGAAATGCGACCTTCCTATTCTTACTGAAGAGGAGGCGACATGCGCGAACAACTAGCATTATCTGTCATGGGGCTCGTCTTGTAAAGTGTTGGCGTTCTTCTAGACGTAATTTATTTTCTTGATGATCATCAGATTCTAATTATCAGGTGGATAATTATGATGAAATGGTTAATTGATTGGCTGACAGCCCCAAGCGCACTGCAGTCGTTAACATACGCTGAATTGCATACTTGGTGTTCAAAACTTTGAAAATGATAAACAACACAATTTGCATATTCTGGGGCCCCAGCAGCTATACTTTGACATAGGTTTAGGCCGCCTAGTGTTAAATTTTAAAACTGCAGGGGCGTTTTTCTTCTGTTTTCGAAACTTTATTTGTAGAAACTTAGGGGAAATACTTAACATATCGCTGCCTTTCAATAATAAACATACCGTTGTCTTTCATTAAATATTACGTTGGGCGTTCTTGCAGTTATTTTTGTATCTGCCCCAAGGATGGACGTCATAAGTGAGAGATTACATCTAAACCTAACCGTTATCATCACAAAAGTCTCTTACGTACAAAAGGTTAACCATCTGCTGACGTGCGTGTGCCACGTTGTTGTTGTTAGTTTTCTAAACTTGGTACACCACACCCATTGTAGAAAACATCAACAACATCTGCAATTAGCACTACCCATACTTCAAAAAGGTAGCTATCATTATACTCTATTACATACACATCAACGTCACGACTTTCCGTTTCGTACATGTGCGCTTAGACTGTTAGTTACCACACGACAATCGCAACTAAAGTGTAAACAGCCGGAGTTGAACGGCCTTTGTAATGAAAGACCTTCCCCTCCAAAGCCTTTGAACTCTTCCAAGGATAGGTATTTGGGTGTGGTTAAGTTTTTGTGGCGCTAACCCACGGTGTAGACTACAGTTAGAACGCCACGCACAGAAGTAACAGAGTATGGATTTCGTCAACCCCTTTCTTGACGCCAGTGTGAAGTACAGCAATGCCGGGGAAGGAGAGGCGAGGGTAAGTTAGCCACGAAGTTCTGGTTAGATTATATCGACCCCAGTAACGGTAGTAGAGCTCGGTGATTGGTTGAATGATTATGTTTTGCCGTCTTCTATCTTGCAGCTTGTTGCGTTTACAATCTCGTGGTGTATGCCTCGCTTTTCTGTCCTCTAAGCTGAAATACGGTTAGGATTGTTTTACTAGCGTTCGAGAGTATGGTTTCAAGATTGCTTAAATTTAGGATCATTGCAAGTTGACGCGCGTAAGGCTCTGTAAGATGGATATTCAGTGTCTCTAAACCTTGCTAGGAGGGTCGTTCAAAAAGTTCTCTACCTCACCCGGAAATAACATAAACGTAAGTCAAACTTTGTGGCAAAGCTGAAAACTACATAGGCCAATATACACCAAAAAGTACATCGTTATAGTCGTATCTTTAGGAATGTTGTAGGAAACGGTCATGGACACTTGAGCTACAAGCGGAGATGTCAGGATCAGCGTCAACGTCTTTGCAGATTACACGCGGCTTGAGCACCATAAAGCTGGTATCTCACTGTACTTGGGGCACCGATGCGGCACTGCGGGGTTCGTTCACTGCGGCACTGTTGTGTTATTTTTCGTCGATTTTTATAATTTAGATTTTGCGTAATACGTAAAAGCATGACTTACAAGACAACAAAATGCAAAGAAAAGGAAGAAAATTCGTTCTTTATCTCTGAAATTCGTTGACTGAGCTTCGAACTCCACAGTGCCGCAACGGTGCCCCAAGTGCAGCGAGATACCGCCTTAAGCGTCACACATAGATATAAACGTATTTTCAACTCTTTCCTTTTTTATTCGTGTTTTTTTCCTCACCTCTTGCCTAGCTACAGATTTTCAAAAGAACGTCGTCGAAAAAAACACATATAAATGACTCGAGTTTAGGCAGATATTGATCAAAGACTTTATAGGTTATGGTCACGCCCCAGAATTTGAGTTATGCGTTTTGTTTCTAATTGATACCGCCAACTTTTGAACGGTCCTTGTAAATCAACGTTGAGACCACTAAGTATGTTAGTATCCTACCTTGCTGCCAGTTCTGGACAGGAAACATTGTCGTTGTTAGTTGTAATCCTTATTGTTGCCAGCACAAGACGTATTCTTACCAGAAAAAGGGTGGGGCTTTCTTTCCGACAGGCAATACTTCTCATAGAGACAGTCGCCAAAATATCGAGAAATGTGGTTAACCGTGGTCAACTATCACTTAAGTCTTCTTGTGTAACTGCTTCTACTGTTGATGGATGGCTTGTTTAATCTGATTGATGACTTGCTTTATTCCTTACCATTGAAATGAGATGCCCACAGGCAATGCGATGACGATGATTAATCACAGCCCCCCTCCCTCCTCCAACAAATGTCTCCAATTGTAGAGAGCAGTTTTGTTGTCCATACTTCGCATAACACTAGTGAATGTCCAAGGCCTCAAGGTTTGAGCTATTGCTGTACTTTTAGGTTTGTAGTGAACATTAACGAGTTTTCTTGTGCATAAATTCATCCACCACTGGTGAATGTCCAAAGCCCGAAGGCTCTAAGGCTCTCTTGTTTTCTATTACCTACGGGAAGGACATTCACTTCCTACGGGGGTACTGTTCTTGCCATGGTTGTGTATGCGTATTCACACCCGGTACCGATCCTTTTCATGGATTTGTTTGTAGTTCATGACGTAAGTAGGTATTTAGAATTCAAAGAGTCCTAAAGATTTTGGATCCCCTAGCAATAGTTTAAGTACACTACTGGACAACACCCTCTTCCTGAAAGTGGCATGGTAGGTATACAGACAGCTGGTCAGTCGACCTCCAGATTAATGACCCCTTATAGGAGATAGCTGGGATTGACTAACGGAGGATGAGATGGTTGCTGATATCTGTGATGAATAGAACTTTGACATAAAGAAATTCATGATCAAGTTTTGGTGGGTGTTTTTGGTCTTCCAAAATTACCATCTTAGATAATGTATGGACCTTCATTTTTTCTAAGGTAGTACCCTAATGCATAAAGATAATTTATGCAAATTGGTATGATGTCACAATGACGTCATCAACTAATTTAAGGCCACGCCCATCTTTAGAAAAAAAGCCTAAAAAGCTTAAATTTTGGCTTGTATTTTGTCTGTTATTATTGAAACTTTTCAGAAATGTGCATAATAGTGATTTGAATAGATCTGCGCGTGGATTTTATCATATCTTGTCATGCTGATTTTTTATTAATTTTTTTCCTGAAATTTTAATTACCCCTTATGCTAATAGCATTTGTGAGCACTAAATAGCATCGTTTTGCGTCGGGAGCGCACGAAGTTTTTCCTTACAGGGTAAATTTCATAATAAAACTTATTTTACCCATTTTCGATGACCATTTTTTCAAATATTAGGCCATAAAAATCAAGTTGTTGTGGTAGTAGTGACGTAATCCACTTTTACAGTTCGTAAAAAGACCAAAGTGATGTTTTTGAGGTCAAATTTGAATTCGGTATGTGCCAAAACCCCTGTATACTAATTTTTTTCCTTGTATCTTCAAGGATAGGGAAAATAAGGTGATTTTGCATATTTAATTAGTGGACTCTGATTTTATTACCCCTGGAACTCAATTATTCAGGATTATTCATCATTTCTGAACTAGATGTATAAATTTCAGGACAATATTTCAAATCAACATATTATAAAACCCCTGTACACCAAGTTTTTTTCTTGTATCTTGTATGAGTACGGAGATATTGTAATCTTGCATATTTAATTAGCTGATCAAGAGAAATTATGCATAATTTTCAGGCCTTTGAATGGCCATAACTCTCTAACGGTATGTCCGATTTTGTTGAAATAAAAACCATTCTATTTGTTTTACTAAGACCTATCTAATGATATCAAGTTTGAAAAGTTATGATGAGTTTAAAATTTTTGCGTAATTTGAGACAGCTACTTTGACCTTGAATTTTGACAGACAAAAAGGTACATTTTATGGGAAAGTATGTTAGATTATGAAAATAGAACTACATAGAAAATAACATTGATAGTTATTTTTTGGAAAATATCATTTTTGAAATTTTGCTCAGCCACCCTGATATACTACCTTAAGTAGTTGTCGTAGGTGTGAGATTCTTTATTTCTTGTTAGTATACTGTGTCTCACTGACATCAGCACTCAACCGCGGCGTCTAGCTTGAAACAGGGCTGTTTTTACACCTTTAGCTGACAACGAAAAGGAAACTACCTAATTTTACAAGCAATTAGCAATTTCCCAAGGACAGAGGGCCCATTCGTATATGCAATTGTTATGTAACATCCGGTAGCTTTGCCGTATTTGTTATACCCCCTCACATTAGGCGAAAATCGATCGGACGACGAGTCGGCGAGCTCTAAATTACGAGGAGGCATGACTCTGACGGGAAGGGGGGGGGGGAACTTTGCCATATCACCGTCGGCAGCATGGTCATGCCTCCTCGTAATTTAGAGCTCGCCGACTCGTCGTCCGATCGATTTTCGCCTAATATGAGGGGGTATTAAACGATAGTTTTGAGACAAATCTAAGGTATACTTGGGACTGTGGTTCACATACGTCGTGCGATCGTCGTACAATTTTGATGCTAAAGATTTTCAAGCTGGCCGTGACAGAACCAACCACAGACATGGATCCAAACAAGGACGTTATATCAGGAATATATATATATACCTGATGGTATATACATATATACCTGATATAACGTCCTTGGATCCAAAACAGCATTTGTGTACCAGGACAGTTGAACTTTGCAAGAAACGTACTTAAGCTTTGTCCTCCAAAATCTCGAGTAGTGTCGGTGGTTTAAAATGTCATTTATTTTGGCAGTGACGGGAAAGTTTCCAAAGACGCTTCTCCATCTTAGGTTTGGTTTTGTCTTGTAGCTTCTCTGAGAACCTTACAACAACAAAAGACGTACAAAGAATTCGACCGCGCCTTAGATAATATAATAACTACTATCCAGGTATCCGGACTGGGCACGTTGCATTGTTTGTGTTTAAATATCTATCATTTGGCAGTGCTTTTGACTCATTTGTCGACTTACCACAAGAGACACAATCATCACTATATCACCTTGAAAGTTGTATGTCTGTCTGCTTGTCCTATGATTACCGTAGATGACTTTCCGTCTGTGCTCGTATGTTGATGAACAACACATAGTTTTCCATGATTATACGGTTATTTCCGTCGACACTCCCTAGCCTCGGGGGCTGAATAAGAATGGGAAATAAACAATGAAACAAGAAGGTAGCATGTTGGTTCTCGGGAAATCGCTTATGATCTATGTTCGGAGTTTTATTTCAAATCTTATGTAACCGGCATGTATAGACTACAAATTTTCTTGTCTCCTTTCAGCCGAAGTTCTGACATATATTTCTTGTACAAGTGGATATTACATAACATAAAAGTGACTCACTTCCTTTCGACAACGTCCTTGCTTTCAGTGACTTATTCCTAATGGGTTAGGATTGTTTCTGAAAATATGGTTACTGTTGCCGAGACCTCATTTCCGTCTACTTTTTGCAAATACATGTATATTTTGATTATTTGGGGTGTATGCGGCGTGCTTGTACTATTTACCAAGTCCAACTTACAAAGTTGAATAATTCTAAAAAAAGTTTGTATAAATTAATGACTGAGTGAAAAATGCAGACATTTTCGAAACGATTTTTTATGTTGTCAGTACATATGGCAGAAGACAGACCAACAGACCGATCCAAAGTTCCCACAATCATATCCAGACATAAACAGGTGTACATACTGCTCCAGTCTGACGACCCATCTATCAGGCATGACGTCACGCCGCCATCTTGAAACGTCATAGTTCGAAAAGGTCAGTCCTTTGGGACGTCAGACACAAAGTCTTGTTTTGTCACTCGGTCGTCCTGTGGAGAGTTTTTACGTGCCGAAATGCACGGGAATCACCCTTGTGTGGAGTTCCCATAGACAGCTTTCTTCACAACACGTGAGAGAGAAGGGATACTGCTCCGTGAGCTACAGGAGTGAGGGTGTTAGTTACGCAAGTCTTGAGGAAAAGTTAGTAGAAATAAGTTGGATTCGCGAGGAGTTGAACAGCTGCATTCCCAGCGTTCTTCCCCACCGAGGGCGATGTTTCCTATACACCCATGTTCTCCTATATGAAGACTGAGAAGGTATGTAACTAGCAAAAGTTTGTATTTCCTTTTAGGAATATTTTGGACTGTTGTTGAGAGATGCTTTGTAGCTTTGTTGTCTGACGATTTCTGGGTTACCGTAGTTCTGAAGCAGGTGCCATACTTTGTGGGACAGCACTGTATCAAACACACCTGGTTTAACATCTTAAGTAGTGTCCTAAGAATCAGTTTCTTTGCCTTCGAAGCCTTTGTCTCAAACTGACACAGCGACCGGCTATCTCGTGTTCTTTGCCAGTTAAGACGATACTGAGTAAAACGTACTCTTTACCATTTTATTTCACATTGTAGAAACGTACTCAATTGTATCCTATATATCACTTAATCACACACGTGTAGTCTTTATACATGTTGATAATGACAAACCAAGCTTATATATTTCTTTGATACATGAAATCGCTCAACCCACGACTTATTGTCCACATTAGTCAGTCTGTCCTACTAACTTAATTATGAGGACATGTCTGGCTGTTTTTGATGGCATAGATTTTGCCACAGGCGAAATAATTTCGCTTCGCCATTTCTGAGAAGCCATAGATGTTGAATTGGGATAGAAAGTGTTGGAAAAACTTCACACGGTGAGAGAGAGGGGGAGGGCTTGATCTTCGGTGTAATTTCATTACTTCAGGCTGTGTTGACTTCAACTGGGATACGCCCTTTAAAAGTGCACTCTGTTGCGCTGCGAAGTTACATCAGTAACCTCTGTTTGATAAAACTTTATAGTTGTAGCGTCAGGTAAAGATAATGCCATCATCAAACCCGCATCTTCAATGTCAACGACCGTCATTGTTACACGTTATACAAACTGAGGTACTGACAAGGTGTCCAAGTTGCCCTCCACGCATGGCTGATTGCGCAACCAATTATGGCGGACGGAATATTTCAATAATTAGGCAGCCTGACGGGTTTTGCGCATCCCGAGGCTTCACACTGTGAATTAGTCCAACCAAAAATCCCTAGGCCCTGCCATCTGTCTACAACCCTATCCTTGGTCTGTGTTGGAAGAGTAGTTAAGGTGCAACCTGTACCTTTCCTTGCTAGCATGACGTGATAAATTAATGTTACACCAGTGAAAAGTTAGGCGGTGCCCTCAGAAACTTCTGGTAGGTCAGATCTGCGAAATGATAACAGGATTAGCACCATAGGTGCCCATTAACGATGGTTTCCTTTTCTAAAGCTGGGTGTGTTGCAAGCTAAAAGATCACACAAAACTACACCATGCTAAAGTACAACAAGAAGTTATAATGATCCCAATACTAGTATATTACTGTGATGTCACAAAGAGTTACTGCGCAAGTGGATCGGAAGGCCTTGCAGGGGTCACTTTGATAAACGGACACACCTTAACAATTACGCCTTTGTAGCAAAGCCGTGACAGGCACTAAAGTATTCCTGGGGCCAATTTCACTCTGGGGACAGCACTTCAAGAACAACCGTGGTGGCTCGCACCAGTGCGGTGCTGGTTCCGACATTGCTGTCGTTGTCGGTTGTTTTGGAGATACTTTATGCAACATTTACGGAGTAAGACTAAAGCATGAACCGAGAGGGGAAAGACGACACAGTGGATCAGGGATATGGCAGTACGCCGAGAGAAGTTAAACTAAAGGTGGGTGCGGCTAGCCCCTAGATAAACATGTCCATACAGCTGACTAGCTGCGAACACTGTCACTGAGTCTGCTTCTCTGTCAGTAAAGATCATCGCACACCTTTGAGAACAATAATGTGGTACAAAATAGTTACGTTTTGATAAAAACAATCTTTCTATTAGCAATTCTAACTGTGTGTTTATGAATAGATTGGCCCTGTAAGTTGTGCCCGAGGGTATAGCATGACATTATAACAACGCCACAGTTGTGTTCTACAATCTAGTGGGAATGTTTTCTAGCACTTTCTCTCACGCTGACTGATCAAGAGAAAACTTCTCGCGATGGGGGGTGGGGGAGGGGGCATTTTTGTAGATATAGATCAGGAAAAATGTCATGAAGATACTAGTATCCTGGCAGCTGAACTGAACTGACACTTCATACGAGAAAACGTTTTTGACAATGTGCTTCAATTGTCAAAGTTGATCGCATTTCTGTAACACCTGTGAATTTGCTTTACGTTATCATCACTCTAGGAACAGGCAAATCGCGTGATTTTAGCCATGTTTCTCATATTGTGTTGTAATTCTTTATACGTTAGAGAAATATGTAGAAACCTCGATGTAAACATGAGACAAAAATCACTCGAAAAGGTTCTGTCTTACTTGAGGCCACATATAGTGAATTGACGTATCTCTTTTCTAGATAAAAATTGTCTCAAAAATAATGGTTGAGGAACAAGTCTCAATGTTTTTTAAACATTACACATAGCTGAAAATAAGTGTGCATGTAATGGCACACTTGTTTTTCAATGTTAATCTATACTTCATCAAGAATTTCAACCACGTCCTTCAACCTAAATCGGGACAACCCGAAGCACAGCGTGCCTATTGACCAATTGCAGCCCGTATTGGCTATGACGTGGCAACAGCCATTGTCACAGCTACGTGACCTCCTGCTGGTATGAGTGACATCACTTATCAATCTCGTACGTCACACCAACCAAATCTCACGAGAACTACATTCTGCGGGCGCAGGTGTCAATTGGCATTCCTTACTAGACGGATTACAGTATATATCTTGTGTTAATTCAACCGACCTTGCCTTTAAGTACCGTATCTTCCTATAATACTTCTGACCATATTTGGCTTCGATGGCTTGGCTAGCTGACACGAGACTGAAAGGTCTGTTTTGCGTTTCTGACTAAACGTCGTGTCCTTGGGAAAGGCATGTTTACACGACTTCTTCACTCCACCCTGGAGTAGAAATGGGTACATGACTCAGTCAGTCGGGGGATGGGCTCCGCCTTCTAATACCGCACCCTAGACACAGTGGATAACACCCCACTGCCCCTATTGCCTCGTAAACGCTACAAAAATCGTTTATTTTGCATTTTATGGTCTGGATCAAACATCTGAATGAATTGTCATAGGTGTCTCATTCATGAGAGCAACTTTACAACTGGGTCTTTGTGTCCGGCACTTACACTGAACGTGTGGATAGCTAAGTAACAAGAGTTGCGGTTAGTGAAAGGGGAGCTGTTGACGCCCTGCGTCTTCTTCGAAAGTTCAGTTACTTTGACTTGTGCATGTTGTATCCTTGTATCTGAGAGAAAGTCTATAGGATATCGTCTGCAAATTTTTCATCTTTTATCTGATGGATAACCTTCTTGACAACGAATGTATCGAAGATGGCGTCAGGTTGTTTGATGAAATTATGATATCGGATGATAAGATATAATGGGAGAAGACTGAAAATGCAAAATACTAGGTGAAACAGTAAGAAAAACGGAAAACCGAGATGGGCGTAGAAAACTGATCTTCTGCGGTGCCCCAACGGTAGAATTCTTATGATATTGTTAGCTTTTTTGTGTACTTATCTTTTGACTCGCCTACCACGTATGTGTGTAGTCAAAGTAAATGTAAGTACCTCTTTCATAAAGAGTACTACTAGAGCATTGAAGTTACCGCGTTCTTGTCTGCCGTACTCTTAGTTGCTACTGCGTGGCGTGATGGTATGTAGGGCAACAATGAAGATTCAATGCCATGTTAACTTAGTTAAAGTTTACAAAGGATATCCGGATTAAATAGGCTTCCTTTGACCCAGGACGGAAGTCCCACGTGGACCAGCGTGTGACTGTACATGTACAATTGTGTGCAATGACTGTCATTAGTATGGGTAAAAACTAGGTTATCATACAATCGGCCTCTAACAAATCATTAGGTAAGAGTACATCATATTCTTCTCCGCGATTACAGCTAATCTAATCTTTTATGCCAAAGTAATGGATGTTCTTGCTCGACTAGTAATATGTCAAGGACTTCAGGAAGCTTGAGATCTGGAACTGAATGCTACTAGTATCAGGTATTTTGCTTAATACGAAGTTTGGTGGTCTACGATGGTAGAATGGCCACCCCAAAATGAAACAAAATCTCTCACAGTAATGTCAAATTCTGGTGGTCAAAAGAAGGTTAAACGGAGGAAAGAAAGCCTATGTGTTCCCACAAAGGCTTTAACAATAGGTGTGTCCCAGACACCATACAAGCAGTGTAGATTTCCATAATTGAAAAAAAAACCAGCTGTTTCAGTTACAACTTCAACTATCTTATTGGCCGTTTGTTGTTTGATCCATTCTCTCTGTGTGAGAAAAATGCACATATGAATGTCGATGTGTTACTTAGATACCAGCCCGGTACACTTTTATAGGTAGCAATTACCTTTGATGAATGTTGTAGCTCGAAAATGGGTCACTTCCTTTGTAATGATACAGAAAGAGACAGTGTTAGAATGCTTCCCACGTCACCAAAGCAAGTTGAGAAATTTCAGGGACATTTTTGTATGACATGGAACGTAGGTGGGCTAGTAGCTTTCCCATAGTGCGTGAAGATGATGTTTTCAGGAATGCAGAACATTGCTTGTGGTGTTTTTCTAACAAGAAGCTGTCAATCTAGCAATACTTCTCTTTTCTGCCTCTTGAAGGCCAAATTAACAGGTGTTTGGGGACTCATAGTGCGGCCTACATGTGACCTCATATGTTAGTATTTCAGAATGGAACAAAAGCTTTCATTTTTTGACCACGTTTGGTGTAACGTTACCTAGAATATGCCAGCATTACAAGAGCATAAAATCTGTACTTAACTTTGCTATGGGTAGTATTACGGCCATCAATGGCACCACCACATACTTTAAAGGTAGAGCAGGTTGTTACTGCACATGCATATTCACATATATATATATATATATTCGCTCTCTCCCTCTCTCTGTCCTAGTCTAACAATTTGGCTGGGTGCACCACTGAACATGTCTGTGTCACTGAATATGAAAACAGCCAGGCCTATATAAATTACAACCCAATAAAAGCACCAGCTTAGTTTACATCTAATCTAATATTGCGGCAATACACGCATTTTAGCAGTTTCCTTCGTCTGACAGATTCATGATACACTGACCATACAATAAGGTAAAAGTAAGCAAGGTTGTAAAAAGTACTTAAATGCCCATAATTACGGGTAACCTATTTCCTGTTGTGTCCTCCAATGATGACACTAAAATGGGGCCCAATGGGGACATTCATCCATTCTATAGAGGGGCGACGGCGAATGGAGAGTTTCTGTTCCATACAACACTGCCTATAAACGTCAGCAAAAGTGCAGAAATGAAACACACGTGTTGCCAAAAAGCAGTTACTCAATTTTATTATTTCAATCTTGTTGGAGAGCGTTTTCATATCCTAGCTGTGAATTGACATGCAAAAGAGATTTAGTTGGCGAACTGGTTTATCCTAACAATCAATTAATATGCAAAAAGGGGAGGCAAGTCTCTCCAACTGTCTTCAACAAGATTTCTCCGGTGTCATTGACGAAAGACACCAGGGGGTTGTCTGAACGTCTGACCGTTTCCAAAATCATTCCCAGTTGCTTGAGTAACTGTTTTTTGGCGTACCATATTGGCAGATGTCTAATCTTCATCGACAAAACACATGTATCGTTCATTATGGTGGATGTTTACGTGACCTAGTGACGCACAAAGGCTTCTAAATAAGTACGATTATGTTCAACAGAAGTTTGTTATCCTTCGTTTACCTGGTCACCTGGGTATAAACCGTTTACAGCGCCAGAATGTTTTTGTAAAGTGCGGTCTGTACCAAGTAGATGAGGTTGAAGGGTTAGTTTTACGAGGCTAAGTGACGTACAAGGGCTCCTAGATGAGTAAGATTATGATCAACAGAAATTTGTTGTTCTTAGTTTGCCAAGCTACATGGGTATAAACCGTTTGCAATGCTATAGGTGTTGTAAACTACTAACTTTAAGTATGGTGTGTGTCAAATAGATGAGGTTGAATTGTACTTTTAAATGTCGTTTGATACCTTGCCGTACTGTGGTTTTATCCACGAACTGGGTCATCCCCAATTTGCACATTCCACATCGACTGTGAATAGGGTGTGGAAGGTGGAAGGATTACAAACATTTTTTGGCCATTCCTTCCTGTGTCCAAACCTACCCACACCTTGGTCACACCCTTTGCTGTACTGGCAAAGAATTCTTTCATCATCGCTTGAATCACTGATGTCCGCGCACTGTACCCTAAACTACATGACACAAAGAATCATTGGATACACAGAAACAAAATGAGTGGGGTTATTATATGAGTGTAATTTTCGGGTGCGTGTGTCCAAACGTACCAGCGCCTTGACTACACCCTTTGCTGTACTGGCAAAGAAATTACTTTCATCATCGCTTGAGTCACTGTCCGGGCAGTGCCCTCGAAACAATATGACAGGAAAAGACATCAAAGAAACATTGGATACACAGAAGCAAAAAGATTGGGATTATATGAGTGCAATTTTCAGGTGCCTGTGTCCAAGCCTGGTCACACCAATTGCTGTACTGGCAAAGAAATTTCTTTCATCATCGCTTGAGTCACTGACCGGGCACTGCACTCGGAACAATATGACACAAAAACGGCATCAAAGAAACATTGGATACACATAAACAAAAAAAGATTTAGCTTAAATGAGTCTAATCTTAACGTGCCCCTGGACATAAGATTATCTAGCTGTGGTAGCTATGTTGGAAACATAATAGCTAGATTTGCCTGACCTTTTGGACCATTGGTATGCCTGTTCGCCCGTAGCAAATGCCACACAGGTCCTCTGAAACAAAAGAATTCACAAATCAAAAGGTCTGGTAGCCACGAGATGGACACTACAGTGGCTGCAGGCTTCATTTCGAATGTAGATTGTGATAAACCTGTTTTGATATAGAAATACCACTATGATAGCGTATTCTTTCTATTTTGGGTAATCCAAAACAAAGCCAACTGACTCAATAGTGCCATGGAGTGTATGTATCTATGCGTTAGCAACTATAAGGCAGCATTTCCTTCACGTGTTTTGCCAAACATATCACTGAAAGATGCACAAATAATCACCATGGTCTTGGCATTTAAGACTTTGTCTTTAAGTTGAAAACTGACCATTTTTCTTGTGGTATTCCTTCTCCAAGGAAGGCGGTATCTTATCATGATACGCTCTGATGGAAAAATGCAATAAATCATCATCATCGCCGTAGCATTTAATACCTTCTCTGAAAACTGAATGTTTTGTCTGTGGCAATGTTTGTCCAGGGAACTCGGTATCTCATAATGATAAGCTATAATGGGTTTATCTTTAAGTTGAAAACTGACTGTTGTTTTTTTCCCGTGACGTGGTATTGTTTCTCCATAATGATACGCACGGATAGGGAAGATGCAAATATCAGGCTTTGTCTCTAGGTTGAAAACTGACATTTTCTTCTGTGGTATTGTTACTCCAGGGAAGGCGGTATCTCATCATGATACGCCAGGATGGGACAGACCACGTTGGTTACTGGCCGGTGGTTCGGGACGGAGGGAAGCTGGTTGTGTCCGACAGTCACCCTGCACCGGGACACCCTTCACCGGCGCAGCGTGGACACGATTACCTCATCAGCCCCGTACACTCCCATCCTAAAGCCCTGGAAGTACAGAAGGAACTGCAGACGTTAGACAATGTGTTTGATGAAGTAGAGACCATGGTGAACAGACTTAAGCTCGGAGACAGATGGGGAAGGAATGTTAAACAGTCGCACCTGCCTGTAATGATACCGCGGGTGAAGTCCAGAACACCTGAAGGATTTCACCAAGGAAGCGCGAACCACGCGTCGGACTATGAGCGGTTACTCGTGAAGATTAAACACGCGTTGAACATGCTCGGCAGACTCCGGGAGTACATCATGCAGCCAAACGCGCCGGAGTTGGTCCACACGCTGTTTTCGTTGCTGGCAGCGCTGAAGGTTCACAACGGTGTAATAGAGAGGACTGCACCCTTGGTGCTTGAACCTATGTTGACGCCAGCTGCCACAAAACTGTTGCAAAACTGCCTGTCGTCAAGAGAGATGCAGCTGTGGCAATCTTTAGGATCAGCTTGGACAACTCCAAGGTAATGCAATGTAGTAAATGGAGGGATAAAATATCGACAAATCTTAGCATTAATAAGCTCAAGGTTAAAGGCTATATAGTAACATAGCGATACAATATCACGCAAATCGTAGAACTTCTAACACTGGAATCTAGGGACCAACCTCCCCCCTCCCCCTAAAGATTCATTTGCTTTCCACGTTTGCAAAAGAAAGTCCTATGACCACGTACAATACAATGCTAAAATCTTTAACAGAAAATAATGTAACCATCACGAACGAACACACTACGTTATTGGGGAAAGGAATAACATATTTATTGAGACTTTAATCTTATTCTTGTATTCTGTATCTTTCGCAAATTTTGTCTAGAGCGTTCTTCTTCTCTCGCCAAATCAATCAAGACAGCCTGCAGGCTTCTCATGAATAGACAAAGGTTCAAACGAACAAGCAAACAATATGTAAGCATTCAAACTGATCGTTTCATGTGAAAAAGTCTCCTCTGGAGTATGTCAAACGACAGATGTTAATGAGTTGCATCGTTATTTGTTCCAATGATGTAACTAGTTTTGACACATGTTGACCCCACAAATTGTTATGGGCTATCTTGATAAGATACCTATGGCCATTTGAAATTCATAAAATCTTCACAACAATATATAGACACTTTTACTTTATATTCTTGTGAATCATTTAAAACATTTGATTCCATTTAAACATGAAAATCTACAAACATTTCATGCCATCGCCGGAGGGTGATAGAACGCCGAAATCCTGGCCATTCGTGATCACACACGTGTAGCAGATCTATCTTTTGTTTGTATACCAGAAATGGGTATCAGGTTCTGGTTGTCTGACAATAGGGAAAAGAAGCACAAGCAACACATATTTTTATTGGTCAACATGAATATGATGATAAGCATGGGGACATGGTGGCAAAGAACTATCGAAATTAAAATAAAACTAATAAGGAAGAATGCAAGAACAACATGTCTAATATGTAGTTCTCTTAAGTATGGTATTAAGTGTTTTCACTGTTTGCTGACATTCATAAGTTTATAATTTCCTTATGTCTATTTTTCATATCCTACTATGTACAATTGTTTGTCTAAGATGCATTTTTATAAGACTTTCATCTTGCCGCCTTTGCCTAAGGTTCCAGAAGTGTTTTTAACATGTCAAAAGTGACATAACATCAAATATTCACAACATAACAATGACAAACTGCACCATTAGATATCTATCAAACCCGACAACAATGATGTATCGGCTGTCAACAATTGTAGACAATTTGAGAATAACATGTGGCATATTTTCTCGTTTTTTTTTTTTTACAGTGAAGGCGCAGTAGGACATAAACCAGAGATGTACGCATCACCGTGGCACTATAACGACAGGATAGAAAGACCCACTCCACAGGTAATACTAAGATCTATGTTCTTGGCACAGGATCTTCCTTTATTTACAAAAGATGTAATCTTATCATACAAATTACAGACATCTTGACACAGCCAAAGAAGCTCAAAGCAAGCATCCTTACGCTGCACATATGATAAGAGCAAATATGTAACCCTGAGGTAATACTTCACTTGCCAATAAAATGCCCCTTCTCTCGTGCCAATATCTAATTACTGCATCGTGTAAAATAGTTATCCT
The DNA here is from genome assembly GCA_019207045.1 of Branchiostoma floridae x Branchiostoma belcheri. Classification (NCBI taxonomy): domain Eukaryota; kingdom Metazoa; phylum Chordata; class Leptocardii; order Amphioxiformes; family Branchiostomatidae; genus Branchiostoma; species Branchiostoma floridae x Branchiostoma belcheri. Next base: position 18,984,969 of record CM033039.1, read on the forward strand.
AACACGTAAAATAGTAAAAAAAATTACATATATCACGTAACCTGAACTTTTACATTACATGAAATACTCATGCTCCTTTCTGCTGTTGAAATCAATAAACCATTTCGTTGCATCGTTTAATAAATATCAGTGATTGTGATTGATAATTAATTTCAAATGAGGTTGAAACTGTTGTTCATTTGAAGTTACAGAGACCAAGTCCCAGACCAACAAGGCGAAGAGGTAGCAAAGACGACGTTCTGTTTGACTACCACGACGAGACGTCATCGGAGGACCAGAGTACGGGGGTCCACACGGTCACCAAGAACTTCGGGGAGAAGTTTAGCACGATAGGGTCAGACTACTACAGCCGGCAGTCCTCAACAACACACAGCCTGGCGTCACTTTCACTAGATGATGAAGACGATGAGGAGGACAGAAGATGGAGAAGGTATTTGGATTTGGATACTTGGACACTTCATTAAGTCTATTATTTATTTATTTATTTATTTATTGTACTTCCCATAAAAATGGTGGGGAGACAAAACAGGTGATACCACCTCTGCAAGTTGTCTCCCCTAAACAAAATACACATTCAAGTGAATAATAATAATCAACAAAGGTATATACAAACATAATCGGAAGCAAAAGATATCTTATATACAAGTACATATGCAAGTAAATAATAAGAATCACAAAATGGCATATACACTGATAATCGGAAACAAAATATAACTTATATACAAAATGCACAATGACTAAATACAAACTGAATTAGCTACCTTACATAAATTTGTAAGTAGCTACTTTTCATGAACATATAAAATGGACATAAAAAGTAGCTATTCTTTCTGAACATATAAAATGGACATATAAAGTAGCTATTCTCTCTGAACATAGAAAATGGACATGCAAATTACTAGTTATAAAACAATTATTTACAACGAGGAAGACAGAAGATTGAGAAGGTACCACGAGCATGGTTTCGATACTTGGATACTTTACCAAGTCCATTATTTTATAGCTAGCATTCATAAGTAGCTAATTCTTCTGGACATAAACATGGACATACTTAAGTACGTAAAAGTTATCAAACTAATATTTACAGACTGTAATCTAACTACTGATTAGTTATACATAAGAAAAGCAGTCATACATTTCAGGTAGCGTCCACTGTCATCAGTGACACTCTCCAGTCTGATAAAAATGAATATCGTTTAGCGCTTTATTTAGGTTTACTTTAATATTAACACTTTGTATATCCCTGTAATAAATAATTGAACGTAATAAGCCGTCAATATATACTTTGCATTGATGTTTTTATGTAGGCCGCATGTCATCGTTTAGATGCAGTCACATCATATTTATTTGACATGTCACAGACCCACCCATCCACTCCATTTTGATTTAGCCAAACGTAAATGGGTTTGCTAACTCGTCTGGTGTGTTTTTGTGCTGGAGTATATAGAAATTCTTTAAATCATTCATCCACGGTTTGTCTTACTGTCATTAATGAAAATCGACAACTTAAATCGGTATGCATTTATAGCTATGAGTGAACTTCATAATAACTTGTTGCTTTCTTGTTATTTCAGATGGAAAGTGGATCCTAAAACATTTGAAGCGGTAAGCAGTTTTTATCTTAATCTAAATATCTTAGTTTCCTGTGAATAATGTGTGCTCTACTATCTATCCACGACATACCTTCCCATATTTGTGTTGATTGGTAAGACGTCAATTTCTTTAAGAATGTAGTGGCATCTTAGCCATCTACATGTATACACTACAACAGTAGTTGCATCTACATGTATAAACTACAGTAGTGATCTCTGCATGTATACAAGTACACACTATGTAGATAGATATCAGAAGTTTAAGATAGATCTGTCCGTAGACAGGATGCCAAGGTGTTTATGTGCATTCCTGAGCATTGAAATGCCTTGGGCGACCAATTAACATTGTCAGACCGTCCTGCCCCGCCTTTTGTGTTATCACGCGAAATATCGGCATAATGGAGTCGACATTTCTGACTAAACTGTCCGTAAAAGATAAGAAGATATGAACCTAAGATATTTTCACATTGTCACGACTGCAGTAAAATTAAGAAGGATTGTAATTTGATAGCCTTTTCTGCTTTTTTATGTACGTCAAACCTATACAGATGTTTCCATTTCTAATCCGTGAATCACCATCAGTTCAATGACCACAGTGTTGTGTGACAGCAACATGTCATGATCATGAGTTATATTCTTCAGATATTCTGCAACGTTAACCTATGACATATTGTGCCTCTGGCTTCTTAAAGTTCCACCATTCTTCTTTAAACATGAATGAACGGTCGGTACAACAAAAGAACAAACAGTGACCCCCCAGTAATCATTTCCACTAGCTACGGTCTTCATCAGTACCTTTTGTAATTCAAAATGACCTCTGTGAGTTTGATAGAACAGTTTCTTGGCATTTTGGTAAGAGAGGCTGTACAATTTCAGACAGTTTGAGTATATGTATAGTCGAGTTAAGTGGTAAAAGTGGCAAAACAAACAATGTATATGTAGATATAGATCCAGCTGTAAGTTTTTTTCTGCACGTAGACTCGTTCACACTTTAATGACTAAACCCGGAGAGACGAGCAATTTTAGATGGCCTCAAGCTAAAGAACATTAGTGACATTGAAATAGATCTGTGAGCAACAACAAAGTTTGAGATCAGCCTCCTTTGTTCTTCCAATTTATCGCTTGTTGAATAGGAATATTGTTGAAACGATGTTAAGCTTTGTCTTTTTTTTTATTGATGTCTTCAGAGAGAACCAGACACCGACAGTGTTGCAACAGACAGTTCTTGGACAGCGGTCTGGATTAACACAGACAAACAATCTGCAGCAAGACCCAAACGAGAAAAGTAAGTAAAATATATTCAATCACATTTAGCATTGATGTGTGTACAGTGCAAGAGACAGTTCGTTCAGTTGACCTACCTTTAGTGCTTCGCTTATACCCCTTTTCCACTAGGACGGCGCTCTCGCCGCGCTCTTTCTGCGACCTAAAATTTGACAGATCGCTCAACGAATTCTATGGAAAAGAAGCTTTCACAGTTACTGTGTTTTGTTGTCTTCTCAGTCATATACTTTTATGTTTTGTATGATATACCCTGTGTGAAAGCGAAGGTTACAATATCTTATTTAGGTCGCAGTGAGAGCGCAGCGCGATCGCCGTCTAGTGGAAAGGGGACCTTAACTATGTTTAACACATACATGTACCTGAATATAGCTTTAGACGTGAAATTTACATTTCGACAAAACATGTACAAACGTATGCGTTGAATTTGTACTCTTCCTTCCTTCAATTTACTTTCAGTGGTTTAAAACTCACACCACTATTGCATTTTCACAGTGTAATGAAGTAGAAGCAATTACTTACATGTCCATAAAACGCAGAGCCCAAAGAAACGTGCCCTTTGTTTTAAGTTTGTAGAACATAAAGTTGTGTTTTTGTAGTATTCAGGCTTTAACACTATAATTACAGGCTAGCGTGCATGTCACACCACACCCAAACTGTGGTATGTTACCATTACTGAAAGTCTGTTTACAGAGAAGCATCTCCAGTAAGCAAATTACTAGTAGCACACTTTTACGTAGTTCACTGTACCACAGGTTGCTTCAGTCGCAAGGGTATCATTTTTGAAAACCTTTGAAGATTGCACCAAATTTTGATTTGCTTATCTATTATGATAGTCATTCTTTGTCACTTTTCTTGTAAGTACACGTATACGGCTTTAATTATGTGTAATCATCTTGTTATACTGTACACTAGGTGTCTTGTGCTTACAACTTCATAATCCGTGTATTGCTATCAGAAAAAGTGGAAAGATCAGGCCATATCCTTTCCCACGGGGATACTGGTGGGACATATTAGCAGGGCTTAATCATTACTGTGTGCCAGATATTAGTAGGTCTCCTATACATAATGGTAAGTGTTGTGAGCAGACAATGACTAGAGATACTGATGGCTGAAACAGACAAAGCCTACCCTGGGGTTATGTAGGTTGTACAAACATAGTCGAGTGTTTTAACGGAATTTCGTAGGCGAGGAATGCTTTACGGTTATGAGTAATGTTGTGCCATGCCGTACCCACCACGAATAAGATGATTGTATATTTACCTCCCACGATGTGCATTCCTCCATGGTCCATTATGAAAGAACTTTATTGCACGACAATTGTACACCATACAATATATTGCAACTACGCGTATCGCATATATAAAGTACAAAGTAGCGGTATAGAAATCATTATAACAATAAGAGCTAACATAAGTCTTCCATATAGTTTTACAGTCAAGTAGGGCTAATCATGAGTTATGGAATTCTTTCGAATACCATAGGATTTTTTTATATATGTGCCTATTTTTTAAATGATGGGAGTTGTAGTATCTAAAGATACATACAAACCTTTCTGTAGGATCAAGTCCCTTGAAATCTGTTGTTGTACTGGATTTGATAAATCTGAATATCTCATAGTAGTGGTAGTACAGCTTATCTACAACATTCCATAATAGGAACTCTATTGGAAAAGAAGGGCATCGTTAAAGTGAAAAGGATTCACTTGATACAAACATGCAAACCATCTCCTGCTACTGTGGTTTATGTTCTTGGTTCTTTTGTTATCTTCAAATATTTTCATGGGCAAATGAATGTTTCAATTATTAATTTCATTGCCATCAAAATATAACATTGTTTCTTATTGCCTTGCAGCTGGAATCACTATAAATCGCCTGAGTCAGTGGTGGCAGACTTGAAGCACAAAAACAGATCTTGTAAGTATCATTACAATTTATGCGTTAAACCAAAGAAGAAGAAAAACGAAACATGAACGTCTAGGATTCAAGCTAGGTAATTGTGGGAAGGTAGCCATTGTTTATGTGTAAGATGATGGCACGGAATACAACTCAATGATGTTAAATGGCGATGCAGCTTTTGTTGAACCGCCGCAACCATGTATTAAACAGTTACCCTTGAAAGCAAGACTATAATTTCGGCATCGCATACAGTCCAAAATTGTAGAACCATTGCCGAACTGCACTCTCAGACAAACGCTGTGAAAATATGACCTTTTGGTTACTTGACCTCTGACCTTTAGGTCTTCAGGCTTAATGTTACTGCACGTACAATAATTACTCCATACAAATATTTGTCTTCTGGTAAAATGATACAATCGTTTTAATTACAAGGACTGGAACTGAAACTTCTTTCTAATACTTTCTTTACAGCAGCGCTGGATAAGAGTTATTCAGCAAAAGAAGTGGCGAAGTGGATGAAGAAACACGGCTTCAGCAGGTCCAGTATCGATGCCTTCCAGGGTCTGGACGCTGACCGCCTCCACGGACTGACCAAGAGGGAGATGGAAATCGTTTGTCCAGAGGAGGGTGCCAGATTGTACAACCTCATAGCGGGGTGATGAACTGTCCAGAAAAACATCATTTTATTGGTTTAAGTCCTCATGACCAGAAAAAGAGAAAATTATTTTATTGATTAAATGGCAAGTGTTATCAACGAATTTTGGAAGACTGCTTTTAGATTTTGTACGTTGTCTAAATTTTCCCTTTTAACCTAACAGACAATCAGTATAGATCGTGTTTAGCACTCTGTGATTGAATGCTGAATACCTTGTTAAATGACAATCATGCTAATCTTTTAAAGTCAGGATTTTGACAACAATGAAAAAAGTAAAAAAGGTTATTAGATGTCTATAACAGTTGAAGGGGACAAATCTTAGCAACCTCGTACAGTGTGGTTGCAACATTTTGGCTGCATTTTTCTGTCCATCAGACAAGCAAATGTTTCCTGGAGTAAATGACACGTATGTAAATGAATTTTGGTAATATGCAAATTCTATATTGCTTAGTACATGTAGTCATTACTGTGATATATGAAGAGAGCTGCAAATGACATATCATTGTAAATCTTTGATGTCAATCCTGAGTACACATCATTTGATGGTGGTACGACTATTCTTAGCTTGTACATCGATTGTTTCCAAGAGTGTGCACAAACCAAAGAGTGTGCATTGTTACTTAAGTTCTCTAAAGGCTGTACATGTTATCTAGATAGCAAATTCTTGTAATTTCTAATATTCATTATCAGAGTATCAAAATATTGTAAATTGTGGCCATATTGGTCGGTTTGGAGATTCAGCAAATGCAAGAGAAAATGTTTCTTTTTCTACCAAGGAACAATAAGGAATGGTTACAAACAAAAAGTGGAAAAACAATTTTCTTGGAATCTATTCTCTAGTTTGTCTGCTCCCTTCATGCTATTCAAATGTTTTTGCATGTTGGAATCAGAGATGATACACGTGTGCCTTGTTGTAAATATAAACCAACAGAACATTTATCTTTGAAAAATTGAACAAATTTTTCTCAAAACCTTGTAACATGCATCAAGTAATCTACAATAAGTGTGTAGATATCAACACGTGGTGTCTCCAGCTTCATAAGGTAGGAAAAGCTCATAGCTGTGCCAGATTATGCCACAACTGTGTTTCATAACAGGCATGTGCTTTTCTACCCTGACATACCAACCTACCGGACCTCCGATCCTCAATCATACAAGAAGTTGTCTGCGCTAATGCTTTCCAAGCAGATGTTTGGCTACGGCTGTTTTGATGTATTTTTCGGCGTTGTTGTCAGGATTTCTATGCTATATTGTCTCGACTTTCTTCATGTCAACCAGCCACATAAAGAAAAGGATATGAAGGAATATATAAACACAAAATAAGTTTTTAAAATGCCCTACAAAAACGCCTTAGACACATCAAAACAGCCGTTGCCGAACATTTGCTTGGAGTTCTGTTCCATTGATCTATTATCAGATATATTATCAATAACCGAAGGTACTTGTTAAGATTTGCTGTATTTATTGTCGCCCAGAATGTAACAGAACATGTATACATGCATATCTGATAGGTACGTGCTCTATTTATATTGCCAATATTGCAATTTTGGTAAAATCTGTACAGTGCTTAAGCTACAGATTGGAATGGATGTCTTGATATTTTGAGTCAGTACCATGAGTCAGAATATTGGCAAATGTTGTATGATTTATTCCATTCTGTTAAGCATATTCACAAATCTTTTTAAAAGTATTATTTTGAAATAATCCATATCAGAGATTAAATACTAATTGTCAAAAGAACAGGCGAAAGTTTTTTTTTGCAATGCTGTTTTGTTGCTGTATTTTAATTGTGTACTAGTCTAGTGTTAATGTTTTATGTATGTTTGTTTGTGTGTGTGTGTGTGTGTGCATGTGTGTGTTTGGGAGGGGGTATGTGTATGTGTGTATGTGTGTGCATGTGTGCCCAAGCGGGAGGGGGTATGTTTGTGTGTGTTTGTGTGTGTGTACACTGTGAGAATGTATAACCCCGCATTGCAACAACATTAACAGGTGCCTAGATTTTCATCTTACCTAATGAATCTTCGTACAAAAGATAAACCTTCTGTGCAACGATTTCAAGGACATGTACAGGGTCTTTGTAATAATATTGTGAGGTCAATCAGTATTTGCAATCCTGAGTCACGGCGTTAGTATTTGAAGGGAGCAAAGAGCTAATGATGTTCAAAATCTTCAGAATTTTCTGATTTTTAAAGTTATCAATTTCTTAACGTTTCGGAGATCGTGTCTTCTCAGTAAATAGAATACCCTTGCTGCAACTGTTGGAAGGTTGTTTAAGCAGCACTTAGTCATTTCCTCACTTGTTGAAGGCATTTGTTTTCAGTCTGTTTACTGGACACCTGGACATTGTTGGGCACAGACAACGCACTTCCGGTACTATGACGTCACCAGAACCCGTCCTTCGTGCCAGAGGATATTTAAAGCCAGGGTTGTGACGTAGTACACACAATTAGATGACATCTCTACTTCTGATAATTAATGTCTTCGCTTTTCCTACGGGTAAATGACATGGTTTGTTGTAGTCTTAAATACCAAGGACGACTATACTTGCGTAGACAAATAACCCTAAATGAGGACGTGTGTGCCGTCAAAAAGGGTGTCTGATTAAAGATGTACATGAGCAAAGATGTAAGCAACGCCCAACCGTGTCCTACAACACCAATTAAAATTATTTTGATTAAATTTTGCCTTTTTTTTACTGCAGTTTTAGTTTCTAGCAATAATACTAGATTATCGCCGTCTATTCTAATACACGATTTTCCTTACGTTTTATTTCATAAAAATCTTAAGCTTTTCTTATGTGCTTATTGCTGTCTTAAGTGTAAATTTACACACAAAGTTGGATTTTCTTTATACTATCAAGGCTAAACATAGATAACTGGTAGCATCTACAGCACGACTACTTTCGTCGTAGATTATGTACTTTTTTTACACAACCATTCTTTCACTCTCAACAACGTTTCCAGTCAGAACTGGTTACGTGAACCAATAAAAAAAATCGCCCTGAAGAAGATGACAGACAGTAACAGAAACTTTGGTGAGAATAAAGCAGTGGTTGTGTAAAAAAGAGTCTTCATTATTCATTGACGATTCTACGTATACATGTACGTCGAATGTTACCAGGTCTTTGCTCATCGCAAGATGGCGCTCTTGCTCAATGACAATTGACATTTGACATGTATGACCAACGACCGAATATCTTAAACCAGCTCGGACAAGGACAAGAAAGTACCAAAGTCATAATCCAAGAATTGATGTGGTAAAATATTCGTACCTTGATAGAACTATTATAGAGTGGAATTCGTTGCCTGGCGACCAAGTACAGTACTCGTATTCACAACAATAACAAACATTTGAAGGAAACGGGAGACTCAACAGATTAAAGAGATACGTATCAAGGGAGAACGGAACATTTTCTTTTGTAATATGAGATGACATGTAAGAACTAGCACTAGGAAGAACACAATACCAATTTGCAAATTAAGTTAGCATTACAAATTACAAGGACAGAATCTTCAGTGAAAAACGCCCCTACAGTTTCAGAGCAAGCTGTTTAATAGGGACCTAAACATGTGTCACTTCTTCCTTACATCACGCTATCTGTCACCAAAAAATGAAGACCATAGCATGTCCAGGTTAAAAGATACGAAAGTCTTTGCTGTTCAAAGGACACATACTAACGGCCCAAAATTGACCTTGACCTTCGTATTCTCAACACCTACCTATATAATAAATATCATCGTAATCCATCAAGAGGTTCTTGAGTTATGCTGAATACAAAAAGCCGGCAAACACAAACAGACAGACATGCACAAAAATAATATCTCCACGTAGGTATAATAACAAATGCAAGATGTCCGTACAAACAGGCCTTACGCACGACTTCACTACTGTTCTTGCATCAGTCGAAGGCAAACAGAATGATGATAGTCAAACGAGAAAATTAGATGCCTTTTCCCACTTCAAAACGGTTCCCAACTTTGATCCTATTGAAGTTAAAGGAAACGTTATGTAATCCTTCCGCCTCACAAATCATAGTCTCTCTACTAACCGTCAAACGTGGTATTTGTATCCCTCGACAAGTAATGTTTATCTTCAAAGAAAACCGACTTTGTTTCATATTGTTACAAGTTTTCTTCCAACTTCTGGTCTGGATTTTTCTTCTCTTTAGTCTCAACAAATCGTCAATTGTTTGAAGAGTTCAATAAGCCTTGCTTTTGTCGGGCGGTTCCTGCAAATTGTTTCTATTCATTGCACAGGTGTCTGATGTGACCTACCGGAAGTGAAAGGTCACGTGGTCACCTGGCCTTGTCTGTAATAATGGAGCCCATCATTGCAAACCGGTTGTTCTGGCTATGTCTGGGCGAACTGAAATATTCACACTAAGGCCAAACCTAACAACTCATCGGAACAAGGCCCCGCTTCATAAAATTACTGCTTGCGCCTGGTGAGTCTTTCTATTTTCTTGCAGCGTCGACGATTTGACAGTCATGCTTTTCAGACGACAGTTGACAGGTGGTTGGTATGGCAACGCCTCCCTTTCAGCTGATAATCTGGTGACAATCTCACTGGTTCATGGTGTTTACCAGGACAATTTTGCGGTATGCTCTGTAATTATCCGTACAATGGTCGCAACCTTTCAGGAATTTGACTCCGAAGGGAGGGGTCCACATTTTCTTTCCTTTCAACGTGGTTTGAATGACTAGAAGCTTGCCAACTTATCATTATACTAGATCAACCTTTAACTATCTTTCATCTTCTGCACGTATTTTTGTAATCATTGCTACGTCAAATACGTGTGATTACGTAGATGTAAGCTCAGATGTTTGGCGTATTTAGCCTATCCTGTTGCACTAGTGTCACACCCACAGGGCACGAAGAAGGTCACGATATATACTGCTTATCTACAATTAACTGTCAGTTGTCTGCACATCCAACAAAATTCACTTTGACATGTACACTCTCTAATTATTGGTAGTAACGTCAATAAGAAGACACTTCACTCACAGGGAAAACTCCCATCACATACTTCTAGTATTAGAAATGACAGTGCATACTGCTAAGACCCAAAGTGCCAATAACTTTCGCATGGAAATCATTAATTCACTACGACCAAGGACGCTATATAATGTCCTTGCTACCACAAGGACGGTTCTACGACTTTTTTTCTAATAAATTCCGCACATATATCATTATGTACGACGCAACGTCTGTATACAATGCTATGTAATCAGTCTGATATAGCCATTATGCTTTCTTATTGAATACCATATTGTATTGTGAATTGCCGGTCGCATTCCTATATACAAAATGAGAACTGACGTAGTTTGCTTTGTTTGCATTATTTATGACCCCGAATCGCGTGCAGAAAAGGTGTCATATTAATCACACGCTGCCAGTTCTTTCGGCAAGCTGTCAACATGTTTCAATTGGAAGCCATTTTGGTACTTCACAATGAAGGGGGGGAATGAATGGTGTTGAGAGCGGTATCAGGTCTATCAAGTTGTCTCATCACCCATTCATCCTCTACTGATAGTTCTTTTCTCCTCGTTATTGAGATTTCGTCTTCAAAAATATTCCGCTTGACAAGGACCCTAAAAAATAAAGGACAAATTTATATGATTTTAGTAAATGTCTAAATATTTCGGTAGAGTACCAAGAGCGACAGTCGTATATCCTTATATTCTCCCAAATTATAAGCAATCACCTTGGTAGGAAGTTGTAAGACGCCAAGAATCTGTGTTTATAAAAGAAATTTAGCAACATGTTATCGTTTATCTCAAAATGCCATATACTGTATTGCACATCAGATTTTACAATGTGTATCTTTGCTGAATAAAAGAAATGATAACCTTTTTCGATAAAAATGATTTTGTCACCCATGATGGAATTATTGGTATCATATCTGAGATATATGTCATAGCTAATATTATCATATGCAAAAATATGCTTATCGAAATATTTAGAGAAGAAAATCATAATGCACATAGGCAATGGTATTACGACAATGTAGAAATATGCATATCAAAATATTTAGAGAAGAAAATCAAATGCATAACATAACAAACAAACAGTAAAAAGTCAAGCTTCAAATAACGACGGGCTGCAACTTTTAACCTTCTTTTTAGGACTGTAGTTATGTATCAGCTTATGACATGCTTTGTGCGCTGTACAACTGTTGCACAATAAAGTTATTATCTTTTTATTGTTGTTTTTTTTAATCCACGTTATTATCGGCTTTCTGTTGTTCGTGAGCTTTTCACGTAAGGGTAAAATCTATTTGACATAAATGTGCATTTTTTTTTTAAATCTCATACTTCCCACCCGACTTAGGTGTGTAGATTAGCTGAACCGGAAACGGAAATGACGAATGACGACTCGTCCGTGTATTATGATGAATACCTAAACAGAACGACTCTGGACGAGTTCCAATCCGAGGCGGACCTCGACTTTTCTGGCACCCTTCGGTAAGTCATTTCGGGTTAATACTACCTGTCGATGCGTAAATGTCAGACAGCAGTGGAAGCAATGACTTCATACAGGGTCATAGACTCAATGTATTTGGGCTGCGGCCTTCGCTATGTCGTACTACGTCGATGAAGATTAGACATCCAGGTAATAAGATATGCCAATAAGCAGTTACTCAGGCAACTGGATATGGTTTTAGAATGAAACGGTCAGACGTTTCAAATATTATCCATTAGGTTTCACTGACCAAAGATAGTGTCAGCGACGAAAGATAGTACTAGTGTCACTGACGAAAGATAGTGTCACTGACGAAAGATAGGGGGTACTATCTGAAACGCCGACCGTTTTCAAAATCATATCCAGTTGCTTGAGTAACTGCTTGTTGGCAATGTACGTACTACACATGGCTCCCGAAGGCACGATTGTAGGGGATATTTTAGCATTTTAGGAGAACCATATGGGTAGGTAGGTATTGTAAAAGTGCTCGCTGTCTCGACTGAGGCTTAAGAATACCTCTATAAAGACAGAAGCAAAGGTAGTAGAAACAGTGATGCCCTAGTTTTAGAATTTTAGCTCCTTAGATATGTCATTATTCTACATTCCGAACGTATTTCTGTCATGAGTCATAGTAAAGCTATCCACATGAGACACAAAATGCTTCGAATTCCTTCTAGCAAGGTATGGCCCCAGATAACATTCAAATGCCATCACTTTATATTTTGCCCTATGATTTGACATGTGGCATCATCTGAATAATAATGATTCAATACATATTAGTGGTGCTATTCAAGTTGTATTCGTTGTATAGTATTTTTGCGAATATCCTTGATAAACACGATGTTGCATATGGCTCACGTGTATCCTATTGCGACAATACTGATGAAATGTAATGATTATAAATAATTGACTGAAGCATAGATCTCTCAAAAGGTATACATATCCTTATGAAACCCAAAGAAGCTCTGGTAAGAAAGTGTGATTATGTAATGAGTAATTTCCATAGACAGCGAAAGGAATTCTTACCATAGCAAGGGTTCTCTTCTTTATAGATACTTATTTTCTCTTCAGTTAACATGATTTTCTTCGAATGAATAATTAATGTGCCTTTACCCTCAGTTGAGTGATGTCTTTTCAACAATGATTACTTTACTAATACCATGTACATTAGAATTTATTCAACGGTAGTGTCCACAAACGTTAAGTAAAAAGGTATAAGTCGGTGATCATTGAACAGCATTGTTGATGTCAGAAATATTCAGCTCTTTATGAGAAATATATCTAAACAAATATTGTGAAAAGTCCATGTTACTTACAGGTCACTTGGTCATTTCTTATAGAGTGTTCATTGTTGAAGCGTCTTTGTGTTTTACCTCAAAGTTATGTCATCAGCCCTTAAGTAGAAAGTATAATGCCTGTGATACAAGAATGAATAGCGTATGATAATGGGATAGACATTCCTAGGATAGCATGATCTATTGAAGCATTATCTGATACATCAGGTACATACATTATCTACTCGGAAAGTAAAGATCGTGAAAATGTGCCTTACCTATTTTTATTATCACTAAACATAGATATCAATGTTCAATTTGATACCACAACAAGTAGACATTTATAATATAAATAATATTGTGGGCATTACATAATGGTCAAAACTTAGCCTAATGGTTTTTTGTCGTACTGAGCACCTGATTATTGGATTTATGTACTGTTCAATTATATTAACTTATCAATTACATCTGTTCTCAAAATATATTGATGGTCGATTGTACGCGGGACGCAGGAGGGCAACAATGACCCAGAAATAGAAAAATAGACTATTTTGAAAGACAAGTATCTAAAAAGATGATCTGACGACCATTAGATATACGTCATACAATATGGTGTCACCGCACCCACAGCATTTCTGTGCCCCTTGATGTAGTCGATACAAAAGCAACAGGTTTTGTTCCTTAGATTTCTTTTTAACAAGGAGCTCGACGTGTATCAACTTGGATCAAAGGATTCTTGTCTTCTTTAGATAGTGCCACGTCAAGAATGTCTTCATTAAATTTGTGTCAAGAAGAATGGACATAAAATCTTTCTATTCATGATATGTCTGGACAATTCTAAGCATACATTGTTGTTAAAATAGATGCTAGAACAAAAAGGTCTAACTAGAAGTTATTTTGAAAGTGCTTGGATATAGTCTATTAGATGAAAGTTTTTCCTTGCTATAATGTTTATCTCTACAGTAGGTAATGACTTTCTAGATCAGTAGATACAATTATCAGTGTGCAGACGGAGAGGTCAAAGTTCAGGCGGGATTTCAAAAGGTTTCACTAAGCTTGGCTGGATAAACACTAAGGTGTTTATTTATCCTTAGGCCACACCAATTTAATTTCTTGGTTCACGGATTCGCTCGCTCCTATTTTTTGGAAAAAAAAATAAAAATGAAAATTACCACTCAGCAAATTTTCACCATTAATGAAACCATTCACCAACTTTCTGGTGAGGCAAATTGGACTTTATATTATAAGCTCCTTAAAGTGTGGGTACAGGTGCTTTTGCTGTACAATAATAGTGTTTTTGTACTTTTTTCAAGCTGATAACTTTTTATTCTTTATGTTTTGGATTAGCCCTTACCTTTACCCCAACCATTTTACAATTTTTATTTTTATTTCGCCCTCTCGCTCCATATTTTTTATGAAAAAATCCGTGAACCAAGAAATTAAATTGGTGTGGCCTTATAGGAAACATTTTCATAGGAGATTTGTCACACTCTCGGTTTGGGTTTTGATGTATGATCTCAGGTGATTGTAGATGGATTTTGTCGCGCGATGTATTCTTTCGATGATCAGTACCTTATAGGATATAGTTTCATGGCGGATTTGTCACACTTTGGGTTTGGGTTCTGATGTATGATCTCAGGTCATTGTAGATAGATTTCGTCGCGCGATGTATTCTTTTCGATGATCAGTACCAGTTATAGTTTCATGGCGGATTTGTCACACTTTGGGTTTTGATGTGTAACAAGGTCTAGATCTATCAAAACATCCTTGGGTTTTTGTAGATGGTATTTAGTCAATGAAGATTAGACATCCAGGTAAAAAGATTCGCCAAAAAGCAGTTATTCATCAAGCAACTGAGCAAGGATATGATTTTGGAAACGGTCAAACGTTTTCGACAGCCATCCGGTGTCTTCCGTCATTTACACTGGAGAGATCGTGTTGTAGAGAGTTTTATACCCTAGCTATGAATTGAGGTGCAAAAAAAAAAGATCTAGATAAAGTTAGTCCTACGATAAATTCTTTTCGATGATCGGTACAGCGCCCATTTTCTTGTCTGCATAACACAGTCGCAGGCGTGCATATTTACAGTACATAAATTGCTTTTGGAAGGAATAAGCATCAGCTATCTATCTTATTTTGAACAAAGACTAATGATTAAAACTCACCCATCCCGCTCATTGACGCAAAACGCTATTGTGTGATAACACCCCGTTCTATTATGGCGACGACCTCGCAGTGCCCACGCTGCAACCTGCAATTTGACCGATCCCGCAACGAATCTCATAAAATGTTTCAACGCTTTTCAGTGCTTTCTTGTTTATTCAGTCATATTTGCTCATGGATGATTTGTAATTGTATCCAATTATGAAATCACGGGTTAAATAAATCCAATTTAGGTCGCGACGAGGTTCAGCGCGATTACCGTTTGTGGAATGAAGCATTGGGCCTATGTCACGTTTCCAAACCGGGAACGAAAGCTTTCGGGAACGAAAAGTATGATATAAAAGACAACAAACTACACAAGCCTGTGGTATCTCACTGCACTTAGGGTACCGGTGCGGCACTGCGGGGTTTGAAGGATTACAGAGACACGGAATGAATTTTCTTCCGTTTTGTGTATTTTGGATGTATTTTGTTGTCTTCAAGATCATACTTTTACGTATTACGCAATATCTAAATTATTTTAAAAATCGGCGAAAATGATTCTCAACAGTGCCGAAGTAAATGAACGAACCCCGCTGTGCCGCACCGATGCCCCAAGTGCAGTGAGATATCACCTTTAATTTACTGTGTGTCAGATGAAGGCTCTGATGACGAGCGGAACTGGTCGGACAACTTTGCTGAGGTTACCGTAAGGGGTTATAGGGTCGGGTCAAGATAGGCGGGTACGCTCTGGTATGAGGGGAATGTGCCCGACGCCTTCTTGTTTACGGAGAACTCTGCGTCGTTTCCGACGTTCCATGGACGCACGCGGTAAGGTCCTTGTGATGTCGTTGTCTCTTTAGACCGTTGGGGGTCGACCTGTTTGTACTTTTTGTGTTCCATACGGTGATTGGGTGCAGAAAAGTAGACAAGAAAACGGGGAGACATTGACATTATCTTTTTAATCGCACTGTAGAAGGTAGGGGATTTCTTAACTTTAAAACTGTTATTTTTTCATTCGTTGTCAGTATTATATAATAATGTAAGAACCAGTGTCTCCCTGTATCCTTAGTTAAGTCTATTCGTTTGGTGCAGTTAGTTAGAAGAAGTTTGCCATTCATTTGGATGCAAAAATTAAGGTGTTTACAGTAAAGATATCAATTCGACAGATCATCTTTTTATTTACGAGGTGGACTTGCTTGGAGTTGATTGTGTTCCGTACGGTGTGTATGTAGAGAAGAGTAGTAGAGCAAACGGGGAGGCAGTGGCATTATCTTTCTAACTGCAACGTAGAAGGTAGGGGATTTCTTTTCACTTTAAAATTGTCCTTTTTTCTTTCGTTGTTAGTAATAATGCAAGAACTAGCGTCCCCCAACGCAAAAATTAAGATGTTTACAGTAAAGACTTTAATTGGTCAGATCACCTTTTTTATTTTACTTGTAGATATTTCACTTTTAAGATGATTTTTAGCATTTGCTCAAGTGATTTTGGAGTAGTTGATTTTACACTTGATTAGATCGCTTCGTGCTGTTGTTTGACCTGTACTAATTTGGCGTGCTACACAATGCCAATGACCCAACTTCGGGTGATGATTGTCACATCACAACAAAGTCACGCATTCAACTATTCACAACTAGAAACATTCCTATACACTAGCTGTATGAGAGAATATTTTATTTTAAGTCTATGGGTAATGTATTTCTGTTTTAAAGTTAGAGATATAAGATATGCAAATATGAAATACCTTCTGCGGTGTTTCTTTGTTTGTTTTGGGGCACACCCCTTCGGGTAATTTTCTGTATTGTATTGTTATATTTTTGTTCTACAGACGACGCCTTTTGACTGCTGGATGAGTTGGTTTACTGTATGACTGGCTTGTTATTCTTTAATTCACTCTTTCAAAATCGGTTGACTCCAACATCTGTGATCTTAAAAGTTTGGGAAGATAAGCGTACCCTTTTAATGACTTTTATATGCGCCGAACAGATCTTTTAGCTATAGCTATACATTCTTATTTTTTCTTTTTGATATTGCAAATAAATGCAACTTTGATTTTCTGATCTGATTTTTGCTGAAAATTCAAATAAACTTTTCTACGAAAACAATGCTAGAAGGCCTAAACCACACGTTTTACGTGAAAAAAAAACAACGGCTGGAACAATTTAAGTTTTTAACTTGAAGATGAATATATGGATTCTCTTACTGGCGAACCCCTTTATCTAATTCTAATCCTTTTCACTTGAAGGCAGATTTAAGGACTGTCTGACCAAAACCACTGTATCATGACTTCCCATGAACGATAGATGTCGTTCAAATACAATTCAATCTCTACGACTGAATAAAAACGGAGATTCACTTCCGGACGTTTCAAGTGTAGTGACATCCATCACTGTTCTTCAGCGTAACTAGAATGTACTAACATGAATTGTGAGCTTCTTGTCCAATGCTCAAAAAAAGGAATGCGAATAAGATAAATAAAATAAAATAAAATAACATGAATTCATTCTAGTGACGCCGAAGAAGAGTGATTTATTAGATTGTGTTCGAATATTGTTTACCTGGATGTCTAATCTTCATAAACGGGTGAACATTATAGGCTATGTTTGTTGTCCACAGGGATCGTCGAGGCTCTATAGGTCAAAGTATGATCTCCGAAGGTGGAAGAAGCGGGAGGGATGTGTACGGTAAGTCTGCAAGAAAACGTGAAAGGCATTTATGTATTTAGCTGATTGGTATTCTCATTAACACCAAATTATACAACTGAAAGCATCGTACATTTTAAAGTGATGATATCGTTATGATGTTACTATTTCATTCTTTCATAAAAATAAGTAAAGTTTATTTAACGCCTAAGGAAAAATGCTAGTTTTATCTATATTTATTTCCTTTGAATGACATTTTTTCCATGTACAGAGCGAAGAAAACAAATGGCGTCTTACGGGGAAAGCCAGGCTAATCGGACTGCCCAGTACCCTGTCAAGGTATCTCTATTTGTTGTGATCGACAAAAATTTTGACACGAAAATAGCTTTAGTGACTGTAAAAGTCTTTTATATCAAGAAAATGTCTGATCTCTACCGTAAATACAATACAGGAAACATTTCAAGACCCCAAAAAAGCTTTGGTGACTGTAGAAGAAATTCTATCAAGAAAAAGTCTAATGTCTGCGGTAAACCTTCCTATCCTGCCGGTCTCCGATTATACCATAATCATAATATATACCATCTAATTCCACTCACATTCTGCAAATCAAATAATTGATAAACTTACATCCTGCCACTCAAATAGTGTCCCTATAGCGTCTGTACAGACACACATCAGTACAAACAAACGGACACATCAGAAACGATACTGACATTTTAATTGATATAATAACATTTGTACCTCATTTGCACATTTTCTTCCGTCTCCTCAGCATTTGATGACCATACCAGTCGAGCGAGGTAAAGAGGACGATTCTGTCCAAGATGCATTGCTTCGACTTGACCGCATGGAGGCGCGCGGTGAACTCTGGATCCAGGACGCCGTTCTTGACGTAGGCGATGACGTCAGGCTCGTCGACATGGGAACGGGAGAACTGCTAGAGAATCTCGATCCCAGGTACATCCAGATGAATCGTTCAGCACGTGGTCCCGGGAGCCTGTCCGACCTGCTCATGCTGGTGTACCAGAACCCGGACACCAGGAGGGAAGAGCTGTTCGTCTTCCAGTGCGACGAGTATCCTTCTGACGCGCTCAACAACGAGCTCTCCAAAGCGATGGAGAGACAGGACTTGAACGGCTACGACATGGCACCCCTACGGAACTCCCTGCCAGTCATGCCAGCTCGTGCACCCTCCGTACGGGACGACGACCTCTCCCCGCTCTCCCTCTCGGGTCCGCCCGCCGCCATCATCCCTTACTACCCTCCGCCCCGGCCCACGGAGACAAGCTATGTTTCTAAAAGCTTCGGACATCCGGTTTCTGCCGTGTCGCAACCCTACGTCACCCAACCCGCGGCGGATCCACCAATCCCCGTGCAGGACGTGTCCCACCAGTACCGTTACTATGACGACGCCAACAAGGAGATTGTGAACGTTGTGCACTTAGACTCCGCGCCCAAGGCGAAGACCAAGGACGAGTTCCTGACGGACCGTTACGTCGACATTTTGAATCACGTCATCGATGAGATCGAGGAGTTCTCCCTAGATCTGGATTCTCAAATGGTGTACATGCAGCGTCCGGAGGTGGCGGCTCCGTACGGCCGCGGGAGGAGTAAGAAGAGGAGAAAGGGGAAGGGACAGGTCCAGTACTTCACACCGCCACCTGTGAGTAACATTTATAGCGTGTCTGTACTCTCCAAGCAGAGGTTCTCGCGAGACATAAAGAAAACGGTACAAAATAGACAGCCCTATAAAAACGCTTAAAACGTCAAAAAATACACGGAGGCCCAAGCTGAACCTCTGCTTCGAGAGTGCTGGCCGGGAGACATAAAAAAAACGGTACAAAACAGAAAGCCGGATAAAACGCCCAAAACAAACGTCAAGTAAGGAGCCGAACTTCTGCTTGGAGAGTAGCGTGTCTAGATATGTACTCGACGTCATGATTTATAGATGTTATGTATAAATAGCCATAGCCGCAAAGATGGCGACTGGAAGACAATGGTTTTCCCAAAAACATTCTTTACGCAAATAGATAAACAATGTATTTTAAGGTCCATCTGTCCATACATCAATAATTGTCTGAAAAGGCGACAAGAACTTGAACATGAACGTACTAGTTTAAACTAGACTTTTTACACATAGTAAGATACCACATTTTATCATTATCATTTTATCATGCTGGTCTGCACAAAGCTTGTAAGAGCATAAGGTCTTAATTTTTCTTTTTCTAGTGGTATGTGTATTGGTATAGAAGGAAATCAATCATTGATGGGTGACTCAAAAAGTCTCTCTTTTCAGGCCATCACATCGAACCACAACAGTAGTGATTACGCTGACGTCCTTGGGAAGTTCAAGTACGCCTTCAACCTGGCGACTCGCGTCAGAGCCTATATCAGGTATGCCACCAACACACATTCCGATCCCAAACCTGCAAACACTTTTTGATTTGGAATGTTCAAAGTCTTCGTAAAATGGTGTGTTTCAACGGAGGAAGTTAAGTTTACAATTGCCTCCATGTGCATACGAATGGCATTTAGAATTTAGTGCATTATACTATATTTGGCAGTCATGAAGATTATGCTTCATAGCAAATGAAATTCGTTTCAATGGCTTGCACCTGCTCATTTTAAAGTTATCGTACACTGTACATTCGTACTTTCCTAGAACTATCCTAGAGTGCAATTAGTTGCCATCAAGTACAATAGGCGCATCCTCACTACGTAGCAACATTTAAACAGCATTGCAGTCAGATGTGCAGGTCGTCCAGTGTAATATAACCAGCTGCTGCCGCGCCGCGTGCCTGCGAAGCTGGTGTGTTACACCGAAGGGTAGTCATACCGGCTATATAGATACAGATACAGAAATATTTCCATTGCCTTTTCAGGAACCCAAACGCCGCTGAGCTGATCCACATGCTGTTCGGGATGTTACGGCGCGTGGTGCAGACGTGTCCCGACCCGGACCTCCCCCGGCAGGTGGTCTCTCCCCTGCTGACATTAGACGCCGTCAGACTCATCCCTACCGCCACCGTCACCGAGGACGTCACGTTCTGGAGATCGCTCGGACCTGCCTGGACAACGCCCAGGTATGATCTTAAGAAACCTACCTACCTACCTGGTCTATTCACTGCAAGATCGTAATGGGGAGTGGGGGTAGGCGTGGGGCTTGGGGTCGGCAAAGTAGACATGAAGAATAGGGGTTTTTATCAATCTACTCTGGATAGGGTACTTCAAGTCATAGAAAAGTTGCGATCTTCACCTTAATAGGGCACAAAACCTTGACCGTGTTAAGCCATTCCCCATCAAGATTATGGTTTGTATAGCATACCCGTTCAACCGGCATACACTTACTTAGACTCAGATCCTCTCGGGTCTTTTGAAACGTTGGGCAATCAGACGCTCCATTCATGGCGGTATTGGGCAAGGGTCTCCGCTTCCTTCAGGTTAATCCCAAATTGGCCAAAATCCTCTGTAGCATGTGCGTCAAAGTTAATTTTGGTATTCCCCGTTTTCTCTTTTCTTTGTCGGGTCGCCAGTGCAGTGCTGTTTTAGCGTGTCTACGACTCATATCCACAGGCATTCTAAGCACATTTCCTGAGTACTTTATTCTTCTTTATGTCATACCTGTGACGCGAAAACGTTCGATACTGGTGCTCCGGACCGGGCAGTATATCGCACAGGTTCGAAAGGCGTATCACACAGGCTCCATTCGAATAAATTGAACTGCTTCGAGCGGGCCGAATACGGCACGGTTGGCAATTCGAATACCTGAATCGGACGTTGGAACATTGCTGTTGCAACACTTATTGTTCGAGGGCACCAAATTTGTTCAACTTCTGGCGCATTTCGCATCAAAACATGGGTTTTCTCAGGTATGACATAAATAAAATACAACACGGTGTATTCCGCATCACCCTCGGTCTCAGCCCTCCCGCGGGTCGGATCACCCTCCGGCCTTCGGGCGATCCAACCCGCGGTCGGGCTGATACCTTGGGCGATACGGAATACACCGTGTTGTATTCTATATTGATAACATATTCTATTATTCTATTTGCTTTCCCAGGGAAGAATGGCCATACGATGAGTACGTCCCTCCGTACCTGCCGAGGTTCCGGGACGGCTGGGCTCCTGCGCAGGTCGCTGATGAGATCAACCTGCCAATCCACCCGGACCTGCCGTCGGTGGGAGCCACGCACACCGCCAGGGTCGTCCCGAAGGCAGCCGAAAGCAGCATGGTAGGTGCTATAGATATGTCTTAACATTGGCGTCTTTAGCTGTCGTTTACATATACATTTTCTGGTTGGTGTGGATCATGAGGCCAGGGTATTGATCATGAGACCTGGAAGTAGAGATAAAGCAACTGAAAGCAGCATGTACATTTTATAAAGATATCTTATATTAATATTAGCCTCTTTAGATGTCTTTTACATTACTTTCTAGTAGTCTGTGTAACACAAACTCTAGCAGTCCAGAGCTGTAACTGGCCTCTTCCCGCTAAGAGGCCTGCCGGATCGGATATTGCCAACATTGTTGGGCGACTTTGCATACCAATTGGTTGGGCCTGGGGTATAGGATCTGCTCTTCAATAGATCTGCTGTGTCACTTGTGATAGTAGTGGATGCTACCTGAAACGTCTGACCATTGCCCAAATTTAACATGTTATTTTTTGTGTGTGTTTCATAACACCAGCAGCGACCACCCTCCCTGGACAGACTGGACCAGCTTGACGTCCAGCCGGAACAGCTGCCTGTCGCTGAGCCGGTAAGTACAGTTTGTGTTACTTGTTGTCTGTGTCCAGAAGTTGTCCTCAAAAGAACGACCCGATAGATTTGTTCCAGAAAAATTCATTCACTTAGCAATCTTATGCTGTTTATGCAATAGCCTTTGATGAGCCAAAAGCTTAAAGAAAAACACTTTGCCGTCACTGACGAAAGACGCTGGATGCTATATGAAACGTCATATGAAAAATCATATCCAGTCGCTTGTCGGGGAATGAGTTGTTTTTGGCTTATTTTATTACCTGAATGTCTAACCTTCGATTCATCGAAGTAACAAATAAATCTATCGGGTGGTTTTATTAAAATATCTGTGTCTTGTTACGCTTGGAAGACGCACACATTATTTTAGTAAAGACACATCTCCATTTGGAAAGAAGTGAGGACAAAGAGGTCAGAGAGAATGACCAGGAAGGGGTGATTTCAGATCGTCTACCAGCGGATGGAAAAGCGACTCAGTCGGGCCGAGCACTTGCCCCTCCCCCCGGTCGAGAGGATGCGACGGCGCCGAGCGTCAGAAGCCACAGAGCGTTCCGGAAAGACCGAAAAATTGACGTACACCGCACCGCAGGTACCCCCGCCGCCCGTCAGCCCACCCCCGCTACCACCGCCGTCACAGGCGCCCACCGTCCCGGCGAGTAGAGTTACGGAAAAGGTGCTCTCGGTGGTGGAACCCCACGTAGATCCAGTTGCCCACTACACCCGCTTCAGTTGCTTTCTTCGCTTGCCTGATGCTTCGCTGCCCTGGTTTTTGTTGCGGAATCTCCTGAGCACATCCTTTATGAGTAGCTGAAGTTCACGCATTTTTTGCGCTGCTGACTAACGCTGCCGATGCACGTTGTTGAGTAACCTACTCAATGCTTTTATTTGCGGTAAATAGAATGGATTTCGTTTATTGTTAAATCGGCATAAGCCTTGCATGAACGTCCATGGTGATGCATAGATTTTGTTTGCATTTGAACGACTTATGGTTTTTGCTGTTGCCAAGGTCAATTTTCATTACCCAATCACCTCCTTGCTTTGAAAGGGTTAACAGGTTGTTTCGCAACAATGGCAGTTCGCAACCGTCAGTTCGCAACAAGGCAAGTCTTTTCGCAACAAGGTACAAGTCGTGTCGCATAATTTGAATGTTATTAATCTTGATAGCCTAATACGTGTGTAGTATTAGAAATCGTATTCGTAACATGATTATACTCCTTTCGCGTAAAAAATTACCGGGTGCGAAAGACAACCCCGGCGGCAGAGGAACATGGGGCCGCATGGACCTGACAGCCCGATGATTTTCATGCGCCGGGTGGCACAGTTTCATACGTGCACAGGTAGGAGTATAATTATGTTGGGAATACGTTAACGATTTCTAATACTATAAGGCTATCAAAATTGATAACATTCAAATGTTGCAAAACGACTTGTACCTTGTTGCGAAAAGACTTGTAATTTGTACATGTTGCGAAAAGACTTGCCTTGTTGCGAACTGACATTGTTGCGAAACAACCTGTAACCCTTTGAAAGGGGCTCCATTTGCTGTGGGTTTTTACAATGTGTTGGTCATTTAAGACTTGTGCCATTCCCTTGCATGCGGCTTCACACATGATTAAAGGTGAAAATTAGAGATGGGTTGGACTAGACAACCCGAAGTTGGATAAACTTTCTGTGGTTTTAGACTGGAAATACGTGATAAACCTTTATATCGTAGGCCTAGGGTAACTTGTTGACGATTGCACTGATTGAAGAAGTCTGAATGGTTATTCATATACCAGCTTTAATAGTATTGTCATTCTATCGGTCCAATACAGGATTGGAATTTTACATCGTAATGACAGTGGCCATTTTATTCTAGAGGTTGAACACATATGATTTAATCATTATCTAAGTAGAAACCCCTTCCCCAAATCATGCCACAAACGGGTCTCACTAAATACCGAAAACAACCGAAAACAACCGAAAACAACCGAAAACAACCGAAAACAACCGAAAACAACCGAAAACAACCGAAAACAACCGAAAACAACCGAAAACAACTTTCACTAAATACCGAAAACAACCGAAAACAACTTTCACTAATTACCGAAAACAACCGAAAACAACTTTCACTAATTACCGAAAACAACTCGACACAACCAGAAACAACAGACAATCATTTCAGTGGGCTATTATTTAATAATTTTGACTTTATTTTGGACAGGAGTTAGGCTACGATGGATTTATTTGTTTGACGACCCCTGATATTAATACAATATTGGTAATAATAAAGTCAACGATCTCCTTTGCCTGTTCGAATATATTAATGTTCCCATTCAGATTCACGGACCACCCTGTACGTTATAAACGGGACTGCTTGGTCAACTCGCAAACTCATCAATGGATGTCTATATTACTTGGCATCTATTGTGTAACTCCAAGCAGAGGTAACGGTAGGGGCGGGGTGTAGTATTGGCCACAACAAGAAATAGCAGTCACTGCTATCCCACGACGAAATCTCTGCTTGGAAAATAGGTTTGCTTATTAATTACTGCTGGCAAATTCTGCTGCCTATTCAGCTAATGTGTACTTCCTTTTTTTCTAGCAACCAAAACAATCTAGTATATTTCTTGCTCAATTATAACGCATTTCTGCTGCCATAACAAATCGATTTAAATAGAAAAACCGCAAACGTGTATTACCACAGAGGCCCCAGATTAAACTAAATGATCAAAATAAGGATTTTACTTTACACCATAAAACAGCGTGTGATCGATGGAAAGGTGTTTTCACCGGCTACATCCCCTTTGCTGAAAGAATCCTTCCTTCAGAATCACTCCATTCTCTCCCTCGGCCGTGGAGAAAATAATTCAAGGGATAGTAATCAGTAGATGAAGATAATATAGACATTGTTGTAGTTTACGAGTTGTTTTCCGGCTTTTTTCGGGTTCCAACAGGTTGTTCATGATTGCTTTGACATTCTTTAGGTGGCTTCGAGTTGTTTTCGGTATTTGTCGAGTTGTTTTCGGTTGTTTTCGGTAAATTTCAAGTTGTTTTCGGTTGTTTTCGGTTGTTTTCGGTTGTTTTCGGTTGTTTTCGGTTGTTTTCGGTTGTTTTCGGTTGTTTTCGGTATTTAGTGAGACCGCCACAAACCAACATGTCCCTTTCGTACTTGTCCATAGATAGATCTTTGAACCGAGGGATAAAACTAACACAAGGGCCTATTGCATTGACTGTGTTCAGTACCATAACACCAAGCTACTCGCAATGGAAAAACCCTGCTGTTGCTTTCAGCTTGAACGCAGTTACTGTAGTGTTAGCCATATCCAATGGCATTTCCCTTTCATGGAGCTCGGTTTAAGGAAAACTGGCATGTTTCCCCCCGTAGATGTTATATTTGTAAAGAACTACATAGTTGCTAAATGTGTGTTGTGTCGTTTATTTTATGTATACAGTCTACAGAGGAACATGTGTTTCAGTTTGAACAGAACGGCTATCGGCTGGAGGATGACCAGACATCCATGGCCACCACAACCACAAACAGGTTAGTGCCGATTCTGATTATTCACCTAAAAGATTATTAGTGAAAAATGTGATAGCACCCCTCTATCACATATTGCACATGAATTCACAAGTAAGAGGAAAAAGATTGTGTCCTGTAGTGAACATATGTGATAGCACCCCTCTATCACATGAATTCACCAGTGTATGTATAATTTTCACTACTAGTATTACGTTTTCTGTCCTAAAATACTATTCAGTGCTAAATAAATGTGATAAATAATCAAGTCTACCTACTATGTGCACAGAATAAAAACTCTTATATATTCCAATGAAGGAGATGCCATGATGCAAAACATGATGGCGAGGAAAATCATATCAGCAGCTTTGTTCGAAAAGTTGAAAATACACCTGGTTTCAGTAGTATGAGACACCTTGCGACGTTTCAGACTTGCCGATTTAGAAGACGCTGAAAAAATAGCTATTAGTGGTTTACTGATATAAAGATGTAGGGAAATAAAGAAGTTATAACTTTATTTGGTTACTGCAGTGTTAATCACCGGAAAGTGTAAAGACAAAGACAATGGTCGTGATGATGATAATGATGATGGTAGTAATTATGACGATGATGGTGATGATTGCATTAACGATGATGATTACGATGATAATGACTGTCTTGAGTTACCAGATACCGTTCAATAAGTATTGATAAAGTTAATTCTCGTGATGATGATGATGATGATGGTAATGATGATGCTGGTGATGATTGCATCAATGATGATTACGATACTGACGACTCTCTTTCCCAGGTACCGTTCCGTCTCGGCCTCCCGCCACGGTTCCCGCCACGGGTCCCGGCACGGCACACGCGGGCCCCACTGCAAGGCGCGGGTGTCCTTCGACGCGCGCAACTCGCACGAGCTCAGCATCACCAAGGGGGAGAAGCTGGAGATCAGAGACGCGTCACGCCAGCGCTGGTGGCGCGTGCGCAACAGGGCTGGAGACGAGGGCTTCGTGCCGTCAAGTTTCATCGATCTGGGAGATGGGGTAAACACTCTTCTAGTTTCTTCGATAAGATGAACGTTCTTAGATACCAAGTAATAAGATAGGTCAAATAGTAGTTACCCATGTAAATAACCGGATATGGTTTTGGAAACAGTCAGAGGTTTCAGATACTACCTTTCGTCAAAGTCACCTACGATAGACAGTGGATGCTATCTGAAACGCCCAACATTTTCACAGTTTATCTCTAGTTGCTTGAGCTTACAGCTTTTTGGCAATTTATTGTTTGTTCCATATTCTATATCCTAATCAGACATATGATAGATTCTTCCAAACTATGTCTCCATGTCAATATGATAAAGTAAAATTCCTGTACTAAATTGTTTGGAGTAACACTTATGATCACGCGTCGTTATGATATTCGATGAAATCAACGTTTTATCTTACGAAGGAGGTTTTCAGTGGTTCGTACTTCTCATGTTCAAGCTAAGCCTTATGCTTGCAAAAATAGAGTGCACATTTGCAGAAATGCTACAGTTAATCAGCCATAGTTTCGTATCTTTCAACATCTGTATCTAGTGCATATCTTGGGAGCAATGATATACAATGCATTTCTTACATGAACACGTGGCAAGCAATAGAGAACACCACTCACCCACATGTATACTATTTGCGTTGGACACTTTTCCCTCCTCCTTCCATTGAAAAGACGAGTAGAGCCACCAGCGTAGCGAGCAGTGTACGAGCCCGGTCCAGTCGCAGTCGGAGCCGAAGCCGTAAGCGAGTTCCATCCGTGACACGTGAATCGGTGGCGACATACTCTGTCGCACCCTCTGAAGCAGGTACTAACCCGTGCCACTCAACACACTTCTTATCAACTGACCGAATAAACAACACATGTACGTGGTCTTGATGCTTCTCCTTTGCGGTACTTGTTTTCGTTTTCTTCGTGTTGGCGACGAAAGGGTCACATCCCTTGTATATTTGGTGTTTTATCAAAGTTTTTAGTCCTCTACTGAAGTGCACATGGGCAAGGAAAACTGCACAAAAAGGTTAAGCTCTCAAAAAAGTTAACGAGAAAAATCTAGTTACACATCACTGCACTTGTCCATGGTGATTCAGAAACAATGGCGTTGTCGGTAGGATCACCCATGTAGCCACACGAACACACGCGAGCAAGCAAGATCGTATGGATAGGCACAAGACCACGCAATTACTCTAACACTAATAGTTATGTTACAGAAGGTAGTTGGTGTCAGAGGCTGGGCGGCAAGGTGCTTTCGCTAGAGGTGATGAAGGTTGTTTAGGCTTACGTCACATTTCCACAAAGGAGCCCAGTCGGGCAGTTCTTTGGAACGAAAAGTACGATATAAAAGACTACATAAACTCAAAACGGACCAAAAATAATTCATCAGGTTGGCTTGTGTATAATCATTAGCATAAAGTTTAATTGTTGGTCTCCACAAAGAGCCCGGTCGGTCCCCGGGTAGGAAATGTGACGTAGGCCTTAGGGGTCGCCATCGTTGTCTCCTGTCCTCACCGTAATGCATTTCTTGTCCCCGGGTGCCACAAGAAGCCGTCAGTGTACGATCCCGCCGACGATCCAAAAGCAGAAACGAACGGTCGAGATCACGGGAGGGATCATCGAGGCGACGGTCAAGGTCGTCGAAATCGCGGGCGGGGTCGTCGGGACGTAGATCAAGAAGCAGGGGGACTCAGGTTGGCGAGCCAGGTATCACAAGACCCTCCCGAGAGACTCTCGGTGTAGACTTTGACGTCTCGAGCATTGTACTAACAGCATTTTGTTTTGCAAACTAACAATGGCTTTGCTACCAGATTTGCGCCAGCTGTTGACCTAGCGGCAATAGAGCAGCGATAGGGGTTGTTTGATGGTATCACTATTAGTAGTAAGTCGACGAGCTGGGTTGAACCGAACAGTCAGCATCACTGTATGCTGGTGAAAATCTCGACTTTCAAATGGCATTTTGCTTCTGTTCAACCCATCAAATGATAAACTGCAATGTCAAAAGAGACATTGACCTCGGAGGAAAAATACTCATTGACTAGAGAAAAACAGCAATGTTTAAAGCAATGATGCTATCAAATAATCCCTTTGCAACTCGTAAGTAGTAGAATTCTCTGTCCTTGTGGAAGATTTGCAAATGCTTTATGGCTTTGCTTAGAAATTGTTTAGATGGCAGTGAAGTAGTTTTAGCAGTTTTCCTATGTCGACGGTAGCATTATCTTTATATTTGCAAACCTGAAGGTATATGATACAACAGTATACATATACTGTTGTATCATATGCATTGTATTGTAGCATATATGTATATATATATGCATGATACAACGTTTTTAAGCATTACATGCAAGCCTTCAAAACTTGTAAATCAACATTCACATATAAACTGATATAGGCAATGAACCCAAGTACGTTTCGCAACTAAAGCCATCTCTTACGTCATGTTTTCCTGCAGGACCTGTGACCCAGGAGGTCGACGACTCCAGGGACATGAACTATGACCCTGGTGACCTGACGGACGACTCCAGCCCTGAAGACGTGCGCCTCTGGCTGAAGAAGAACGGCTTCAGTCGTAACGCCATGGACTACCTCGGGGTGCTGACGGGGAACCAACTCTTCAGCCTCACCAAAGCGGAGCTGCAGCTGGTGTGCGGGGAGGAAGGCGGGAAGGTTTATGAGGCCAAGACGAAAATAATGGGCAGCAAGAGCAGACGTTGACAGTCACAGATATGCAAATAAGCTTATTAACAATTTGCATATTTGTGACTGAGCAAATAAGTACAGTCATGGTTCCGAGTTCGCATTGGCAGCGATAGAAATTCTGATTAAAGAAAAATGATATGTGACTGACCACGAATGGAAACAGTATTCGACTCGACCATTGTGTCGATTTGCATTAACAATGGCCAGACGTGTTTTGTTTTTGTCTCATGAGTTTTCTCGTTTGACATGATACTCACGATTCATGTCGCTGCGCATACGTACTCGGAAGTGTGAACGAGCTTATTTGTCAAGTCATCGACATGCAAATAAGCATACTTATAATTTGCATATTTGTGACCAGACACATAGGACATCGATCCGTTGAGGTCGTTGACCTGGTCTTGCCCTCATCTACCCATCCTACATTCATGAAAGCGCATCTGTGCTAGTAGAAGTGTAGAACGTGAAGCATGTACAGAGTTTTTTTGTTTGAGTAGCTATTGGTTAGAATCTTTGTTGTCAGGTACATAATTTTCTTTACGACTGTAGTGGTATAGACCAGAACAGGCATGTATGACTTAATCACTTGAGGACATTTTGTTATGATTTTCTGTCTTCTGAGGTTAAAATATTGATTACTTGTCCGCTCTAGAACGTAAGAAATGAAACAAAGTGTGTAAATATATGATCCTGAAGTCAATGAAACAGTACTAGTATTTTACAGTATTATATTAAGGATGGGCTGGAATGTAATACTAGTATGTTAAGTCAGTGGTGTACAGGGATGCCATGGGTTAACTAGTACTATCAAACATTTTATCTATACATATTCATATATACATCTTGGCCATTGTACAGTATAATCTGCAAAGGACCAAATGGCCAATCACTCCAATTTTGTAACCCAGATACGCTGTAATGGAATAATGCAATCTATTGTCTTGGTCACAACATCAGAGTAAAACGGATATTTTCACAAAAAACTGTACTGTATAGCTTTGAGTAGTAGTAACTAATGTTTTCTACTTTCTACACATTTTCAAAACAGCAAAGAAGAAACTTAACTAATGAAATTGGGAAGAAAAATGTATAAAGAAAATTAGTTGTTGTGATTTTCATCTCGAATTGATCCTTTTGAAATTCACACAAATGTATGCACTAGAAAGGTATTCGTAAAGTTACCGATTTTTTATTTTCATTTGACACTTTAACAATGCAGTAAATCAATCGCTACTACGACTAGATCACAGTGCCATTTTACCTACAACGTGCTAGTCTTAACAATGTGAATATATTATTATCAAAATCATCCTTTTTGTTTCTATATAGCTTCATCCTCTGACGTTAAATTACATGTTGTCTTATACGTTCTTTTTTAGTTGTCTTATAGGTTAACGACTCAGTATGCTATAAATCATATCTTCTTCGTTGAATCTTACTGATGACTTAGGTTGGTGAACTTAAATTATCGAAAACTTTGGTCAAATAGTGTCTTCCTGTACAAAGTCTAGCATTGCACTTTTGGACAGCATAATATTCTTAATCTTTGAAACATGTAAGTAAACAATTATATAATAATTTTGAACTCCTTTATCAGATATTTTCACTTACTAATGAAAATGATGGATACTTTTTTTACCTTGAGGCATGTCTTTAGAATGAAACGAATTCATTGACGTCCGTATAATGAATTCATTATCTTACACTGTAGCTATCTATTTGATATTTACAGTAGTTATACATATAATGCAAATGTTAATTTTACAATGAATTATACTATAAGTAGCGGTGTAGAATCATTCCTGTTTAAATATATTTATACGTCAATTGTAAAGTCCAGTGTGACTGCTGTGAACCGTTATTTCCATGTGGTTTTACTTTGACCAATGTCAAAATCTCTATTCAAAATAACATTTTTTAACCATTCTTACTTATCCTAACCTCATGTATGACGTGTGGACCACTGGCAGTACAACTGTCGTTTAACACGCAGCACCAGATTTCATCACAGAAATATGCACTCTCCTTTTCAACAAACAAACAAACAAACAAACAATTAAAATGATAGTTTAGGCGACGTTCCTAGTTATCCTCACTCAGTAAGTCGTCACTACTCTCTTGACCACGCTTCCTCAGCTTCGCCTCCTTCTTCTCTCTTTTCTTAATCAAATGCAGTTTGACCCTGTCCTCTTCGTCTGCACTGTCCCTCCGCCGGATGTGACGTAATAGGCAACAGCTCAGAGTGAACCCAACGGCCTGTGGGTAAACGGACAAGTTTTCATGTTACATTAAAAACGGATACTGTTTATTCTAAAACATACCCAACTACAGCTTTATTTGCAGTACTGTATATTAAGAAGAAGAAGAAGTATTGTTTTTGATACCCGTGATTAGATTGTTAAAAAATATATAATTTTGCAAAAGACTCTCCAGCCAGCGGGGTTGTAGGCTATTCGAATGCATGGATAAACAATTTGATCAATTTTCAATACCCCCTTCCGGCTTATCAAAAACCGAACACGACAAAGAGACTAATCATGACACACTTTAAAATAAACTAAATTATACAAACCTCAAGAAAAATCACCACTGCTCCCGCGCCAATTATCTGCAGTAGATGACCGTTCAGTATATCAGCTACCCTCTTGGTGCATCCCTGGAAAGTGAATAGAACCAAAAAACTAAAATCATACGCAACAACTATAAGCTTGCAACAATCACACCCGTTACCAAACTGGATTTTTTTAAATCTATGCTGTAACCACATCCCATCATTAGCAGCTGTGCTGAACTTAATAACATTATTACAATACAGAACGCTGGCGAGTAGTGGTGAGGTGGGCATTTAGTTTTCGTTTGAAGTTCTGTAAGTCTCTAGTATCGTTTCAAACAACGTATGTATGTTTAGAAGTTCTTCCTTTTCTTCTTTATTTTCTATTTCTCTCTTTGTCTTTTTTGTCTCTCTGTATTTTTTCGTTCTCTCTCTCTCTCTCTCTTTCGTTCTTTCAAATTCCTATCATCAGTAATCTCCAACTTACCGTTGTATAGATGGTGCTGTTCTGTGACTTGGCCCTCTTGCCGCAGGAGTCGTCCGGTTTGTCGATGTCGAAGTTCTCCTTGGCGCCCACACAGCAGGACCCCGGCACGTCCCCGGAGTGGGTGACGTTAGTCCCGTCAAACGGAACGTCGAACCAGTCCCTGTAACTCACGTCGCCGCAGCACTTGATCTTCATGGAGATAAAAAAAGATAGTTGAGAAGACTTTTTTTTATTTTCAACTGATAAAATAAAACGAAACCGAAAGAATCACTCTGTTTAGAGAAGTCACAAAGTATTATCCCAACTTCCCCACATTGACAGACGAACAGAAAGCTACTTTTCTTTTGAAATCGCAGAACCCACAAATTCTAGAAAATGTGGGGCTTTTCGTCTCCCTCTGCTTCCAAAAAAGAAGTCAAACCCAACCTGTTTAGGAATAGCCAACACTAGTCTGTCAATGTGGGGAAGTTGGGATAATACTTTGTGACTTCTCTAAACAGAGTGATTCTTTCGGTTTCGTTGAATGAACATTTGGAAATGAAGTGTGTCTCGTCTCCCACTGCTTTAGATGTACAATAGTTTTCCCAACTTTTTGACATCTAAATAGCCACAGCTTGTTTTCTGTATGAGTGGGTGGCGTTAGGGTTACCGCCAAACAGCACTCCGAACCAGTCTCTGTAGCTCACGTTGCCACAGCACTTAATCTACATGGAGGAAAATACTTTGGAGGATCATTGTGATTTTACAACTGGTCAAAAATTTACAAACCACTTTCATTATTGTTTTTTTAATCATCTTACGGGAGTAAATCATTGTCTCTGTATCAAAGATGTTAGCTTTTCTCTATAACGTCGACGTCTCTCTCTTTCTCTCTCTATCTCTCCGTACCTGCATTTGCACCTCGTCCATGACCTTTGACCTCACAGCAGTTTTCTCGACTTTGAGGATCATTTCACCCAGAAAATCTGTCAGTTTCTCTCGAAGCTGTATTAAAGGGAAAACAAAAAAGATCATCAATTAAGTTTTATTCTTATGCCGATGAAGGTTAGAGATAGAAGTACCTGTAATAAGATACGTCAAACAGCAATTAAGTTCTTGATAGCCACCTGGATATGATATGGCGTAAGTTCTTTTCTATTTATAACTAAATAACCACCGCATACGTTTACTGTTTTGTTGATACACTTGCACGCACTTTTGATCAAGACTTATAACTACTTCCGACCAAAGAAATGTGGGAGGGCTCACGCCCACCACTTACCGTCCCAATAGACGTTAACACAGCCAGACTCACCCCAGCCGCTACAGACAGGACAAACAAGCAACCCAGGATCCCGGCAAACTGGGCAGAACAGAAAACAAGTAATGCACTGGTTTGCAAACTTATTGACCTCAATTTCAAAGTTAGCGCTAAAGAGGGAGGTGGGTTTCTTTTAATAGCTTCTTGGCGCAAAGACAAAACATTTTGGTTTTGAAAGGAAGTACTTGTAATGGTGGAAACTGTATCAAATACGGCCAAACCTGTACAAGTGACCACCTTTATCCGAGGACCAACTCAGCCAAACGTCTACGTAGGCCAGTTTCTTTATAATGTATTCCAAATGCGAGATCAGATTAATCATACATACACTGTACTATTATTAATAATGTTTTGTTGTTGTTTTGTATGTAGCCTCTTAGTACTACTGTCTGTATAGCTATTAGTTGTTATTAATTGCCATACATTGTACCCTGTGCGATTGTTGAGCAATAAAATTGATTAATTCATTCATATCTACATAACGACGAACTGGCCAATATAACCACTTTTTCCTGGTCTCTTCACCTAGATCATTTTCTGACACAAGCATTACAAATCTGTCTGCAGTGACCACCTAGTACCTGTCCACATAAACCAGATATTATCAGTTCCCTGAGTGGTCTTCTTGAGCAGGTTGGACTGTATCTAGCAAAGTATATAAATATAATATGCAAGTCACCGATAGCAGCAAGCAGCAATTCTCCCTCACCACGCCTGCAATACCGAGAATTCCCGTTAGGGTGACGAATAGCCCGATCACTATGCAGAGGTTCCGGCCAGAGATCAGGTCATGGTTGAGTTCCTCGAACTGACCCATGTACTTATTGGCGACAGCGGCGACGACCAACATAGTGATACCCGCGGCCTATAAGATTCAAGAACACGAATCGTAAGGATGGGGAAAAGAAGTATTGTAAACGCAGAAATAATCACATTTCTACAGTCTACATGCAATTCCGTAAAGCAGGTAAATGGTTGGATGTAAGACTATTTTTCTCTAGCTCGCGTAGCTAGTTATACTGTTCTATTAAAGTCTCAAAAGAAACAGCTTCCTTCCACAGACTGACAACAATGGAACTCTCTCGATGACAACTGATTCCTTCCGCAGCTGTATACAATCTTCAAGCATTGAAAACCCCTTAGTGTTCACCCTTACATGTATTTCTGTAAATGCAGAAATGTTCGCGGTTTTCGCGGTGACCACTTCACCGCGAACTTAAATCCACCGTGAACATTTTTCTATTGTGGTATTAGACTGCAGTCTATGGTGTTACCGCGAACTTAAATTCACCGCGAAAAGTCCTTTTTCCCGCTACCGCGAAATTAAATCCCCGCGAACTTAAATGCATTTACAGTATTTACGTCATTCGTCAACTTAGCTCATTGCCTAGATGTGATCAAATGGCCTTACATTTGAATAAAGCCGTAAAACAAACTACTGTCTTTACATTAGGGTCCGCTAGATCAAACTTCAATAGGATGCTGGCATACGCGTTTAATGGACAAAGATAATGGTACAAATATTGATGAAGATTTTTCTATAAAAAAGAGTCATGATCTAGATTTATATCTGCTAGCTAGCATGCCATCGTTTACTCTTGTGGATTCTATAAAGACCCTATATTTTTACGAGTTTGTTCAGTTGCAGGGCCCTTTTAGCCAATGGACAATGTTGATGGATGCAATAATTATGCTAGGAACGCTGATTCTGAACGCTTAAAGATTTTATACAGGGGGGAAACAGTGGAGTCATTGGTTTACACTGAGAACACAAAAGAAACAGATACAAAACACATGTACATGTATAGCCTGAACAATGAGCACGACATCACGTTGTGGACCTTGGTAATAAATACTGGTTGATATGTTTCAACGGAATTCCGGAAACGTCACTGCAGTGAGGAAGAACAAAGGAAGGTAAACACAGTTCAGGTCAAGTACCACCAGGTTACGGGACACTGACCTGCTTTAGTATGCTCGAGTGCCGATATGAATACTGAAGAATGTCTCATGTTTGTATTTGCTGACAACAGTTTAAGGGATCGTTTCACAAGTTAGGATTTTTTTCTTTAATCAAGTCTTTGATTTTATCGTAAAGGGAAAATGAAGGCATAATGAAATCAATCAATCTGAAATCAAATGTATGACTGTATTTATACTGTGACAGAATGACATTACACATTATCTAACTTTTCAGAAACAACCTAGGCTTACATGGAGATATAACATATTACTTATAGAAAGACATTAATGACATTACTGCTTATCAAAACTTGTGTGGCAAATTTCAGTCTTGCCAAAGGGTGATATGATATCACGAGTGATATGAATGCATACAAAGTTTTTTAACAACAAAATTGTAAGAAAAAAAATAGAAAAGGGAAGAAAAATGCACAAACAAAGTTACAGTACTTCAGCCATAAGAAAAGTTACCGTTATTTGGCTATCCCTATGTCCATTCCTCTGGGGGGCAAGCGGTTTGAACAGAGACATTGAAAATATAGTTCGCAGAACCATCGGAACTGTGGTGCCCAATTCTCGGTATTTGTCTTCGTCACTTTGCACTTGGAGAAGTGCCAATTCACGAACTTTCTGCAGTAAATTCTCATGTTTTTATGCGTACGAAAACGTTAATGAGAGGGGTGCATGTATAGAAAGCTTGTGAACAATTAGCAAATACCATGATAAGTATCCATAGCTTTCTTGGCAAGTGTAAAAGAACATAATGTCTGAGGGATACCTTTCTCATTGAAGCTTTCTATAAAAATGTATCCAGACCCTTTGGTCTTCGTGGTCATACGTACGTTCAGCGTTTCTACACTCTACCACAACGACGCAGAAACAAGTCTACTCACCAGAAACACGACCAGGAAGCAGGCTAGCCCACATTTGAAACACACGATAGCAGCTTTCGTCTGCGTATCCAGAAACGGAGGCGCCATCTTGGTCCCAACAACTTGTACTTCCTTCCTGGGCACCTGATATCTACAGTTGTACCAAGCTACAGTCCTGTGTCACAAATTCTCCAGGCTATATAAAACGACTCCTCCTCTTTCTCCAGTACACTGACAGAAAACTAGGAGTGTTCTTGGAAAAACATTTAGTAAGAAAAGAAAGAAATACAAGAGACTGAAAGGCCGTCGTCACACAGGGCTGCCACACAGGTGTGTTTGTTCTACCTGTGCTTTAAGTAAGGATACAGGTGACTTACGGCGATTTAAGGGAGGGGTAGTGATGCGTGTGGTACTGGGCCTTACGTCATAGTCCCGGCTCGCATGGCGAAACACATGTCATGTGGACCGTGCGCCGAATATCACAGTGTAAATGGTGTCTGACCTAGCGTGGCTGGGTACAGCTAGTGGTAATAGTTTCCTGCTATTAAGGGTTAGTCGAGCAAGACGCTTGGATTCCCTCACGTAGTGGGTGTAAATTTCGTGCAAAGCGGCCAACGTGATCAACATTCAGCATGCTAAGCCTTAGGTTCCAATTGGGAAAAGGGGCCCTGCCGGGTAGTTCACGGGCTCTTTTTTTTTTTTTGCTCTTTCAGGCGTGACCCCTATGTGACCCCTACGTGACCCCTACGTGGCCCCTTGGGTCACCATGCACAGGCTCGGAACCCGGGCTATTCGCCACCCTGTGGCTCCTGGAGTACTGTAAATCCAGAAACTTTCGCGGTGGATTAATATTCGCGGCCGCTTCACCGCGAACTTAAAACCACCGCGAACATTTTCCCCTGGCATTTAGAGACTACAGTGCGCTTGCATGGTGCTTCCGCGAATTTAAAACCACCGCGAAAAGTCCTTTTTCACGTTACCGCGAAATTAAATCCCCGCGAACTTAAATGCATTTACAGTATTTTTGGGACCGGCCGGGCACCGGGTTGAATTCACGTCTTGAAATGACCCCGGGACCCGGTAATAAATAGACGCCGTGACCTATCCCTGGGAAACACCGAGGGGTACCGCACGGTATCCGTCGGTCCACCGGCCGGGGCTACATCCCTGGCGGGCACCGGTGGGTTACAGGTTGTTTCGCAACAATGTCAGTTCGCAACCGTCAGTTCGCAACAAGGCAAGTCTTTTCGCAACAAAGTACAAGTCGTTTCGCAACATTTGAATGTTATTAATCTATAGTATTAGAAATCGTATTCCTAGCATGATTATACTACATGCACTACCTGTGCATGTCGTGTTTGAAATTGTACCGCCGTATAAGAGTTATTGGGCCGTCAGGTCCATGCGCGTGTGGCCCCATGTTCCTCTGCCGCCGGGGTTGTCTGTCGAACTAGGTAAGATTTTTACGCGGTAGGAGTAAATTGTGTTAGGAATACGATTTCTATTACTATAAGGCTATCAAGATAACTAACATTAAAATGTTGCGAAACGACTTGTACTTTGTTGCGGAAAGACTTGCCTTGTTGCGAACTGACGGTTGCGAACTGACATTGTTGCGAAACAACCTGTTATCCACCTGTGCAATGGGGACCGAGGCCTGAGCAGCAGGAAAAATTCACATACCAGCTTTCAGAATGCGGGTTGCATCACTTGCATGTACTAAACTACTTGATGCTAATATTTAGTTTGGTATGGAGAATATTGGCCGGGTGCTTTAATTAAGTTGGCACACGAACACTGATTAAAATACTCCTAGGTAAACAATAAATGTGTTGGTATGCATAATTACAGTTATATCGTTGGTATGAATGATTACGTTAGATAGAATGATATAACTTACATCAGTATAGTTACATTTATGCTGGATTCTTGCCAGTCTGATTTTTCCGTTCTTTTGATAGGGCAGAAAATCCTGGGGGGTTCTTACTAATCAGAACAAACACGCTTCGCCTTCCTCACTGGTGTTTAAGTGCTGATTCTTTGTTCAAAACGGCATCAACACTGGCCATGGGCGCCAAGTACTGAAGAAACACTAGGTTTCCAGTGCTGAATGGTTGTTCTGGACAGTGCTGAAGCTCCGTCAGGACTGGAACAGACCGATCCGATCCTGATCGAACGCCATATGGAACAAATAGAACCAGGTAGAACCCGCTATTCTATTTCGAACACCTCCGTCAGAAACAGTCTCGGTGGGATAGAAATGCCCAAAGAAAAAGGCTATGCCTTCTTTGTTGAAGACTACGCCCACCGCGGAGTATAGTTGTTGTTTTGGTAGGGAGAGCCACTGCATAGCATTACGTATTTTTTTGCCCGTTCTGAGATCTTCTGAGCCATAAAAGGCTAAACCGAACTCGAGTCGTCATTATCAGCTAAATAGCGGCGGCGGCCAGTTCTGTCCAACAAGCGCTGTATGTACGTTTTTGACGGAGGTGTTCGAAATAGAACATGATCGAACAGGGGGCGGGGCTTCGGGATCGGTCCATTCCGGTGATGTTCCCTGTTCCAGCAACTCGTTGTCTCAATCTGCATCGCGTGTACCAACCATCTGGATAACTCACATAACGTTTGATATGGTGGAAACTGTGCTGTAATTAAAAGGACGCACGTATACGGATATTGCGATCGCCCGAGCTTAATTGTATTGGTATGCATGATTACTGTTGTACCGTTGGTACGCACTATAGCACTTCATCTCGAAGGCTTTAATCTTCTGAGTGTCCTTAACGTGGAGTGCCCAAGCTTTACAACCTTCCTCAGGGCTCTGTCATTCTCACATCTCACTGCACTTGGGTCACGCTCGCGTCACTGCGGAGTTCGTTCACTGCGTCTCTCTCACTGTTGTGTTATTTTCGCCGATTTTTAAAATTTAGATATTGCGTAATACGTAAAAGTATGACTTAGAAGACAGCAAAATACACAAAATGTAAGAAAATTCGTTCTTTATCTCTGAAATTCGTTGAGTATCTTTTAAACCCCGCAGTGACGCAAGCATGACGCGAGTTCAGTGAGATATCACGTTAAGAGCCAAGGGTTGTCCGCACTGCTTTCGAGAAAATCCTTCGACACACAAAAATTCCAACTTTAATCAATTGAAATATGATACGGCTTACCATATATGCTGGTAGTCATGTGCTGTTTGGAATGTGCAATAGATTGAATTATGTAATCTGGGGACTAATGGAACAAACCAGTTACTGTAAATGCATTTAAGTTCGCGGGGATTTAATTTCGTGGTAGCGGGAAAAAGGACGTTTCGTGGTGGTTTTAATTTCGCGGTAGCACCATGCACTGCAGTATCTTAATGCCCTAGAAAAATGTTCGCGGTTGTTTTAAATTCGCGGTGAAATGGCCAACGCGAAAACCGCGAACACTAATCCACCGCGAGCATTTCTGCATTTACAGTATACAATTGGCCTGTAGGAGAACACTAGTGCGTTGTGTAATTGCTACATCGGGACACTGTGAGGAGACGAAGGCGTATTTTTAACCATCTCGAGGCCTACGGTCTAGCCATGCTCTGGTGTTTGAAAGTTCTTCGAATTCTTGTCACGACGTCATGGATGTTATGCCTCCCGACAAGCCACGCGCAAGAGCACGGTAGAGAAAATACGAATTTTCAGCCAAACAAATTCTAGGCGGTTGTTTTGTCCAGATGTTGTTGTTTACTACTCCGAGCAGAGGTTCGGCTCTCAGATCCGGCTGTTTTTGACGAGTTTAGGCGTGTTTGTCGGGTTTTCCATTTTATACTGTTTTATACCGTTTTTTGTTATGATGAAAAAAATGGTACAAAATAGAAAGCCCAACAAACACGCCCCAAACCAGTCGGAGCCAAACCTTTGCTTGGAGAGCAGTTGTTTACCACCGGACTTGTCACTCAAGGTAACAGGATGTTTCGCAACAATGCCAGTTCGCAACAGCCAGTTCGCAACAAGGCAAGTCATTTCGCAACAAGGTATAGGTCTTTTCGCAACATAGTACAAGTCGTTTCGCAACATTTGGATGTTATCAATCTTGATAGCCTAATAGCATTAGAAATCGTACTCCTAACATAATTATACCCCTACGGCGTAAAAATCCTACCGAAAGACAACCCACATGGACCATGGGGCCGCATGGACCTGACAGCCCGATGATTTTCATACGCCGGGCGGTACAGTTTACAGTCACTAACAGACATTGGGCTATGATATCCGGTTGGTCAGGAAAACATTCGTTGTTCCAACTGTGCAATAGTGTGCTAGTGCTAGCTCTTAATTTGTAAAATTCGTTTTATTGGGCGAAGACAGTATACATATCTATCATGCATTTGTAAGAAATATGGTAGGATATGTACGTGTAGTGCCTTCCAACCCAGGTCACAGTTGACGCAAGAG
Source organism: Branchiostoma floridae x Branchiostoma belcheri (assembly GCA_019207045.1). NCBI lineage: Eukaryota > Metazoa > Chordata > Leptocardii > Amphioxiformes > Branchiostomatidae > Branchiostoma > Branchiostoma floridae x Branchiostoma belcheri. The sequence continues at coordinate 19,026,481 of CM033039.1, forward strand.
AGTGTAATCAGCCCACTAAAAAAAGTTCGTAGAACAACATTGAGATAGCATTCTTCACAATCTCTAGTATCTATTAAAATTCTCCGTTTTTATCCAGTTGTTTAGATTGAATTGTACTTGAAGATCTTTGAATATTGTTAACCTGGATGTCTAACCTTCATAAACGTACCAATCAGATGAAATTCTAATTTTTTCCACAACATTTAGGTGACTGCGGTGGCTATATAACCGGCCAGTCTTCTGGCTACGTCTCTTCTCCCAACTATCCTGGGCAGTACGCCAACAGCTTGTACTGTATGTGGACCATCCAGGTCAACATAGGAGAAGGGGTGAAAATCACACCAGAATCGTTTTCTTTGGAGGAAAATTACGACTGGCTGGATATCTACATGGGAGAACTAGACAGTGCTATCTTATTGGGATCATACACAGGTAGACTTGTCTCAGTTCAAGCTTGCAAGTTCTGATTTTTTTTTTATTTGACTAAAATAGGACGGGGACAATGTGGCACTTCCCTCAAGTTAGTAACGTATGTTAAAAGTGCGACATAAGAACAGACAGAAGGTAGTCTTTTACCTCCCCAACCTTCCCGCACCCATTTTCAAACCTGGGTGAAGCGAGGAAGGTCGTGTAAAGTGCCTTTAACTACGGCACAACGTCGGGGGCACGACGAGTATCGAACTCGGGACGTCTAGTTCTTAGCCCAACACTCGAGCCCAGCAGTGTTGGGCTCGGATGTTTTGGTGACTCGCCCATTCCACAAGGGCGACGACCTCACAGAGCCCATTCTCCTACGCAGAGGAACCACAGTCGTGTCAAAACTTACTGTGTTTACCTCTGCTACCTTGTGCACTCAGACCAGTTAGGGACCGCCCTAATTATAAATATTAATGAGCTTGCCCTTATATGGGCAGTCAGCCGTTGGGAATCGGGCGTAGGAGGATGGAGCCATGTAATACGTAACATGATTGGCTAATAGTTTCCCAGCGGCCTTTGCGAGACAGCTTGCGACAACAACAAGCCCAAGAAAGGCCTATTCTCTGATTGGTTGACAGCTTGTGTGTGGCGACAATCATAATAACTACTGATAGGGCATGAGATAGCAGGGCCCCATAGGCTAATGCCGTTGGGGACCGGGCGTTAGGAGGATGACAGAGCCGCGCTGCGACCAAACCATTTCACACTATAGTTTGTATCATCATATTTCTTAACCAGCTAATTCCAAACTCTTAACAGGAGCAAATATGCCAGAAGAAGTCATTGCTACTTCCAACCTGGCCCATCTAGTCTTCAATACGGACTACTCTTACACTGATGATGGTTTCAGGATCTACTTTGAGGGTATGTCATAAAACGTCCTGATAAAATATACCTACGGGGTGACACTCCAGAAGTTAAGGTGGGGTCACACCTGCGTATAATTATATTTAAGTCCGTATGAGGTGCGCATGGGAGTATTTGCCTCCATCAGGCCCCACAGGTCGTTGTAAAAATAATGGAAATTGGACAAACGTAAACAGGTAACATGTCGGACGAGTTAGTTGGGTCGCTAACCATACTTCTCGGTCAGCTAACTCATCTGGCATGTTATGTATCTATATTTGTCCAATTTGTACTATTTTCCCCGTGACCTGTGGAGCCTGGTAGAGACTTAGAGCTTCATACGCACCTCAAACGGACTTGAATATATACGCATGTGTGACGCCACCTTTACGTTGGAATACGCATTTACCTCATTTGGAGCATGTGACAGACTTGGGGAGTTTGTAAGAATTTAATACTGATGAATTTACCAATATTTCTAATCATTATGTTCTAATCCAAATCCAATTAAGAGACTCTTTTTACACAACCAATGCTTCGGTGACGTTTCGGTGACCGTCTGTCACCTTCTTCAGGGCAATTCTGACTGGTTCACATTGTACTGCAGGACAGGTGTCGCTGCTCACAGTTCAGATGTGGCCACAAAACGTCAAGTATTTACATGTGTACAGGCAGTTTTATGTAAACTATTTACAAATTTATGTACCCAAATCATCTGAATAGAATACTATTTTCCTTTCGGAGATTAGCATTTGTTTTGATGAGAGATTCTTGCCCGGACCCCGGCGTTCCTATCAACGGCTCCAGAACAGGAGACAGTTTCGCTGTAGGGTCGGCTGTTTCGTTCGGCTGTAACGAAGGCTACAGTTTGATGGGCCAGGAAACACTTACGTGTATGTCTGGTGATGTCATAGACTGGAACTTCGATCCTCCAAGTTGTGAAGGTAGGATAAATAATTTTGTTTTGTTTTTCTAAAATGTTTTTATATTTAACGTATGTTCAGGTATAATTATCTTTATCTGAATGACAATGATGTCCAGTATTAATCTAAATTTGTCCCTGTAGAAAATACATAATTCGAGTTAAGTTTATTATGCCCATCTTTGATCAATTTACGCTCACTACCAAAATTGGCATAGTATTTTTATGATGTATTGTATAGGTATAGTTATCTAATTTGGGTGGTCAACATAATATATAAAATTTATATAGGCTTTCTAGCTTCAGACCACCCTTGTATTGCTGTTACAATTTCTTTGCAATTGTTACAATTTTTGCAAAATAAGATAAACAATAAATAAACAAACAAACCATTGTCGTTCTATATGCCCCGTACAATAGACATTGCGCATGAGTGTGTAGCAACTGAGGGCCGTTTTCTGTATGAGGAGGAGGGAGAGATTCTTTCCCCTCGCGATGCGGAGACCGGGAAGTACCCGACCAACGTCGATTGCAGGTATTATAATATTTATTTCTACATTCATCGATATCCATACATTAGCTTTATCTATATGTATGAAATTTGGCTCATTGGAATTTTTCGCCGAATCTCTCGGTCTTCTTCGGTTACTGATCCTAGTGTTGTAGACAAGTGAATATTCCACATGTATGACGTTAGCATTGTTGCAAAGATCGTCCGAAGCTGGCATCGACCCCCAAATTCGCTGATAACGATCTTGTCCCTTTTGTATCATTGTTTTCTTGATAGTTTCGAAATCCACAATGAAATTTTGTTGTGCAATGCTAAACCTTCTTCCAACACAAAGGTTGAGTACACGTTTCAAATTTTCAATGACTACTGACGCCTTCTTCGGGATAAATACTGATTCATGGTCAATGCAGTATTGGTCCTGAATAGTGGTGAATACCTAAAGCCCGGACTTTGAATTGGACCTATAAATGTTTAGGTCCAAGTCCAAAAAAAGCCTAAATGTCTGGAGCCATAGTCCGGACTTGCAAAAAGCAATTTGTCACTTATATTCCCTTTTTTTGTTCTAAACCATCTAAAACCTTCCATAGACAGTGAAATTTGCACTGGAAAAAGACAAAAAAACATTTCGTGTTTACACAGGCTGTATATCATTTTCATGTATTTTTCACATTGCATTTCAATTTATGCTAACATTCAATTTTATATGCACCATCCATGCACTTTAAGTCTGAACCTGAACTGCTGGACCTGAATCTGGACCTGAACCTGAAATTGAGTTTAGGTACGCACCACTAGTCCTGAAGAAGGCGACAGTGGTCACTGAAAATATGATCCGCGTATACCTTTGTGTTGGAAGACGGTTTAGCATTGCACAACAAAAATAGCTAATTTCATTGTGGGTTTCAAAACTATCAAGAAACCAATGATGCAAAAGGGCCAAGAAAGGTGTGTTGGAAGAAAGTTTAGCATTGTGCTATGATTACTACCGACCAGGGCTCTAGCCAGCGTCCGTTTTTCCGTCAATTGACGGAAATTGACGGAAATATGCTGCGTCTGACGGAAAAATTTTAAAACCAATCCGTCAACCTTGACGGACAAAAATCCTTGTTGGAAGCTACATGCGGCTTGTGGACGCTGTCCACGGTCGTAAAAGCCACACACTGTTTGTTTTGCTATTGTTATGATTGTTGATAATGTGTGTCGGTGCCCTTTCGCATACGATAATCTCATTAAAAACCCGAATAGTGTTTTCGCGGTTTTCGCGACAATGGGAATTGGCTGATGGGAAAAAAATCGAGCTGGCTAGAGTCTTGCTACCGACACAGATGAGCTTCCGTGACACCTATTTTTGTTGTTCTAGCTGGGTAGTCGAGGCAGTTCCAGGAAAGGTGGTGGTCGTGGAGTTTCTGGAATTCGACATAGACTATGAGTCAAGGTGCCGCTTTGACTTTCTTCAGCTACAGGACATGTCATATCTGAGTAAGTTAGCCAAATATGGTTATTATCATTTTGATGTTGATTATGCACATTTAAACAATTTTTTTTCTCCGAGCAATTTTACTGAACACACTACAATTAGCTAGCATTCCTAATGGCCTAACCAAATAAATAGCATGCTTTTGGGTTTAGGAATAGAATTGCTACAACATTTTATCCAACTCATGTTTACATACTCTATTCATGACAACTTACTCTGGCTAATTGTAAATGTCACAAGTATAAATTTCCAATCATTTATCACAAGATAATTATGGCATTTCCGTATTGATTATGCAAACCACGCCCACATTGATCAAATAAGGTTGTAATTAGCATTATCTATTCTAATCGATAGTTTTTCCCAAGTTACATAATTTTACATTGCATGTACGGAAGCCCTATCCTTGGACAGAATTTCATGTTAATTTGTCCTGATTATCCCGTATATATAGATGGACATAAATGACGACTTTATGTTGGTCCAGTATCTTTATAGTCTCTATAAAGACTCCGGATCGCGATCGCGTGCTGTTCCCTACCCAGCTATATTCCTCTGGCCGGCTTACTCCTCTATTTGTTCCATTTCTACGATTTTTCCAGCGATCCGGAGTCTGGTAGAGACTATAAATGTGGCATGCCGCAGCAAATCGTATCGATTGGGAAAGTGAATCTGCAGCAGCATCACAGAATAGTTCAGGTTTCCCAGATCTGATTAATTAACGTTAACCAGCTTGGGGGGGGGGGGGGTTAAATATAAAAAAAAAATCCTCAGCATGACAAGGGTTAACATTTTATTATGAAACTGATTTAACGTACGCACGGGAAACACGGTACGTATACCTGACGATACCTTATGTTCATATTTGATTTTATCTTTGAACTTTTATGATATGCTCCAGACTTCTACCAAACGTTCTGCGGTCGGTCCCTGCCTCCCGTGTACGTCTCGATGGCACCAGTCTTGGTGATTCGTTTTCACAGTGATGCAGACATCTCCGGAACCGGTTTTAAAATTCATTACCATCTACAGGACCAGTCTGAAGATGGTGGGTTGAAACAAGGTTATTCTTTATTCCTTTAATTTCTTAGCGTGGTTATTGTGTGTTCTGATAATGGTAAATGAATTATAAGAATACCACTATGTTCATCATCATCGTCATCATCTGTCGTCCATGGCGGGCGGGGTGAGGCGTTGCACAACATTTCTCCAATGTACACGGTCTTTCATGGCAGCTCCCAAGTCCTCGGTGTCAATCCCTGTGTCTCTACTCTAGAAATGGCTGATGGGTAGGTGAGCTTCCTCGAATAGGACTTTCCTCTAGGTCTCCATAAGAGGAGTGAAGAGATCACTTCTTCACTTGCGCGATGACAGTGACCTGCAAACTGGACACGCCTCTGCCTGCCACTATGTTATCTTAAGTCCCATATTGGCTTTCCAAGTTTCTCCATTTCAAAGTGATCGTATGAAGAAAAAACGACCGCGTGGAGAAATATTGTGGGTAGGTGTTGTAAAGACGAAGGTCAAGGTCGATTTTGGGCCCCCTGGTATTTGACCTTGATACTGCAACAGAACTGCGGTTTTTTGCATGTTTTGACCTTGACGTAACAAGATCTTGCTTTGTTGCAGATATCTTGTAATTGCTTTGGAAATGCAGGGCAAATTTGAAATATGAGCAATGTACATTAAGTCACTGGGGAGTGTGGGCCACTTATGTGAAAATGGGCATGGCATGGGCGTGGCACCCTAGTGTTTGATGACGTCATCATGACGTCATGAGATTTTGCATACATTATTGTCTTGTAACAAGGTACTTGGAGAAAAAAAATCAAGAGCCATGGATAACTCTAAGTATCATTTTTATAAATTTTAAGACAACCTCTGAGGTCCTCAGCCCCACTAGGAGCATGCCTTAACATCTTCCAAGGAGAATAACGGGACAAAGGAACGACGGATTCCATGATATTTTGTATGCAGGTAGCTTAGGCAGGGATGGGAGATCACATTCAATATGGAAAGTCTACATTTACAGTTTTTCATCATAAGACTATAATACATGTAGTTTGTAACAGGTGGAGGTTAATGCTTTTGACTGTCAACATTTTTACCTGTGTAGATTAAATTTTATAAGAGGCATAACCAGGCTTTGATTGTGCAGATGTAGGCATAATCAGAACATCTCATGGAGATATGATATTCAAACAGTGTTATGACAAAGCATTTTTTTCAAAACCACTCCTGTAGTAGTAGTAGTAGTAGTAGTAGACTGGTTTATTGAGCAATAAGCATAATAGTCCTCCTGGCAGCCTATAAGGCTGAATTGCGAGGATATTACAATCATGATCCATTCAAAATACATCAATTAGAAAAACTTTATGAATGTTATCAAAACAATGGGTCAATAGTTACTACTTAAGGTATACTCCTGAAGGTATACATTGTTGTATTGTACTCGGCCCTATGTGGATAGCTGTTAACACAAGGCGTTTCCATTACAAGATCTTCAAGGATACCAACGAATACACCAACTGTTCGGCGATACTGGCACGTTTTCTTCCATGAACTACCCGCACTACCCTTACCGTAACCACGTGTATCAACAGTGGAACATCACCGTGGATACACACCAGACTATCAAGTTAAAGTTTGTGGACTTCGATTTGAACTACGACCAGGGCTGCCATAGTGATTATGTACAGGCGAAAGACCCCTATGTTGAAGGATCCTTCTACTGGTGTGGCAGCTGCGCACATAATAACACTGTAACCTCCACTAAACACATTCTGTACGTCTTTTTCGTGACGGACTTTGTGATGCGCAAGGTTGGATTTTTAGCACGTTACGAAGCGGTGGACAGAAGCTCGGGTATGACATTTCTTCCCACGAAGTTTTTTTGCAACTAGGCTAATAGTTCAGGAGGAGATACCTGAAAAAATGTGGTTTCGAAAAAGAGCCCTAGAACCATGATGTCCCACCTGGACCATAGAACAACATACGAGGGGCGTGCAATAAGAAATGCTCCTGACCCACTTCCAGTTGTTTGATCTAGATGAAATGTTGTATGTGTAATGATTCATATCTTCTTGGGTTATGTTGCAAAAAGCAGTTCTGAACTAATTGTGGTTTCTGATTTACTGGTGTTTGAACTGAGTCAGGTGTGAAATGGACCAGGTATGAAATGGAGCCAGTTGAGTGTCGCTCAATGATCCGGTTTTTGTATTTGATAGGACGCACACCAAAGGAGACTTTTGATGAAATGAAAGAAACTTATGGTGATGATGCCCCATCATATGACCTTGTAAAACGCTGGCATCCTGAATTCAAACATGGTCGGAAGTCTGTGGAAAAAGCTCCCAGACTCGGTCGTCCCTCTTCTGCCATTGATGAGGCATCTGTTGGAGGACTAACCTGGGGTGTCCTACAAAAACGGTGTCCAGAGCTGCATCAAATGATGGGAGAAATGCATAACTCTGGGTGCTTCCTATGAAGAGAAAGACTAATAACTGTGCCAAGTTTCATTAATCTCCTGCTATGGGGAATGGGTCAGGGGCATTTCTTATTGCACGCCCCTCGTACCTTATAATAATCGGGATACATCATGCCATCATTCTATGATAGTGAACTAAATAAGTACGAGGTGGGCTACAAAACGCTATTTCTAGGCCTCTTCTGAGAATCTCCTCCTGGACTATAAGCCGTGTTGCAGTAGCATGGCATACATGTACGTTGTAATTATATTGATGCCATTCACGTTTGCATCAGTTTTCTCCATTAAAAAAAGTTTGTGATCATGAATCGTGAGCATATTGTAAATAGTGCAATGGAGCTACAAAATGAGCGAACATATAAGATGCAAACAATATCCATGGAGGTGTAATGTCCCCGAATTTTTATTCTTAGAACTATTAATACTAAGTTTGATCGAACATTCGAGCCAGGGGCTGGCGTTAAACAGAAAATGCAGAATGGATTTCAATATGTTACTTTCCTACTTTCCGCACAATATTTAGGGCCATCTACTTCAAATGTTCTGTCTGCTGGATCTGATTGGTTGTTGCTGGGCGACAGAATCAAACAAATCAGCGTCAGTAGCTCAACCAATCAGGTGTGGGCTCTGGATAATGGCGGAAGACCGCTGCGACGCACGGGGATCACCAAAACAGCTCCTCAAGGTAAAGTTGCACTCTCACTGCACTTGCGTCAAGCTTGCGTCACTGCGGGGGTCGTTCGATGCGTCACTGTTTTGTTATTTTCTCCGAGCTTTCTTAATTTCGATATTGCGTAATACGTAAAAGTATGACTTAGAAGACGACAAAATACACAATTTAAGGAAATTCGTTATTTATCTCTGAAATTCGTTGAGTATATTTAGAACCCCGCAGTGACGCAAGCTTCATTAGCCAAACTCGATTGTAACACTATATCAAAGACTTGTATTAGCCCTTATTGTTATGTAAATCAGGATAAGTCATATTCTATACATCTATTTGGTACTTTGTGTGATAGTCGTTGCCATACATTGTACCATGTACAATTGTCGCGCAATAAAGTTCTTCTTCTATCATTTTTGTCCAGGAACAGGATGGGAAGTAGTCGGTACGGAACGGTTTCTGTGGATCTCAGTTGGACGTGTTGGCGTCTGGGCGGTCTATAACCACTCTACTGTGATGTACCGCGTAGGAACGTATGGGTGAGTCGCCATATGTGTCATCTTTCTTCTTTCATTGTATTAATTGACTTGTTACTGTTGCCTTACAATTTACCATGTACAAATGTTGTGCAATAAAGTTCATTCATTCATTCATTACTTCTAAGCCCCTGTAAAGGGATTATCAGCAGTGCGCATGTTGCTAGTCACAAGTAATGATTACAAATGAACAAAGGGAAAAAAAGGTAAACACTAAAGGAACAAAAACAACTGATATGTGGGTGCAAATGACGAGACACGTGGATGTAGTGGGTTAGTATTATTTACATATACATGGACGTGTAGGCATGACTCAATGCAGCAGGGCCCTCCCAGTTCAGTTTTGAACTGGGGGAGAGACCCCGCCTCCGCCACACCAGGCTCAAGTTCATTCCACTCCTGGATGGTACGAGGGAACAACGAGAGCCTGTAGAAGTTAGATTTACTCGCGATGGTCTGCAGGTTGAAAGCGTGGTTGGTGCGGCGGGAGCATCGAGTCGCCAGGACCAGTTTGGATGCCTGTGGGACAGAAATGTTGTTGTGGATGATTTTGTATATGGTCTCGCTTATAATAATAACGTTAATGCACAACAATTGTACAAGGTGCAAAGTATAGCTTATATGTGGCAGGGACGGTTTTCAGGTGAAAAATACACGCAATCCTCTGTCGATCTTAAATATGGCAGATCTTCCATCGATACGCCCGAAGATCGTGCATAATGTGACAGGCCGGCCCCCTTTCCACTAGACGCGCTGCGCTCTCACTGTGACCTAAATAGGATATGTGTATTCTTCGCTGACACACTGGGTATATCATACAAAATGTAAAATTGTGACCGAGAATACAACAAAACACACAAAGTGTAAAAAGATTCGTTTCTTTTCCATAAAATTCGCGATATGTCAAATTTTAGGTCGTAGGGAGAGCGCTGTGAGAGCGCCGTCCTAGTGGAAAGGGGGTGTAACGAAGATTTCTGTTTACAGGAACGACGAAACAGCGGGGCTTCGCTGGCAAGCAGTACATATCGATGTTGTCCATAATGCTCTCTTCAACTTGGAGAAGCTACCAATTTCCTCCGACTGGTACCACGAAATAGACTGGATACATTCAGGAAAGACTTCAGTTTGGGTCATTGGTAGCTACCCGGATTTTATGTATGGAGAGACCATAGCTCTGAAAGGTACTGAACTATATTAATGATTTGCGCTTATTTCTTATAATTTTGTTTTTATCTGTACTCTGGATTTGTCGGCCTTGTAAAGGATATACTAATCCTGTTATTATTACCCACACCTCTCAGATTTCATTCTGAGAATCTCAATCATATACAAATTAATACATTATAATATGGATCAAGGAAATATGACAGATAATGGCGTTGTCCACTAACAACTCTTATTTCGTACGTCAAGGGTTATGTTTGCGAATGAAGGACGGTAAACTAACACACGGGGCGTAATTGTTTTACTTGCTTTGTTTTGTTTGTTTGTTTGTTTATTAGGAATCTCCATTAGTTACATTGAACTATTCTTCCTGGAGTCCTCTTGAATAAAATACATAACAACAAATTATGCAGATAATGTTGATCAGACAACTAGCATAAATCAATCATCATTTTCTTAACCATATCATATTATACAATACATTAAATTACTCATAACGTCAATGAATCAATTCATCATCATCCTCATTCAATTAACATAAACAAAAACATTGTTATCATATCATACATGTACATAATATTATCATATATTGGATTATGTGGAGGTCAGTGGTCATGAAATATACAGATGGCATATAGTCAAGTTTACCACCATCAGCTGATAGGTGAGTTTTTATGTCTTTGAGTTTTTGTCCAGGACAAGATTTTTACTTTGAATGCACGTGGATTTGAGGATGTAATGTGAATTGGTAGAGTGTTGCTTTGTCTTCGTAGGCTTTAGCCCAGAGACGCCTGACAAAGGAATATGGACAACTGTAGGGGCGGCAAATATGAAGGAAGTGAGCGTCAACTCTAGAACCGGGCAGCTGTGGGCGGTTGAATTTGACGGCAAAATATGGCGCTCACCTTTCTACTGTGAAATCTCAGGTAGCATAACATACATTCATACTTTCGTTTCTTTCGTTTTTTTGAGGCTACCTACTTCAATTTGCTGAAGACTTTTGTAGCCTATATAGGAAAATCGTGTTAAGTATCTTTCCCAAGGGCACAAGATCGGTGACACGTCGGGGTTTGAACTCAGGACCTTATGGGCCTGAGTCAAACGTGCTGACGATTGCGCCACGCCGTCCCACTAAACGCGGACACATACATCCACGTATAGTGAGAACAGTTATTAACTGTATTTGGAAATTACAAACATGAGGCACAGAACTGCCATTGCTCAATCAAGAATCAGTTGTCACAAACTGCGTATTGAATCAGGAAGCTTCGAAGGCACAACCGCACTCCTCTAGAACGAAGAATTTGTCAATTTTGTACCTCAGACATGGTAGAAGATGAAGTGCGCTTCATTGTTGATTGTGCTATGTATGTCAATGATAGAAAGACTCTCTTTAGTTACATAGAAAATAGATTCCCTTATTTAAGACACATGAGTAGCACTGACAAGTTTATATTCCATTTCACCGACCATAGCTAAACCCATGCAGTCCTACATTTTCACCATTACCAAGAAGCGAGAAGAAGCAGAACTTCTTCTGTGTTAGACTAGATTCGCGATACTTTTATATGTATATATGTTTTGACTTGTTGTGACCTGTACTTAGCTCGGTTGGGCAAAAATGTACAATAAATTCATTCATTAATACTTAATTAATGCAACGGTGTCATCCAATATGCATTAAAAATTAAAATTGTAAGCCTAGCTTAAACACGATACGCTCATAAACGTACGTTCTGCATATTTATTAGCGCATGTAACCCCAGCTAATCACTCATCTGTTCAGTGTTGAGACATTTAGATTTTTGGCGAAGCTGTCAAGGAGCTAGCCCATAGCATGCTATCCTCAAGAGTTCAAAACATTAATATTGCATAGGAATGTTCTTTAGTATGTCGGGCCCGGGTATACACCATACAGATGCCGAGCGGATATGAGTCCTTCTACGAAATGTACTGCTACGCTGCTGTTCATATGTTTGTTAATTATATCATCATCATCATTTGTCATCCTCTTGAGAGGTGATGCAAACGAAGTTGGCCTTCCAGAATTGCCTGTCCTTCATCGCCGTTAATTATATATGACATGTTAACTGACGTTATATGCAATGGGTAAAAAGCTGAACTTGCTAGACTGCATTGTACGTGCAGTGAGATACCACCTTGACAGATATATCCTCTCAACCTTTTGCCAGTCTTGTTTATGTTGTTTTCTTCACACAGCAAAGTACGACTGGGAGTCAATTGAAGGCTGCTTCACGTCTGTATCGGTGGGACCAGCAGGGGTTTGGGCGGTGGGCTATTCCGGCGATGTGTATCACAGAGCGGGGACATTGTTGAATGAAACCTCCCCTGGTGAAGAATGGGTACATGTGCCAGGGGTAACTCTACAACAGTTGTCAGTGGGAGATGGCATCGTCTGGGGTGTAGACGTCAACAACCGTGTGCTTGCAAACGTGCTGCCAACGCCGAATAACAAAGACGGGAAAGTGTGCCAAGTGGGGTTGACAGGACGTTCGATGTGCTATGCCACACAAAGGGGTAAAGCTAAGGGCACAACCCGCCGTACGTGCAATTTGTCCGTACGTTTGTTTGGGAGGCCACGTCCGCCACGTATTTCTGAAACGTTCAGGCTGTGCAGGGCGGGCGCGTCGCCCGTACTGGTACATACGGGGGCGATTCCGCACAAAAGTTTTGCCTGCACGTAAAGTTCTACGGTGTGCTCCAAAATCCGTCGGATTCCCTACGAGTTCGTACGGAAGCGGTACTTACCACTTACGGATCCCGCGTTTTGGCACGTAGACAGCACGAATTTGCACGTACGGCGGGCTGTGCCCTTAGCATTAGCCTCCCTTGTCGTGTGATTAAAACACTCAACGTAGTCACTTCTTTGAAATTTTAGGATATCTTTTCATCATTCAATGTGGTGTCATACGTTTGTGCTTGTTGTGCAGATGTGATACAAAAAAAAACAATAATTACTAATAAAAGTGTTTTTGTTTTTTGTATCAGAAAAACGTTTATGTGCAGAGGACGAGATCATCTGTCCTCACAGCGGACATTGCATCCCAGAATGCAGTGTTTGTGACGGCATTGTGGACTGTGGGGATGATGACGACACCGACGAACGAAACTGCTGTACGCTGATCACTATAATTTTGCTTCTTTCTTTAACATTGTGAATTAACATTAGGCCACTCTGACTAAAGCTAATGGCACAACCCGCCGTACATGCAAATACGTGCTGTCTACGTGCCCAAACGTGGGCAATCTTTTGGGATCCGTATGTGGTAAGTACCGTTTCCGTACGAACTCGTAGGGAATCCGACGGATTTGGGAGCACGCAGACGCGCCGTAGAACTTTACGTGCAGGCAAAATTTTGTGTGCCGTGCGTTGACGTACTCCCTCCCTGCTCTTACTCGTACCAGTCGTTCTCCACGTTGTTAGAAATACGTGGCGGGCGTGGCGTCCCAAAAAAACGTACGGACAAAGTGCACGTACGGTGGGTTGTGCCCTTAGCTTTAATTTCATGGATAATAAACGCGCGCTATAGTTTTTACCTGTTTCCAAAAAAATACGGGACCTGATAAATGTCTTTACATTGTCTTGTATATCTTTTTTATTCAATGTGGTCTTCTTTGTTCAAAATTTTAATGGTTTACTATTTTGACATTATTTTGTGAGTAGGGTGATTCGTAGACTCCGTTTCAGTCTTCGAACGGGCTGGTTTTTATTTGGGGAGGGGCGTTGGTTCGCGATTTGCAACGTTGGCCAGGTTCTCCTGTGCCGGGAAAGGGAGTTTGTCGAGGAAGGGGGTATGCTGTGAAAGGGAGTTTGCCGTGGCAGCGAGGTTTGCCCCGTCCCGATGCTATCACGGCAAACTCCCTTTCACAGCATACCCCCTTCCTCGACAAACTCCCTTTCCCGGCACAAGAGAACCTAGCCAACGCTGAAAATCGCCCCCCCTCCCTCCCCAATAAAAACCAGCCCCGTTCGAAGACTGCAACGGAGTCTAGGTGATTCGTAGTAAATGAGAATTTATATATATATATAATTACATGCAGTACAGGAATTACCATTAAGATCACGGTACTTAGGCCATGTTGACTTGATTACATGGCATTCGCGGATGACATACATTTTGGCCATTTCCAAAGAAAACAGTTTTTACCATGCTTTAAATCATACTAAGCAGCCGCGAATTGAGCCGCAAATTGCAAAAAAATATCAGAAAACACACTCTTACGTCAGAGAATGTCACCTTCAATGCCAAGGTCACAGAAGAAAAATGTGAAAGAATAATAGAAATGATGAAAACTCTATTGTTTGCCATACCATATTCTGTTCGTTATGTCATTGACCTTCCTGACCACTTTTATTCCATAATTAACGCAATTTTTTTGTCAAACTTTCCTTCGAACGCTCGCAACAACTATGCGTTTCGCAGAGGGTGTCATCCATATAATCAAATCAACATGGCGTTAATTCAAAGTACTTCTTCTTGTTGGGTTTCCAGGGTATGCTGCTTGCCCAGAGAAGAACAGAAGGATGTGTACCGGAGACGCAGGCTGCTACAGCCCGAGCCGTGTGTGTGACGGGGATTGGAACTGTGGGGAAGACAAGGAGGACGAGCGGGACTGTCCAGGTATGCTTCACGTCGACCCTCACTTAACCTGGAATCCAGTCTTCTACTGGCTCGGCCTACCGTAGGTAGTAAAGGCTTTGTACGGGGCCAGTGTAGCTCCCAGCCGCCGGGGTAATCGGCCACACCCGGTAGGATTTTCACGCGGTTAGACGGCTTAAGCCAAGTGGGCAAAATCTAGCCGCGTGAAAATCCTACCGGGTGTGAATGATTATCCCGGCGGCGAAGACCCACACTGGCCCCGTAGAGAGCCTGCACAAACTACGGTAAGCCGTGTCACAATGTGTCTCCTCTCAATATTGTTTGTATATATATATATATATATATAGAGCCTGAGTGTAGTAAGTACTAGATTTATGTTATTAGCAAGTAGTCTGTTTCACACTGTACGCTGTGTTTCTTCGAGTATTGCATAGCCTTCAGTCTACATCTAATGTCACGTTATTAATTTAATTATACAGTACTATATAGCCAGTTATCTTATACAACATACCTAAGTTTGCCTTACATTGTACCCGTTTTACAAATGATGGGCAATAAACTTTGACTTGACTTTGTCGACACGATCTTCACAGAAACCGCCATGTCAAAGATAATTTCAACAATGTCAAGTCCCAATCTCACTAGCCTGAGGTACTCTTGCATGGTATAACTTTGCGTCGTCAAACTCCAACATACCTCAACAGTGCCTCCGCTCAGTGAGATAGGGGCTTTATGGCCACACCTGGTGCAATTACTGTCGTATTGAGGTCACCTAAGTTATCGTCGAATGGTAGCCGCTCTAGACCCTTAAGGTGGGGTCACACCTGCGTATATATTTAAGTCCGTATGAGGCGCGCATGTGAGTATTTGCCTTCAACAGGCTCCACAGGTCGTTGTAAAATAATAGAAATTGGACAAACGTAAACAGGTTACATGTCAGACGAGTTAGCTGGGTCGTTAACCATACTTCTCGGTCAGCTAACTCATCTGGCATGATATGTATCTACATTTGTCCAATTTGTACTATTTTTCCCGCGACCTGTGGAGCCTGGTAGAGATTAAGAGCGTTATACGCACCTCAAACGGACTTGAATATATACGCATGTGTGACCCCACCTTTACGGCCCACTCAATAACTTATGACTTGCGTACGTTCACTTTGCAGACAGCTGTATCTACATCAATGAACGACAAAACTTTCTTCGGCGTGACCTTATCCAGTGTCGTGATCTGAAGGGCTGTGTGAAGATCTCAAAAGTTTGTGATGGCAAGAGGGACTGTTCGGACGGCTCGGACGAGATCAGATGTGGTGGGAACTTTACATTTTTTTATTATTGCAACATATATTTACAAGACATGGTGTCGGCACACTCAAGTCGTGACTTATATTCATGCCGCCACCGCAAAAGAATACTAATACATGGATAAATAAATACAAGATAACAAAACAAGATAACAAAATAACAAGTAGGCAAAGCACTGAAGCAAAAACAACAAATGAAGATTCAAAGATATAAACTGAGAATATGATGATTAACTAAGTCCCTTAAGACTGGTAGGATGATGTTTAGTCATTATTGAAGCGATTGGTATCTATTAAGAAAGTCTGCACAAACATTTGAGTTGTCTGCAGAGGACAGAAAAGAAGATCCATTTAAAAGCATTTGTACTAAATTGTCTTCGGATAGATTGTCCATATCAAAACCTACCAGTCTTCTCAAATTGCCGAAGAGGGAAGATCTCTGATGATTGTAGTTAGGGCAGTGTAACATGTAGTGACTGATACTTTCACATGGATAACCGCAAGAACAAGCTGGACTAACAACAAGTTTACGGGTGAACAGACTTTGATTTAAACTATGGGTTCCAAGACGAAAACGTGTGAGTAAAGCGCAGGGGTAACGGGGACCTGACGCGAAGTACGAAACAAGGACGGGGCGCACAGATTTGGTCAACTTTACTTGATGCTTTCCCTTTCCTTATTAGACGTCTGTAAGGCTAGGATTAGGCCACATTTAAAGCATGCTTCCATATCGATATTTTAAAGTTTATGCTGAGCCTCATTTGTAATATGTTGTTTTCCCTGGCTTGTATTGTACCGTATACGTAATTCATCGCTGGCTGCAAAGTATCACGTTTTTCTTAATAATTCATTCATTCATTCATTCATTCATTCATTCATTCATTCATTCATTCATTCATTCATTCATTCATTCATTCATTCATTCATTCATTCATTCATTCATTAACATTAGGCTTGGTTTTATGGATTTCATCCTCTGGATACCCCAAAACTAAT